>CM044448.1:21385048-21409181 GCA_024363595.1 Xenopus borealis
GCACAACGGATCGGGTGAGCTCTACAACATAAACTTTAAATGTATTTATGAATGGGAAATATTTTTCACATGTCTGCCTTTTCAACCAAGCTCTTTCCATCTTTCCCCTACATTATCATTTCTATACTTTCTGTTATGAAAAATCACCACCCCTTCCTTCATTCTCTGTACCGTGTATAATTCTCCTCTGTTGTTTGATGATCTCATCACAGAGAGAGCGGTGTTGCTCAAACCTCTGTACCATGTAGTTCTTCTGTCGGATCATGTTGTCCTTGAGTAGAGCATGGGACTGCATCTCTGTATTCTCAATCTCCAGCTCATGCACCTTACACAGGAGGCTTAGTATTTCCCGTTGATCATCTGAGCTGATGCGCTTTGGAAGAGCCTCCTCCAGCCTCTGTGCACGATGACGGACATCCTTGAACTTCTTTACCAGCTCCAGCTGTATGACAACAAAATAAGATAATTTAAGGGTCACATAATTCATCTGTTATTCTAAAAAGACCCCCAGCCCACAGATATGGAGGGTAAATAATATTGTACATAAATATATTGAATTAACACCTTGCTCATGATGCCCACTGGGCCATTTTCACCCCTGGGTCTTTCAACAATTGACTCTGCTTGGTTGTACCCTAGATAGTGATTCATTTATTACTTGAGACCATTTTATACCACCATAGGAAATTCACTCTTAAAGCAAAGTAAGACGTAATAAATTTTTAATCATGATGTAAATAATTCAAAAATAAATAAAGCTGCATTATTGTGTAGGGACCCATAAGTACCATGGCCCTTATGGCTTCTTCCCTTGCCCTTTCACTAGCTGCCTTCTATTGGACTAAAGTCCAGGTGGCTAGATTTGTTTCATATTATTGGCTACAGGTAGTGACCACCCCCCCTGCAGTGCTGTAATAAAGGTGCTTGCAGGGAGTGGCACTTCCTCTTTGGCCTGCAGCAGAGGAGGAGGGCAGTGCTCCATTGAGCCTGGGTGCCAACCGGGCCCCAGAGGCGCTCTACCCTAAAGGGACAGCACACCTTTAGAGGTACTACAGTATCAAGTCGGGGAACAGGGCCCCGTGAATGAGGACTAGTAAGAGATAGGCTAGTCCTGTTATAGCACTCTCTAGGAGAGGTGAGAAAGAGAGGGAAGTGAGAAAGGGCAGCTCAAGCCCCATCAAGGAGGATAGTAGGGAGTAGTTCTCCCCCAGGCTCTACCTTGCCTGAAGTGAAGGGACCTCAGAGATAGGGACTGCAGGAAGAGTACTTAACCCCTGAGTCACCTGAACCTGCTGGTGGGATCCGGACCACATGGGCATTGATAACCTGGCTGGTGCAACTATAACTCCCATCCTGGTATCCTACCTGAGGGCACAATCTATGCTGTACCTGTGCTAAGTATTTGCTGCTATAATACCACTGTCTGTGAGTATATAATACCCTGTGCTGCTACTGTAAATAAATTGTTCATATTGTTTGCACAAAGAACCCCTGGCGTCCAACAACCTTTATTACACACCATATGCAGTATCGAGTTGTAGTTCTACTACCTCACACGTGATTTTCCACTTAGCGAAAGCCCTACCTGAGAGTGAAAGAGTCGCGTGTAACCAATGCTCTACCTATGCTAGTTGGTTTGGTCAATATTGGCCAAGAAAGGGTTACAATTGCATGACATGTTGTGTATTTTTTCAAATCTTGTTGGTATTGCTTTGGTAATTGTTCTGCAATCATCAGTATCATTATTCCTTTTGTATTGCAATATAAGTATAGAGTGAAGTCAATACAAAGCCAGCATGTCGTTTTCGAACCTAAGCTACAGCACAATATGGTTTAGCTGTGTACACAATCCTTTATTTTATTTATTCTGTTGGGTACTGGGCCTACACAATGTCATAGTGGAACTATGTGAGGACTTGAGCTAATACTGATAATGGATCATTAAAGCAAATACATACATATATCTGCAGTGTTTTTATCTAAAATTCCCACTTCTCTTTATTTCAGTAAAGATTTATACTCCAGAAATTCATGTTTGAGAGTAGTAAGCGCTGCCTACTTGAGATGGTGGATATACTTCCAAAACTAGAAGTAGGAGCAAGCTAAGAACTGTTTGCATATTGTAGCTGTTAGCCTTAGCAATAACTTTTAAAAGCAGAAAGGCAGCAACAGAATTAAGAGGTAATTCTATATTTCGATTACGTTACAAAACAAGACGTAACATACAAAAGGAAATAATCAGCATGTTACTGTTTGGTGTAAATAACAGATGATGCAATACATGTTCCTAGTAGTTAGTCAAGATATTACTTCATGTTCGCAATTGAGCATTGTACATCGTGTTTTACATGGAAGACTTCTTTCCAGTAGCGTTGTCTCGCTCTGGCTGATGGCCCGGCAAAGTCTTCTAAACCTTGCACCCCAATTTCCCCCTAGGGCAGCCAAAGTCATCAGTCACAAATAACCTGTTTTTCTACAGTACCACAGTTACTATGAGCCAGTTCAGGAAACTGAACAGAAAAAGTGCTAAACCCCCTGTGGCACACCAGAGCAATGCAGGAGAGTTAAATCTCTCAATTTGGAGCTCTATTCTGATACCAGAACACACAGCAGCTGCAACTTCACCTTTAAAGGGCACGTAAACCCCTCCACAAAAATGTGAACAGCTTTTTTTAAATATTTAGATAACTGCTACTCTGGTTGTTAAACGGTTAACAGTAAGGCTGCAGCATACCCTTAATCACTTAGAAATCTTTCTCCTCCTCTAGCCTACTCTGCCCTCTCCCTCAGTGAGAATATCAGTCAGAAAGACACTGATACTGTAACTCCTTGTGCATTTTGTGAGGCTCTGTCCTCACTTCTTCGGGGAATAGCTGGATCATATTTTAAAAATTCACATCACCACTCTTAAATGCTTCTTAGCTAGTCTCTATATTTGTATGGTGTTACACCAGAAATTAGCTTTGCTTTACAAAACTAATTTCTAAACAAGCATGATAGGTTACCTTCTGCCTGCGCAGTTTGTTTTGATCTCCTTCCAGTATTTGAATGGTTTCTCTTGCTGTAATCACCTCAGGGGGTTCAATAAAGTCAGACTGGTCATCGCCTGTATCTGAGTCCTTCTCACTGTCATCTTTGCCGTAGGTTTCTTTCCTGTGTTCATTTCTCCACTTTCTGGCTCGGCGGGTCTTCTCCTGCTCCCAGCTTAAATAAAAGAAGCATTATTTTTTAATCTTGTTTTTTAAGTCTATTTTATTTTGCCTTAAATATTAAAGGGGCAAGAAATAGTCCTTCTCATAATGTGTATAATATATAAAAACTTTTTTTTGTATTGTTGAAACTTTAATTCCTTTAAAGGAAACTATACTTTCAGAATCAATACTTGACCAACAGATAATAGATCATAATACATGACCTATATAGTAACATAGTAAGTAAGGTTAAAAAAAAGACATCAAGTTTAACCATTTAAGTCTGTATATAATCTGACTTACTGCTAGTTGATCCAGAGGAAGGCAGAAAACCCCATTTGAAGTCTCTCCAATTTGCCACAGAGGGTGAAAAATTCCTTCCTGACTCCAAGATGGCAAATGGACTAGTCCCTGGTTTCTATCTTGCATAACCCTGTATTCCCTCCCTTGCTAAAAAAAGCCATTCAAACCCTTCATAAAGCTTTCTAATGTATCAGCCAGTACAACTGATTCAGGGAGAGAATTCCACATCTTAAGAGCTCTCACTGTAAGCAAAATCCTTTTCGAATGTTTAGTTGGAAAGAACTACTAGTAAATAAAGCAATGGAGAGATTATTTAATGATCCCATTATATATTTATACTTAGTTATCATATGTCCCCTCAAGCTCCTCTTCTCCAGTGTTAACTACTCCAACTTGATCAGTCTTTCCTCATAGCTTAGATTTTCCATACCTTCTACCAGCTTAGTTGCCCTTTTCTGTACTCTTTCCAAAAGACACAGTCCAGTTGCTGGATTGCTCAAAGGGAAATATTGAGAGAGAAAAGTGACAGAACAAATTCCAAATAGTGTAGTATTTTTTAAAACAAATGTATGACAAACAATAAAAGGTGATTTTAACCCCTGTGTTGCGTGTGTGTTAATTACCACATATTCTATCCATTTAAGTGATTATGGACATTTACTGAACTCCTCTGAGTCCTGTTTTTACACAATTATACAGATATTCCTTATTTCCACCGAAAATATCCAGTGACATGTGGTCCCCAGTAAGAGATTAGAACATAGGATATAGAAAGTATATCACAGAATAAGGATCACAGATTATGGATCACAAAAACCACTCGGTTCCTAGTGTCTCCGGTGGTATATTACACTCACCAGATGTGAGTTGAAACAGGCAGGCAAAATACCGTTTTTCAATTCCCCAGGGTTCTCTTCTTGGACTTAAAATGGAGAGAAAACAAGGACAACCATGTGCAGACTTTCTCCGATTGCTTTTAATAAATATATAAAAATTCACTCACAACTTTTTATATATTTATTAAAAGCAATCGGAGAAAGTCTGCACATGGTTGTCCTTGTTTTCTCTCCATTTTAAGTCCAAGAAGAGAACCCTGGGGAATTGAAAAACAGTATTTTGCCTGCCTGTTTCAACTCACATCTGGTGAGTGTAATATACCAGCAACTGGACTGTGTCTTTTGGAAAATTTAAAAACAGGTGGAGGAGAACCTGAGTTTTTGCTGGAAAAGATTTTGAGGGAAGCCATTGCCTTTTTCCGTGGACATTAACCCTTTTTGAGACTTTTCTGTACTCTCTCTAATTCAATAATGTCCTGTTTGAGCACTGGGGACCAAAACTATATGGCTTATCCTAGATGGGGAATAGTCCAATACACCTGCACACCCTGGCCCTCAAAGAATAACGTAAATAGGGCAGTGGCATCCCTTAGAACCAAGCAAGTACAAAGTTTACGAGCATACAGGTATTGCTGGCAGGGCAAAACCCTTGCGAAAGAATTTATTTACTGCGGCATGCAACGTTTTGGGGATAACCCCTTTATCAAGCATAACAAAATCAAAATTGAAAGCATAAAGAAATCACATGTCAGTAAGTGGGTGTGAGTACAATTAACCGATTAACATAATTAATTAACAAATTAATCAACATACTGATACGTTTATAGTGCATTAACCAACACAACCCATAAATACATATTGAATGGAAACAGTTAATAAAATAGAAACATTCATTTAAAAAAATTTAAATCCATAACCCCCAAAAAAACTCAACGGATTTGCGTTTGGACACTACCATCACTGGGATTATCAAAGAAAATTGTGTGCTAATGCATATGCACCCAAAACAGGGGTTATTTTGTTACAAAGTTATGATCATAAAATTGATAAGCCACCATACCACGTCAAGGTAAACCCCGAATGGCGGTCCCTAACTTGTTTAATTTATTATGTGCATTCTAGCATTACCTGTAATCAATGCTCAATGTAATCAAAGTTAGGGACCGCCATTCGGGGTTTACCTTGACGTGGTATGGTGGCTTATCAATTTTATGATCATAACTTTGTAACAAAATAACCCCTGTTTTGGGTGTATATATGCATTAGCATTTATAATACTTATATATACTTTAAAGACTTTAGAGTGCTCCCACAACCCCCCTGTTTGGATAATATATATATATATATATATATATAGTAAATCCATTCCTTACAAGGTGGGTTTATAGGTATAATTATGCACCTACTCTGCAATAATAAGGAAGTGCCGAGAGGTCTCCATCTGCATTTCCATAGAACTACTTTCTATTTCCATCAGCTGTCGCCGAATGTCCATTTGTTCCCGGAATGCCCTAATGAGCTGCTCCTTTAGCTGCTCCATTTCATGTCTGCCATAAGTTGAACTGTGGAGCTGCACCTCCGCTGAAACATACAATGTAAGGAACATCAGACAAAATGTTACTTTAGCGGTTGCTTCTAAGAGAAGTATTAACCAGTAGCCTCAGCAACCCATAGAGGCATGCTTGTTAACTTTAACCAAGTTCTGTTTTTTAAAGTGGAACTTCAGCTCTTCTTATCAAAGTTAAACTAAATACACAAGAGAAAATACCTTTGTTATAGTAGTAATAAGGCACAGCACTGCTGCACAAATTCACACAGCCAGTGGCCTACAAAGCTTTAAGATTAGGATCATCATATTTAGTGGCCTATTTATTAAATGTACAGTAACAAAAAACACAGTGTTTTAAATATATTATCTCTAATCGGCTGTGTATCCTGTGCCTTTTCTGCCTTTTTCATTTTGAATTGCTGTCCCCATGAGTACACAGTAGCTTGTTTATACAAACTATAGTAGAGTTTCTGAAGCAAACACAACAGTTTTACCAATGCAGCACAATAGTGCATTACTTTTTCCTTGTTTAAAAAGATTTACATTTTTTGGTGTTACTGTTTCTTTAATCCCCAAATTCTAGGTGTATTATGCTCCGAAGCTGCTTAAAATTTGAATCTGAAAATACTCCAGCTAAAAGCCTGTCAAAATCATGTAGTAGTCAATGGCAGATGGTCGCTTTAACAATTGAAACGTATTTTACCTCAATATTTTATCTCAATAGTTTTGGGCTTATTTTTGAATTTCAGGCTTGGAGGCAAGTGTTGGCTGCATAAAATCAGATGTACTGCCAAACAGAGCCTCAATATAGGTTGAAATCCACATAGGGGATACTAAATGGTCAATCACAGCTCTTATTTGGCACCACAAGAACATTTTTCAGGCATGTGTTGCTCCCCAACTCCTTTTAATTCTGAATGTTGCTCACTGGTTCAAAAGGTTTGGGATCCCTGGTATAAAGTATATTAAAGAACAGTAAAAGAGTTGTTTGGGGAATGATCCCATGGAAGGATATTGATAGGGGTTCGAAGAATTTTGTGGCAGTGGTGGAGACATTGGGTAAGGGTGGGGCAGTTGAGATGTACAAAAACCAGGATTTAAATTTGGAAAACCATAGTAGTACCTGGTAGTCAAACAGTGCCATGGGGACGAGGCAATTTTGAGCGACTTTGAAAAATGTGTCGCCGCATGTGAATAGGCACAGGCGACTTTAGTGCTAGCGGGTGCGAGATACCAGCAAGTGATTCAGGGAGATTAGTCGCCAAAAAAGAAGCGGCAATTAGTCACCTGGCGACTAATCTCCCTGATTCTTACTGTGTGGACTAGCCCTTAAAGTGATACTGACACTAAAAAATGAAATTTAACATATGAATGTACATTAATTGTTACCTATAGGTCATGTTGATCATTTTTTGCTGAGAGGTTTGTTTTTGTATATAACTGTTAGCTGAAATTTCTAAGCTTGACTCTCTGACACCCTGACACTCTTATTTTGCCAACCTAACAGTCCCATCTCAGTCTGTTAGTTACAGTTTGTAATGAAAACAGATGCCGGGTGCACAAATATGGCAGCCCCCTCATACAGGAACATGGGGGATCAGACAGGTAATGTAAAAGCATCATGCAAATACCTTATGGCTAAGTTAGAAGTAGCTTTCAAAGCCAGTTATTATAATAGATGTAAAAAAGAGTTTGACTTCAGGTTTCAGAATCTCTTTAAGAACTGTACTGCTGCACAAAGAATTTGCAATGACACCATCACGCAAGGTGCAAAATTCAAATATTTAAAGGGGGTGGGGCTTATTACCCTTTGCCCAATGTAGGTTTTGGAACTTGTTGTTAGTTCCTGGATGCGATATTTTTCTAATTATAGTGTGTGACCTCTTGCCTGCCTCTGCTTTTGATAATTGCTGCCTATCCTGACTTTATTGCCTGTCCCTGACTATGATTCATATTTTGATTTGGTAATGCACTGCGCTCACTCAGTATTGACATACTCGCATACTGTTGTTAATACTTATATCCCAGTGGGTTTTGCATCAGGATATTTCAGCGGCAATGCTTTATCTGTGAAATCACTCAGAAAAGGATCTCTGTGCATTTTCTGGGCCTATGTTTTCCAGCTGGTGATTCAGATTGTCTCTCCAGAAACAAAAACAAAAAAAAACAACTTAACAACTTGAAAAATTGCTGCAAAAATCTCTCCACTGCCCACTAACCTTAGTCTAACTGTTATTTATGGCCTCCTCCCATTGATCCTAGGTAAGCACAGGAATAACTGTATTATGCACAAAATGTGTGATACAAACCTTCATTATGTCTCAATAAATCTTTATAGAAGAAGTTTGGCAGATGTGGGTGAATATAGGGTGATGGTACCAGGGCCATCCGGCCATGAGGCAAGGTGAGAACCTTGCCTCAGGCAAGGAGCAGCTGGTTACATGGGGCGGCAAAAAGCCGCCTCTTGTAACTTAAAGAGCTGAATTTCTGGGTTTTAACCCGGAAATTCGGCTCCACTAGTGCAGAGAGCGCAATTGCGCTCAATGCACTAGCGGTAACGCCGCCTTTTCACTCGCTCTGACGCTGATTTTTAAGCGCAGAGCGGGAAGGGGGGATGGTATCGGGGCAGCTGCCTCAGGCGGCGGCAGCCCCAGAATCAGTGCTGGATGGTACTATAAACACACCAGGACACAAGAAGTGGGGAGCACATGCTTCTAAAAAAAGTATATTAATATGAAAATGGTTTATTTACATGAAACAAGGTTTTACATATGAGTTGTTTTATGCAATATCTTTTTATAGAGATCTACATTGTATAGTATAGTTTTCCTTTAATTCCTCCTTAGTTAAATAAGGGAAGCGGTTTCCTTTTCCTGCGTGAAAGTATTTTGCTGGTAGTTTAGTAACTGGCCAGTAGACGCCCTGTTCTATTTTATAAGGCTTAGTCCAGACGGGGAGATTCGGGGGCGATCCGTCGCCTGGCGACTTCTCGCCGCGACGGATCGCCCCCAAATCTCCCCTAATAGCTAGGCACCGGCATAGCTTAAAAACGCCTGCGCTTATTCACACGGAGCGGCGCGATTTTTAAAATCGATCCAAATTGCCTCGCCAGGCAATTTGGAGCAATTTTAAAAATCGCGCTGCTCCGTGTGAACACGCGCCGTCTGGACTGAGCCTAAAAGGGGAAGGTCCCATGTTCTGAGTCTCTTTTGGGTCTGCACACTTGCTGGAGTGCCTGGAACAAAGGAAGGCTCCAGAATAGGTGTAAAATGTATAATGAAACAATCAAATTCTGAAATCAGAAGCTAATTGAGCGTAGGACTGGCCAGATATGGGATGGCTTTAATATGGGATGACTTTGATGTAGTTGGCCAGCTTAAAGAGATTCTGACACCTGAAATTAAACTCTTTTTTAAATCTATTATAATATTGGCTTTGAAAGCTACTTCTAACTTTGCCATAAAGTATTTGCATGATGCTTTTACATTACCTGTCTGATCCCCCATGTTACTGTATGAGGGGGCCGCCATATTTGTGCAGCAGGAGTCCATTAGCATTAGAAACTGTAACTAACAGACTGAGATGGGACTGTTAGGTTGGCAAAGTCAGAGTGTCAGACAGTCAGGCTTAGACATTTCAGCATTTCAACAGTTATATACAAAAACAAACCTCTCAGCAAAAAATGATCAACATGACCTATAAGTAACATTTAATGTACATGCAGTGTCGGACTGGGACACAAGGGGCCCACCCAAAAACCTTAGACCAGGGGCCCACCCAAAAACTGTAGACCAGGGGCCACTCTCAGTACTAATATTCTTCATCTCCTCAATCAACCTCTATTCTCTTAGTTTGTATTCTTTACATACTATAATCAATTGTTCCATCTATTTAGCCTCTTTGTTCTCATAGAAATAGGGAATGGCCATGAAATAAGCCAAAAGTTTAGTAGCATGAGGGCCCACTGACACCTTGGCCCACCAGGAGTTTTCCTGGTATTCTGGTGGGCCAGTCCGACACTGTGTACATGTGTTAGTATCACTTTAAATATATTGCAATATATAGACAAACAATCCCTGTTTTGTTTAAAGGTTAAGGCATTTTATTAATGTAAGGCACAAAATGTTTCAAGGTCCTAAATATATTGATAACGGGTTGAGTGCACTCAGAGGATATCTTGTATTTGTCTATGTGAATTTTGTGGTCACAATTTCATTTCACCCCCGCTTCATATTTTTAAAAAATTTGTGATGAGCACAACTTTCCAGCCATAGTCAGTTGATCCCACTGGTGGCTAATAAAATGGCAACCAAGTTTGGGAGTTTTACTTTGAAAGCAGCAAGTAAGTTGCAGGTAAATCTTAGTCCCTTTCAAAATGTATAATGAAGTAATAGAATTCTTAATGAATCAGAAGCAAATTGAGCGTAGGACTGGCCAGACAGGGGATGACTTGGACGTAGTTGGCCATCTTAAATACATTGCAATATATGGACTAACAATCCCTGTTCTAGATTAAGGCTTAAGGCACAAAAGGTTTGAATGTTAATATAATGATAATGGGTTGAATGCAGAAGATCTATTGTATTTGTCCAGAATAGGTGAAGTAAGTGCAAAGACAGTTCTGTTATAGTCACTCTAGGAGTGAAAGACATGATCATGGGTTATTTATTGAGCAGCCAGAGGCTTCGACAAGGAAACCAGGAGGGTCGGTACCCTGTGGTGACAAGGCCACAATCTTAGGGACAAGTGATTAGTTTCACAGATACAGAGATCCTTGGAGCATGGGACCTGTGAGATTCACCTTCAGTGGTGATTACTTAGTAAGTAGTAAGTTGGGTTGAAAAAACACACACGTCCACCAAGTACAACAAAGGCAGGCAATACTACCTCTGTGTATTGCGAACACTCACGCTGAAGATGGTGAGTATACATTGGATTTTTAGCAGCTGCTGATAATTTGTGTGACTATAAACAGCACCCACCAAAGAAAGATTATAAAGAGCGTAAATGTGTCTGTTATGTAAAGTAACAGTGCTCTGCAAATAAACTTGTCAACCTTATCCCTGTGTGTGGGAAATCACTGTTAGATGTCTTGCATTAGCAGAATAGGGTTACATTTTGTTTAGTTTAAATTGTTTCCTAAAACTGATATGAATCTTGTGTTAGAGTAGTATTAAGTATTGCAACCAGGATAAGACATGCCCAGGTGTCCTAAACCTTGGCTAAGCCATAAAAACAAATATGGCTTGAAATGCCATATGGTATATAGTAAACTTAGTGCACTATTCTAAAGGTTCAAAGTCTCTAAGATAAAAGAAGAAAGCCTTCAAAGTTGTCACAGGCGTTCACTATCTTAGATTTTGCACATGTGTACTCTGGGCAGCTGTTAGGAAGCTAAGATTAAGGTTTGTATCAAGCAGAAAATTAGGTTTATATTTCATATAAGCTGATGTTACCGGGCTGATTATTAAAGGGGTTGTTCATCTTTAAGTACTTGTTTTTCATTTTTCTTTATTTGTGTTTTTTTGAATTATTTAGCTTTTTATTCAGCAGCTCTCCAGTTTGCCATTTTAGCAATCTGGTTGCTAGGATCCAAATTACCCTAGCAACCACACACTGAATTTAATAAGAGACTAGAACAGGGATGTCCAACCTTTTGGCTTCCCTGGGTCACATTGGAAAAAGAAAAAACACATGAAATACACAAACACTTTTGATGTAAAAGTAAAGAAAATGCACAGAAAAGAACTACAATATCAATTGGATAACCAGATGGAACTATACACTGGAATATGGGACACCTGGATATTAAATAGACATTATTTTTATATTATTATTATTATTACTACAAACTGGGCAATGGACAGAGTCCCCCTACTCCTATATCCTTTGCAACATGACGTTTCCTTTAAGTTGGGCCGCATTCATATCCATCCTGGGGAGCATGCAGCCCACGGGCCACAGGTTGGACACCCCTGGACTAGAATATGAATAAGAGAGGCCTGACTAGAAGTATTAATAATATAGAGTAGCAAAAAAAATGTGTAGCCTCAAAGAGCATTTGTTTTGTAGATGGGGTCAATTACCCATTTTAAAGCTGGAAAGCTTAAGAAGAAAAAGGCAAACCATTCAAAAACTATAAAAAAGACAAAATTAGGACCAATTGAAAAGGAGATTTTGTGAATACTCACCATTAAATCTCTTTCTCTTCAGTCTCTTGGGGGACACAGGGACAATGGGGTATAGCTGGTATCACTAGGAGGCAGGACACAACCTTAATAAGAAAACTGACTCCTCCCCCACTGGCTATATCCCCCAGCAGGCGGAGCTTAGGTCAGTTTGTACCAAAGTCATCAGAAAAAAACTTTAGAATTGTAACATTAACAGTATCATGTCTGGTGGAGTGAAGGCCTCAATCCAGGGCGGGAAGCCCTGTGTCCCCCAAGAGACTGAAGAGATTTAACGGAGAGTATTCACAAAATCTCCTTTACTGATAGTCGTCTTGGGGGACACAGGGACAATGGTTACGTACCAAACCTGTCCCCTAAAGGCACGGGTGGGAAGAGGCCTGTGTTGAGAAAACCACCGCGGCCTGAAGCACCTTTTAACCAAAGCGGGTTTCAGAGGCCGCAAACTTGAGCCGTGACCTTACTTGGAGGTTCCTTGCCCTGTGCTATGTAGGCTCGTAGAATGGCTTGCTTGATCCAACAGGATATGGTCTGTTTGGTGGCTGTGGAACCTTGGTGTGGTCCCGAAGGAAGAATCAGAAGGGAATCTGATTTACGGATGTCCTTGACTTTGTGCAAATAGAATTTTAGTGCTCTCACACAGTCCAGAGTGTGAAGAGCTGTTTCTTTTTGATTGGATGGTGCAGGACAAAAGGATGGCACAACTATTTCCTGGTTGAGATGAAAATCTGAAACAAACTTAGGCAAAAAGGAAGGAATGGTGCGGAGGACCGCTCGATCACAGTGAAAAAACGAGGAAGGGAGGTTTACATGATAGAGCACTTAGTTCAGACACGTCTTGCTGAGGAGATGGCTAAGAGAAAAACAGTCTTCCATATGAGCCACTGTAGATAAATTGATCCTAGGGGATTAAAAAGCGGTAGCTGAAGTACCTTGAGTACTAGGGAGAGGTCCCAAGGCAGAAAAGCTGGGATTTGAAAGCTGAGCGACATACCCTTGGAAAGACCTTCCTGAAAGAATTCCAGGATATTGGGAACAGAAAAGTTCTGAAGCTGGCTTTATGCCTGGTGCACCACTGTTGGTAGATAGACCATACCCTATGGTATGCTCTGGCTGAGACCGGTTTTCTGGCTGCATGCATTGTGCGTGCCACAGCCCTGGAGAACCTTTTCAGGTCAGGATCTCTGTTTCAAGAGCCACGCCGTCAAATATAGACTTGTTGGATTTGGATGGTGAATAGGTCCCTGAGAGAGTATATCTGGAAGTGGAGGCAGAGCCCATGGTTCTGCTCTGGAGAGATTGAGAAAATCTTCCTGATTGTTCTGGGAAGAGAGCTAGAGGCGGAAAGGCGTAGGACAGCTTGAATTACCAAGCGGAGGTCAGAGCAATTATGTTTAGAGCCAGTGGGTCTCTGTATCTGGCTATGAAGGCTGGTACCTTCCTGTTGTGCCTGGTCGCCATCAAATCGATCTGCGGAATTCCCCACATCTCTGTGATTTCTTGGAAGACCTTGTCTTTAAGCGACCATTCGCCGGAATCTAATGACTGTTGACTTAAAAAGTCTGCCTCCCAGTTTGTAGGCCTGGGATGTAGATGGCAGACAGCTGGACTTGGTAGGTCTCTGCCCAATTTGAAGATGAGTCTGATCTCGTTCAGGGCTGGTTGCCAATATGTCAGAGCTAATTGTATTGCTCAAATTTTTAGCAAATTGATTTAAAAAAACTTTTTGGTTGTATTCTACTTTCCTTGTGCTATTCTGTTCTTTAAAACTGCTCCCTAGCTGAGCAGACTTGCATCTGTGGTAAGTATGCGCCAAAGGGGTTCCCCTGGTCTTCTCCCCTGAGAGAGAGGATAGCCTTGTTTGAGGAGATAGTGGGATCTCTTGAAGTAAGGATCTCCGATTCCATACATTGAAAATGTTCATTTGGCGGTCTCTAGGATGAAACTGAGCGGATGGACCTGCCTCTATGGTAGAGACCATGACTCCCAGCACCTTCATGCAGAATTTTGCTGTGTTTGAAGGAGAATTCAAATAAGTGCTTGGAGGTGAATTGCCGATTCCATACATTGAAAATGTTCATTTGGCGGTCTCTAGGATGAAACTGAGCGGATGGACCTGCCTCTATGGTAGAGACCATGACTCCCAGCACCTTCATGCAGAATTTTGCTGTGTTTGAAGGAGAATTCGAATAAGTGCTTGGAGGTGAATTGCTTTCTCTGGTGGGAGCAATATCCTCCTTGTCTGTGTATTGAACCTCAAGCCCAAGAAGTTCATAGACTGAGTGGGTGTTAGGGATGAATTTTTTAATTCAGGACCCATCCCATTTCCCTGGGAGTGTTTATGGAGATTTGGAGTGCCCGTTGAGCCTCCAGAGGAGACAGAGCCTTAAAGGAGAAGGAAACCAAAAAAAATACACCAACATCATTAGGTTTCCCATCAGGTCCCTCCTCAAATGCTGTATTAAGAACTCTGTTATCCCTGCATTATTTGTGCACCCATGTTCTTAAGATTCGGTGCTGTGAACATTTTAGCGCCGCCATTTTTAAAATGTGCATCACTTCCACCCTACGCGCCTCCTTCATGGCCCCACACTGACTACAGACCTCAGTTAGAGAGACCCGATTGCTGGCTGCCTTCTTTTAAACTTCCCTCCTCAGCTCCTGTGTTCGCTCACTGACAGACTGTAAATTAAAAGCAGAGCGAGCACAGGAGCTTCAAAGGTTCATCTAGTTTGCTAGCAACAGGGGAGCTGCATCGACTATTGGAGCTTGTAATTAATGAGGCAGGGCAGAGAGGTCACGTGACCACATTCGTCATCTGCCAAGGAAGACAAAAGATTCTTGTGCGCATGCACAGGGCACTGCTGGAAGCTATTGCGCATGCGTGTGCCTTATTCAGCTGGGTTTCTTGACAGAAACAAGGGTATGCTATTTCATACATCTTTAATCTTTTTAAAAAATCGATTGCAGCAACAAGATAAAGGGAGAAACTAATTAGGGAATGCTTGCTGGTAAATTTATATACTATTTATTGCCAACACTTAGAGCTTTCCTTCTCCTTTAAATAGAAGGTTGCCCAGATAAGGAGTGATGGAAACTCCGTGTTTTCTACTGTAGTGGCCGCCATGATCTTGATAACACCCGAGGGGCCGAGAGAGAGGCCGAAGGGTAGACTTGGGAACTGGAATGGTGATCTTGGAATGCAAGCGCAAGAATTTCTGGTGCGGAGGGAAAAAGGGGATGTGCAGATAGGCGTCCTTTATGTCGAGTGACATGAGGAATGGTCCCGGAGCCATTGCTGCGATCACGGGTCTTAGAGATTCCATCTTGAATTTTCGTGAACTTGTTTAATGTTTGAGATCTAGAATGGGGCGCACCGACCCGTCTTTCTTTGGCACCATAATAATGGGAATAAAAGACCCCAGAAAATAGCGGTCAAGGGTACTGGTAATAACTTCTGCCTGGAACAGGTTTGAATAACCTGAATGAAGGCTTCTCGCTTTGTGAGACTTGGGGAAGTTGGGACATAAAATCTGTGTGGTGGCATTGAGGCAAATTCTATGTGATAACCTCGAGTGACAACCTCGTGGATCCAGTCGTCTTGAACGATTGTAGTCCATATGTCGGCAAGGTGCAACAATCTTCCTCTTAACGAGGTCGAATTGTGCCTGGTGTCATGCTGTGGAAGGCTTGTCAATGGTCTTTGAAAAGGGCTTCTGATTTAGCTAGGAAGATCTTGGTTTTCTGCCAAGGCGCCCTCTGCCTGTGGAGGCCTGTGGTGGAGGGCTAGTGGTGGACTAGTGGTTTTGGACTGGGACTGGGAGCCACGAAAAGACCTTCCTTTGTGAAAGGAGGGACGTGTTTTGGTTTGCAGTAGTAGAGTGCTTTTGCCACCGGTAGCTTGACTAATGAGCTTGTCAAGGTCAGGCCCAAAGAGGAGATTGCCCTTAAGGTATGGAGTCAGCGATTTCTTGGAGGAAAGTTATTTGAGGGCGCCATTGGAGACAAGGCATACCCTGAAAACATCACCCCTCCCAAGAGAATATGCTTCCAAAGAAGTAAAGAGCTCTGTTCCACATAACATAGTGCAAGGCACCTCTTATATGTCAGCATAGAGGAGTGTATGGGGGGAGGGGGAGGGGGAGAGATATAGAGAAAATTCAGGGGAAAGCCCTGCTTACCTGTCCCAGCTGCTGATGCAGAGGGTGTCTCTCTCTCTCCCCGCTGCCGGCCGGCTAGCGCGGTCTACTTAGAGAAGGAGATGAGTTGGCTAGGTGGTCTGTGCACAGCAATCAGTGACCCCGGCGGCAGATGCCACATTGCAGGGTGCTACAGAGTCTTTTACACAGTGGTGACGAGACAAACACAACCCCAGGTTGCCAGCAAAGCTGAGCGGGGAATTTGCTAGAAGTCCTATCCTCCTGAGGACACAACTCAAACTGGCCTAAGCTCCACCTGCTGGGGGATATAGCCAGTGGGGGAGGAGTCAGTTTTCTTATTAAGGTTGTGTCCTGCCTCCTAGTGATACCAGCTATACCCCATTATCCCTGTGTCCCCCAAGATGACTAGGAGAAAAGTGGCTTAGAATTAGCCATTCTATAAGATACTAAAAGTTAAATGAAAGGCGGAGCACCTAAGCTCCTAAGTTAAATCATAGCGGAACAAAAGCATAGGTTGTGAATCAGCAGAAAAGAACATGGGGAACTACTCAGGGCCGGATGCCCCAGGCCACGCAGTCCCAGCAACGGTCCAGAATTATATTGTACAAAGTAAGTAGAAATGGCCTTTCCTTGATAGGTACAGGCAGTCACCTTGGATGTTGCGGATGTCACTCTTCTCACTTCTCATCTGCTTCAGCCCTTGTTCATCAATCTTTTTCTTGAGCCTCTGGATTTCCTTGCGTAAATCTGATATTATGCTGGTGTACTGAGCAATGTGATATGATACATTAAGAAGATTCCTCTTGACCTAGTAGAAGATGTAGAGACAGGCAGATAAAGACATTGGGCAGATTAAGTAAAGTGAGCGTAGTTGGCAAAATTAGTCAGAAATCTCATCTGCAGGCACATTGGCAATTTACAGGTGTAGAGACTAATTTGCTAACGACAGAGATCATTGCAGGTGAATTTTAGCTCAGGTGAACAAAGGTTACTCTGCAAATTATATAGGAACATTAGTTAAGTTGCAAAAAGACACACGTCCATCAAGTTCAACCTTTTAAATTTTTTTTTTTTAAATTCCCTCAGAGGGGAAAAAAATCCTTCCTGACTCCAAAATCGGACTAGTCCCTGCATCAACTTGTACTATGAGCTATCTTCCATAAAGGGACAGTAATACCAAAAAATTTAAGTGTTTTAAAGTAAAGAATATATCATGTAGTATTGCCCTGCGCTGGTAAAACTGATCTGTTTGCTTCAGAAACACTACTATAGTACATATAAACAAGCTGCTGAGTAGCAATGGTGGAAATTAAAAAATGGCTACATGGCACAGGATAAGTAATGGACAACAGATAACATTATGTTCTACAGAGCTTATCTGCTGTCTGCTTGAGCCTTTTCTCCTTTGACTAGTTGCCCCCATGGCTACACAGCAGCTTATTTATATAAACAATAGTAGTGCTTCTGAAGCAAACACTGCAGTTTTACCAGTGCAGGACAACACTGCATTACATTTTTATTACTTTAAAGCAATTAAATTTTTTGATGTTACTGGTCCTGTAACCCTGTATTCCCTCACTTGCTAAAAAGCCATCCAACCCCTTCTTAAAACTATAACCTTAAACACTTGATTCAGGGACAGAATTAAAGTGTGAATCTAACTGAATGTTATACTTTCGAACTGAAAAGATGAAGCTATATTCTCCTCAATCATCAGTGCCATCATATCCTGTATGCCGAAAATCATAAAAGTTCTAAAAGAACGCTGGTGTTTTTTTTTTCATATTTTAAAACAGGATTGTCTTCAAATGTAACTATTTTGTTATATTTTGGGGGGTTTTTTCAAACCATTTTAGGGGGGAATGCCACATTTGTTTTAGGTTGGGCTCATGTTTTGCACTTTTTGTTCCTTTTGTAATAATAAGTGGCCACTTCAAGCATTTTAACCAACATCTCTGATAAATACGTCTACACGACCTATATGTACCCACCCTATTAAAATTGACCTAAGTGCACTAACTAATTTTGCCAGGCAGAAATGAACATTGACGAAAGTTCGCTATGAAATGCTCGCCAGCATTCGGGTACAGAGACAGAACTTTTCATTTAAGTGAATTATGGTTGCGTCTGGTAAAGTGGTGCAAAGTGTGAAGGAGCCTTCACATGTGAAAATTCGCCCTTTAGTGAATTTGCCCCTATGTGTATTACTACAGGTGTCTGTGGGGCTAAATTCCACACATGGAATTTGACCAAAGCTTGCTGGTGTCCAACTGCCATTTGTCCTTATGCATACCCGTGTCTTTATGTTTTTGGCACGATCAGCATAGGTCAGTGTGTTTCTGGACTCTTCAAAAGATGTGCTGGCTGGGCTGATGTGAGCAATCATTACTGTTCGGCTGTTTCCACCCAGTGAATCCTGAGGAAAGAATCAGGACAAAAGTGTATTTTCTATCACACAGATTAACAGTAACCACATGTTTAATAGATGCTCCTGTCAGCACAGCATTAGGATAAAAGGAACCCAACAGATAAGGAAGCCCATAAGGTTTTAAAGGAGGTCTAAACCCCAAAAAATAATATGGCTAAAAAATGCCATATTCTTATACTGTACTTATTACAAGAGAATAAAGTTTCAGCTTCTCAATACCAGCAATGATCCCGGACCTCAAACTTGTCACTGGGGGTCACCACTGTTGCAGTGCCTGTGACCCTCACATGCTCAGTGGTCTCTGAGCTAAGATTAGGGGTTGAAAATTATCAAGAAGAAAATGAGATTGACCTGTAATATAAGGTAATGCTACAAGGTTAAATGTGGATGGTAGCTGCACTGATATCTGTGCTGTCATGTAGTAATCATCTTTATTAAATATTAATCAGCCTTATATTGTGACATTACTGTTCTGTAAATACAATACATTGTGCTTCAGTCTCTAAGCTCAGTAAGTGACAGGTACAGAGCATGTGAATCAGCAGAAAAGAAGATGGAGAGCTACTGGGGTATCTTTAGAGACACAGATCTTCCCTGCTAAAAGGGCTGTGGGTGTCTTCAGCTGGTACAGAAGCCCAGAACATAATGTACAACATTGCTAGCCTACTTCTGTAGTTAAAGGAACAGTAACATCAAAAAATAAAAGTATTGTAAAGTAATGACAATATAATGCAGTGTTGCCCTGCTCTGGAAAAACTGATGTGTTTGCTTGAGAAACACTTCTATTGTTTATATAAATAAGCTGCTGTGTAGCAATGGGGGCAGCCATTCAAAGGAGAAAAAGCTTACACTGCAGATCACAGATAAGCTCTGTCTGTCTAATGGTGTTATCTGTTATCCATTAGTTAACCTGTGCCATATAGCTGTTTTTCCATTTCTGCCATTGCTCTACAGCAGCTTGTTTATATGAACTATAGTAGTGTTTCTGAAGCAAACAGGGCAACACTACATGATATTTTCATTACTTTAAAACCCTTACATTTTTTGGCGTTACTGTTCCTTTAAGCTTTAGTTTTCCTTTAAAGCTCCTGTATGATAGAACTAAGAATCATAGCACACAGGGGTTTGGTGTTTATTATCCTGGTTCTCTCAGGGATAACTGCCTTGGTCAATCAAAACTTTAGAAGGCTGCCTCCCCCTTCCCTCCCCTCACCAATACAGTAATGACTAACACCTGCATTAGTTCCTAAAGACCAAAACACAGTGTACACAGTGTAAATAAATTACAAGATTGAGGCCTTTATATGCACTGTGCACACTGCTTTCTAGTATGTAGTCCTTGTGAGACTCTGCAAGTATAAGGGCAAGGCCAGACTTGGCGTTACTACGTTTCATTTTTAAAAACGCTCCATCGGGCGTAAAATACGCCACTGAAACCACATGCGTTTTTCAGCACGTAGGTTAGAGTCCTGCGCGACACGGACCCGCGGCCTGCATTCTTACCCACTTGGACCCGCAACCCGAACCGTACCCGCAAACAGTTTATCCGTATTTACGCTGGCGTAAAAATTTGATGTAAAAACGCCACGTCTGGCCTTTCCTAGGCAGAAATATGTCTTCTAGCAAATTGCATCATATATGTAACTGAGACACTGCAAGGGTTATTTACTGAAGTCCAAATGCTAAAAAATTCAACTGAAATCTTTCGAGATTTATTATACCCCGAGTCTGAATCCCAAAATACAACATCTTTAACCTATTTACAATTTGAAGACATTATTGTCTGTGCTGAGTTTTGTAAAAAAAAAAATATCTGAACATTTCAGGCTTTTCTTGAAAAATTCAGAATTTTTAGGTGTCAAATCCTAAAAATTTGGATTTGAAATTCCAAAAATCTGAAAAAGCAATGGTTTCCATTACTTAAAGAATGAAAAAAAATCAGATTTTGATAAATAACCCCCTGCATGTCATAAAATCAAGATAGGAAGATTGCTGGCAGCACATTAATAGGCTATTACCTTTAGCAGTCTGGTCAGTTTGCTGTCTCGGTAGTTGACATATTTATTAGTGCCTCGTTCACTCAGAGCATTGATACAATTCCCTAGTGCCAGAAGTGATCTGTTAATATGAGCGCCTTCCTTCATGCGCAGGCCCCTGTTCTGAGTCTGCATTTATAATGATAAGAGATATGAGTCAGCTCAGTATTAAAATAGACTGGTTATTAACTACATGTTACTTTCTGAACATTGTTATAAATAACATATTTCTTATTAAATAATAATAACAACACTGCTACTTATTGCTATACTTAATAGTACATTGGCAACCCTGGAAACAAACTTCCCTGGGAGGGTTTCATTGATTTACAGGTGGCCACAATAAAAGGGGTAAGCTCCCTGCCTGCATACTGTATATTATGGTGTGTTGTACAGCTCCTTCAAATGTGTTTCTATTATTACCCTATAACACCTAACAGGCATGATTCTAACAACTACCTGACGCAGGGGAGCTTACAATCTAAGGCCCCTATCACATTTACACATACACACTAGGGTCAGTAAACCTACCTGAACCAGAAAACACGGAACTGGAACTAGGTCTCCAAGTCTGAGCTTACACCCTATTAAACTATATATGCTGCATGCAAATCTAATGTTAAATTCCTCCTAGTGACAGTAATTACATATGCCTATTCTGTATTCATGCTTAAGGATAAAAGGATAATATATTTTCTAGTAGAACATGATTACTTCCTATATATACATATGTTACTTATAGATTAAGCAAGCAGTATGTTGTGAAACTACTTTAGTATGTCCACTATGTTGAACAACTGTTTGTCATGTTGCAGTTCCCTAAAAGCATTCACCACTAGGAGGTGTTGTTAGCTGATCCATAGCCAGAGAATTGCACAGTATTCAGCTTTTGTTCTGCACTAAGTATCGGGTTTCAAATAAAATAGCAGGTGCACAGTGAGTGAAAAGAAGCAGTGTCCCAAACTGCAAAAAATGTTTTTTGAATTTAAGTTCAGGGGATGCTCCCTCTTCATACAAAACTGCTTTACAAAATTGAAATAGTATGAATAGTATATCAATAAATACATAGTGAATTAAGGGCCCTAATTACTAACAATCACATTTCTATTTCTTCGATAAATCTCTAAAAAAAACTAAGTTTTTCTCTTTTTGACTATTCTCTGAAGAGTGACAGAATGAGATCCTCAAATCAACCCTCAAAAGATCTGAAAACAAAGATTGTTCAGTATCATGGTTTAGATGCAGTGTTGGATTGGGCCAGTCGGACACCGGGAAAATACCCGGTGGGCCCTGCCAGCCCAGATCCACATTTGCAGGCCCATGGGGCTACTAGCCAGAGCCCCCCTTCCAATCCCTGGACCCCACCGTGCTGCCGCTCTGCGGAGAGTGTGCACACGCACTATGTATTGGGTGTCAGGAGTGCGCATAAGCACATTCTATCAGCAGAGCAGCAGCACAGCGGAGGGGGGCATTGCTTACGTGCTCACTGGTGCTCCACAGCAGCTGTGGGGTTTGGGGGTCGGAAGGGGGTCCTGGCTAGCAGCCCTGGTGGGCCCGGGCCCTCCAGTTTGACCCTATGAAAAGCTATCACAGAGGTTTAAACTGTCAGTTTCAACTATAAAGAATGTAATCAGAAAATGGACAGTCACAGACACAGTTGCTGTAAAACCCAGGTCTTGCAGGCCAATAAAAATACAGGGGCAGCCCACCTCATCTTTTAAGAACTGCAAGAACATCTTGCTGCAGATGGTGTTGCCGTTTCTGAGTCGCTTGTTGTATGCAAAAACGTATTTAGATAAATCACAGTAATTTTGGAACAAAGTGCTTTGGACTGATGAGACCAAAGTATAGTTATTTAGTCATAACAAAAAGCATGGTGGAAGAAGAACACTGCATTCCAAGAAAAACACCTTCAACCTACTGTCAAATTTGGTGGAGGTTTCATCATGCTGTGGGGTTGTGTGGCTAGTTCAGGGACTGGGGCTCTTGTTAAAGCCAAGGGTCAGATGAATTCAACCTTATATCAACAAATTCTTCAGGATAATGTTCAAGCATCAGCCATAAAGTTGAAGTTATGCAGGGGTTGGATATTCCAACAAGACAATGACCCTAAAAACACTTCAAAATCTATAAAGATTTATGCAGAGGGATAAGTACAATATTCTGCAATGGACGTCACAGTCCCCCGACTTGAATATCATTGAAAATCTATAGGATGATTTGAAGCTGGCAGCCATCAAATTTAACTGAACTGGAGAGATTTTGAATGGCTGAATGGCCAAAAATACCACAATCCAGAATCCAGACGCTGTTTTGCAAAAGGAGGCTCAACTAAGTATTGATGTAATATCTCTGTTGGACTGCCCAAAATTACGCACCTGTCAAATTTTGTTATGATGCATATTGCATATTTTCGGTTAATCCAATAAAATGTATGTCACTGCTGAAATACTACTGTTTGCATAAGGCATGTTATATATTAAAAGGAAGTTGCTACTTTGAAGGCTCAACCAATGATAAACAAAACTCCAAAGAGGGGTTCCCAACTTTTTCATTTTTTTATCTATATTTTAACCATGAGATTCATAATCAGAAAGTCTTTTTCTACATACATATTTATTGATGGCTGCTGTTTGGCTGGTATTTCACTGCCCTAGCTGTAAAATTGCAGCAAAAGCCATGGCTGGTATTACAAAGAACAAACCTTACCAGGCTTATGTCCCACAGGGTAAAGAGTACATTGTTACATAGTTAAATTTGGTTGAAAAAAGACAAAGTCCATCAAGTTCAGCCCCTCCAAATTAAAACCCAGCATACACACATACTCCTCCACTATTTCACACAAACCATATATGCCCATAGCTATACTAACTGTAGAGTTTAGTATCAAAATAGCCTTTGATATTATTTCTGTCCAAAAAATCATCCAAGCCCCTCTTAAAAGTAACAGAATCAGCCATCACAACATCACCCGGCAGACCATTCCACAACCTCACTGTCCTCACTGTAAAAAACCACCTACGCTGCTTCAAATGAAAGTCCTTTTCTTCTAGTCTGAAGGGGTGGCCTCTGGTGCAGTATGTATGGGAAACAAGGTCCCCTGATATTTGTCTATGATGTCCTCTAATGTATTTGTAAAGTGTAGGGCAGGCAGAGAATGGCACACAGGTAGCATAGGGATGGCAGAGTATGGCACACAGAGGGAGCATAGGGCATGTAGAGTATGGCACATACAGGGAACATAGTGCAGGCAGAGTATTGCACACACAATGAGCATAGGGAAGACAGAATAGAGCAAGAGACAGGGAAACCTATCTAAGGTGGACAGATCATACTGTGCTACATACAGTGTGCTGTGAACAGGTAAACAATTTTCATTCTGGGTCTAAGGCTAGGGACAGACAGGGAGATTCGGGGAGATTCAGTCGCCTGGCGTTTAATA
>CM044448.1:21430314-21444421 GCA_024363595.1 Xenopus borealis
CCCAGGGGGCCCTGAAAATTTTGTTGTACGGGGCCCCGTGATTTCTAATGGCGGCCCTGCTTACTGAAGCCAAGGTGTTGGCTGAGGCTGTACAGCAGTTTGTTCCAGGACGGGAGTGCATTGCAGTAGCCCAGGGGAACCCTGTAACCACCCGGGCAAATCATTTTCTCCAAAGAGTCCTGCGGATGATGTGGAGGCCTTTCTTACCACATTTGAGAGGACTGCAGAGCGAGAAGGGTGGTCCTGAGATAAATGGGCTGGCCTAATAGCTCCATTTCTGTCTGGCGATCCACAGAAGGTGTGGATCCCAGATGACGCCATGGATTATGATTGGCTAAAGGCAGAGATCCTGGCCCACCTAGGGGTAACCACTGCAGTGGAAATATCAAACCAGCCTACTGCCTATGTCTAGTGATGGGCGAATTTATTCGCCAGGGACGAATTCCTGTGACTCGCTGCTGGCGAATAAATTCGCGAAACGCCAGGGGATTCTTTTTCAAGGCTTATTGCCGAAACGTTGGGGTTTCTCATCAGTGGCCTGCGTATCTGCTTTTTGTAGGTCTGAAACTTTACCATTTTCTGTATTTGTCTGCTTTTGGGGTATGTATATATTTTTATCTGACACTGATGTTAATTGTATCATGTATATTTGTCTGCATTTTTGAGAGCAAATTAGTAAAAGATTTTTTGCATACACCCTTGGACTATAATCTGTTATTTTGAGTGTGCATGCCCATTTGGACATATTGTGTATGAAGGGGAGAGTTATAGGTACACTCCCGAGCATAGCACCTCTTTGAGAGTTTAATCATTTAAATTGAATATAATAGTGGGAGTGCCCTCCATTTATGTATTTTTCTGTATGTTTTCCCTTACCTCTATAAATCGCATGTTGGAGTGTTGATGGCATGTGTCCAGTGGCGTAACTACCTCCTGGTGGGCCCCGGGACAGGATGGGCACCTGGGCCCCCCTGTCGGGGCCCTTACCTCTATAAATTGCATGTTGGAGTGTTGATGGCATGTGTGCTGTAAAATCTCCCCCTAGATAACCGCCTGCCATAGCCATTTTCGTGGCTCTGATGGGCCCCAAGGGGGTGGGGGCCCTGGTGCAACTGCACCTCCTGCACCCCTGGTAGTTACGCCACTGGTCATCAACAGTTCATCGTCTCACATCCGGAGAAGTCTACACCGGCCAGGAAAATGTCCCCCCAGAGCCCTGGTCTCAGTGTGAAAGAAAGTGGAGAAGTGTCATCACCTGCCCAGCAAGGCTCACCCGAAGATACCTCTTCACCCCGTAAAGGGGGTGGGACGTGCAATGCTGGAGGTGTCAAGCCTGAGGGCATACTAGAGCACAGTGCCCGTGGAAGGACTAGAACATGGAGTGTGGGGATCTCACACAGTTTTCCTGTTATATACAGAAGGTTGACACAGCATGCCCTGACTTGTTGGAGGGGCAATTTCAGTGTTCTTTTTACATCAATTAGTTACCCATTAAGGCTCTCCTGGATTTGGGGAGTATGGTAACCCTGGTACTAGACAGTGTTATTGGAGAATTCGAACCAGCAGCCAAATCACTCCGGGTATTTTGCATCCATAGGGATATCCGGTCCTACCCGCTAGTCCCAGTGACCATCACTATTGCCGGTGAATCCATTGTGCATGAAGTTGGGGTGGTGAGTAAACTGTTATACCCCGCTATTTTGGGACGTGACTTCTGGGAATTGTGGGAAAGTGTGGGGAAGAAAACCATTGACTTGAGGGTGGGATTGGGTCCCCAAAACTCAAGGGATGTGATACTTGATATACCCAGTGATGTTGAAAATTATGTAATGTATGATTTTCAAAATGATATTGTGTCACTACCCCAAACTCAAGAGAAGAGTAATAAGGTAACTGAGGATCCCGTTTAGAAAACCAAGCTGTCCTCTGGGGGGGGTTTCTCACCGTTACAGGTAATGCTTGGGGAGGATGGTTCATCAAATCCCGTATCTCCTGATCTGGATATGTCATGGGGAGCCTTTACCACTGCCCAGATGCAGGATCCTACCTTAGTTAATACTAGAGAAAAAGTGGTGGTGATAAATGGTGTTCCCCAAGAACCAAGTGCAGATAGCCTTTGGCTGCATTTTGCTGTAAATAGCGAAACTGCTTTATAGAGTCACCAAGGTCTGTG
Source organism: Xenopus borealis (assembly GCA_024363595.1). Taxonomy (NCBI): domain Eukaryota; kingdom Metazoa; phylum Chordata; class Amphibia; order Anura; family Pipidae; genus Xenopus; species Xenopus borealis. The sequence continues at coordinate 21,432,488 of CM044448.1, forward strand.
AAGAGGTTGTTGAACAACCCTGGCCATACAGACAAATGGTACTTGACCTGGCGCATAATGTTGCTCTGGGTGGACACTTGGGGGTAGAGAAGACTGAAGCACGAATCACAGACTGGTTTTACTGGTTTAAAGTCCGAAGTAAAAACCTACTGTGTGTCCTGTCCCACCTGCCAGTTATCAGCCCTAGCTTCTAATTTTCGTAGCCCCTTGGTGCCCTTACCCATTACTGAGGTACCATTTGAATGTTTAGTCTTGGATTTGGTAGGTCCCCTGATAAAATCTGCCCAAGGGCATCAGTATATTGGTGATACTTGATTATGCCACCCGATACCCGGAAGCTATTCCCTTTAGGAATGCCTCATCTAAAGCCATTGTATGTGAGCTATTCCTAATGTTTTCAAGGAGATACTCACTGACCAGGGTACCCCATTCATGTCAAAGGTTATGCCTGGTGTGTGTAACTTGTTCCAGATAAAGCAGTTACGTATTCTGTATACCATCCTCAGACAGATGGTTTGATTGAACATTTTAATAAGACCTTAAAAACAATGCTTAAGTGGGGGGTACAGAAAGATGTTAAGGATTGGGATTGTTGTTTACCTGCTCTTCTATTCGCCATTCAAGAGGTGCCTCAGGCATCCACAGGGTTCTCCCCCTTTAAAGTTAGTGTATGGGCACAGGCCCAGGGGACTGCTTGATATTGTAAAGGAGGCTTGGGAGAGTGAAGCTACTCCCCACAAAAGTGTTTTGGAGTATATCTCTCAAATGAGGGAAAGGATTGCAGGAGTTATGCCCCTGGTTAAGGAACAAATACAAAGGGCCCAAGAGACTCAGCGCCGGGTATAAAACTGGTCTGCTAAGATGAGGCAATTTCAGAGATAGAGTGGCACTATTAAAACTGTAGAGAGCAAATTATTGGCCAGATGGCAGGGCCCAATTGAAATTGTAGAAAAAGTGGGTGAGATTAAGAGAAAGCCCTACCAAATCTATCACATTAATTTGTTAAAGCCTTGGAAGGATAGAGAACCAGTTTCTGCACTGGTTATTGTGAAACTTGAGTCTAAGGTTGGTGCTGACAGTGTCTTGGTGGCAACAGCCTTGTCAAAAGCCCAACCCCAGCAAGTCAGGGAGTTTCTGCAGAAAACAAAGATATTTTTTCTGATTTGCCTGGGATCACTAAGATCATAGAGCATGACATAATTACAGAGCCAGGAGTGAAGGTGTGTCTCAAGTTGTACCACATCCCAGAGGCTCGTAGGAAGGCTGCCTCAGAGGAGGTAAAAAAGATACTGGAGTTGGGAATCTTTGAAGAGTTGCTGAGTGAATGGTCGAGTCCCATCGTGTTGGTACCCAGGCCCAACGGTACTCTGTGATTCTGCAATGATTTCCGAAAACTCAACAAAGTTTCCAAATTTGATGCCTATCCCATGCCCCAGGTAGACAAACTTATAGAGAGGTTGAGTCCTGCCCGATATATCACCACTTTGGACCTCACCAAGGGACATTGGCAAATACCCCTAACACAGGCAGCAAAGGAGAAAACAGCATTCTCCACTCCAGATGGCCAATTTCAATATAGGAGAATGCGCTTTGGTTTACAAATGATCCCAGCTATGTTCCAAAGGGTAATGGACAAGCTTTTGAGGACCCATCAAAGGTTCACATCCATTTACCTGGATTACATTTTCATCTTTAGTAGGGACTGGGAGTCCCATCTGCCTAAAGTCCAGGCAGTTCTTGAGAGAGGGAGGATTTACAGTGAACCCAGAAAAGTATGAGCCTTCCTAGGAATGGTTGGGTACTACCGTAGGTTTGTCCTCGATTTTGCCACTATAGCTGCTCCATTGACAGACCTAACCAAAGGTCGTAAGTCAGTTATGATTGAGTGGAACAAGGATGCTGAAAAGCCCTTTCTGGATCTTAAGTCCGCACTTTGTCACCACCCCATCTTGGTGGCTCCAGATTTCTCCAATGAGTTTATAGTCCAGAACAATGCTTCAGATGTTGGCCTGGGAGCTGTATTATCACAGGTCATTAATTGAGAAGAGCATCCTGTGGTGTTCCTCAGTAGAAAGCTGACTGCAGCAGAAAAAAATTATGCAATAGTTGAGCCACCATTACCTTTTCGGTTGAAGGTTCCGACCGGTCTCTGATCATGCACCACTCACATGGATGAAACAGAAAAAAAGGGCAAATGCCAGAGTAACATGGTGGTTACTGGCACTCCAGGCATTCAAGTTTAGGGTACAGCACAGACCCAGAAAACAGCACCTGAATGCAGATGCTCTTTCCTGTGTCCATTGTTTGGCTTTTCCTGTGCCTCCACCTCCCCTGGGTTGAGGCAGAGGGGGGATATGATAAGCTGGAGGGGATATCTGGTAGATGACTGGTATATATCCCCATTCTTTAGGTTCTAAAGAAATTACTCATTTAAGAGACACCATGGGGCTAACCAGCCAGCGGTGGACTGGACATCCAGGGGGTGTTTAATGAAGGTGATCAGCATGTGAAGAGAGAGAAATGTTTGTGTTGCACATGTGGAGACTCACAGTGGAGTTGAGGAAAATTTCCTTTCCAAAAGACCAGGGAGTTTACTCCTGGCAGACTGGACACTGCAAGTTTTTCATGGCAAGTACACTGCTCTTGAAGCTGTTTGTTTTTTATGAAATTTCCTGTCAATAAAAGATTTATTTTAAACTGAAGAAAATAAATCAACCTTTAATGTGGAGTGGCCTGTATGTTTGGTGGAAAACAGCTCCTGTTTTTTAAGTGAAAAAACATGATTTTACTGTTGAGTGCTGTTCTTCTATCTACCAGGCAGCTGTTATCTTGGAACTTCTATTCTATTGTTAGGCTGCTGGGGGGGAGAGGGTGATATCACTCCAACTTGTAGTGCAGCAGTAAAGAGTGATTTAAGTTTATCAGAGCGCAAGTCACATGACTGGGGCAGCTGGAAAACTGACAATATGTCTAGCCCCATGTCAGATTTCAAAATTAAATATAATAAAAAATGTTTGCTCTTCAGTGCACAATTCTGTGGGAGAAGCATTATTTACTGATGAAAAAAAAACATGTTTTCCCATGACAGTATCCCTTTAATATGCTAGTTAGAGAACTGATGTTTCAAATAAGGTATTTTCCTCTAGTCTAAAGGGGCGGCCTCTGGTCCAATGATCCATTTTATGAAAAAAATAGATCTCCCGCTAGCTGTCTATAATGCATTTTAATGTACTTGTAAAGAATAATCATGTTGCCTCATAAGCACCTTTTCCCCAGAGAGAATAACCCCAACCTTGACAATCTACCCTCATAATTTAAATCTTCTATTCCCTTAACCAGTTTAGTTGCAGGTATCGGCACTCTCGAGCTCATTAATATATTTCTTAAAGACTGGAGCCCACAACTGCACTGCATACTCCAGGTGAGGCCTTACCATTGACCTACAAAAAAGCAAATTTATGTTTTTATCCATTGAGTTATTGCCCTTTTGTTATAGATTATTCAGCATAGGGAATATTCTCCTGCATATTGCTCCGTCTAAAAACTCTACATGTAACCGTTTCCTATTGAAGCGATGTCCGATGATATTCTGAGTGTGTCTTGTCAGGGCAGGATTTACCCTTCTTGCCCCCCTAGGCCCAGCTACTGTGCTCAATCTGTGCTTCAATCCTTTATGCAAAATAAAATAACATACACAATACAATGTCAATGACCTAGAGAAATCATGCAACATATAGTAATTTTCATTTAATTTCATACTCTCCCACACTTCCACACTTAAAATCACATAGACTCTATTTAAACCACACAAACTTGATTTAAACCAATGTTAGTGATGTCCTCTATTCCGATTAGAAAAAAAGAGTTTCCTACTAAACATTTGTAAGGTGTTTGTTACAGTGAGAGCTATGAAGATGGGGAATTGTCTCCCTGAATCAGTGGTACAGGCTGATACATTAGATAGGTATAAGAAGGGGTTGGATGGTGTTTAGCAAGTGAGAGAATACAGGGTTATGGGAGATAGCTCATAGTACAAGTTCATTGCCATTTTGGAGTCAGGAAGGATTTTTCCCCTCTTTCAGCGGCTTTAGATGGATCAACGCATGCGCAGTCACGTGACGTGGTGACGTCAACGCGCACAGTCCGGAAGAGGAAGAAATCATCTGAAGACTGCACCGCGGCCGCCACAGCCAGCTCAGAGACTCTCTCTGAAGAAGACAGAGTAGAGCTGACAGGCACGCCGCTCACAGCAGAAGTTTGGTTGGAGTGGCAGCGGTGCCTGCCTGTCCACCTAAACAGTCATGATATTCACAATACAGCTGCCTGGAATTGGGATGGACTGCCTGGCGCTTGCCGCCCCTAACATCTTGCCACCTTAGGCCCGGGCCTAGGGGGCATTTCCCTAAATCCGGGCCTGTGTCTTGTAGATGCACAATGTGCCTCTCCATTTGAAGGTTAGTCACCTAAATCTGGGCAGTAGGTCATGAGAGCCATACACAGTAAAAAATAGCACATCATTCAAGGGTAAGGTTTTGTGTCAGTATCACCTGCTACATTTCACAAGTGGGAACAGGACTCACCTGTAGGACCGTAGGCAAATACAGTGGCATTATACCCAGAGATAACACCTTCAATCAGGCCTTTGGTTGTGAAACGGTACACCGTGTCCTAGAGGTTGGGAAACAGAGAGACAGTAATAAATAAGTTATAATAGGTATTTTATTTTTTTATCTTAAAAATCTCTGCTATGAACACAAACACAGTACAGTACAGTGTGGAAGTTAAGTAAGTTACACTATTCAGTTTTTATATGAGAGCCGTTCATGCGCTATTCAATCTGCAACATCAAGCTGTTGTAAATAGGATGAATAGACCAGATTGGGGCAGATATGAGCACTGCCCCAAGGGCAAATGATTAGATTATTCCACAGGGTTATGGGCTCATTAAAAAAACTGATTGCAGACAAATAGAAATGAGTGAAGAATTTTGAAGCACATTTTGACCTTGCATCCCTGGGATGTTGCTTTTCAAATGCAAAAGGAAAGTATTTTCTGTATGGTATTAGCATTAATATGTCAGTATTTCAGTGGCTACAATATGTGCCTGTATGTTAGATCTATGGCGCAGGGACCTCCTTCCAACTATGTCTCTTACCACATAGCACTTAAGCTCTTTGTCCTGTTATGATTCTGTATATATTTATTGTGTGATTTGTTTGTCTTCCCCGTGTATATATATATCATCCAAATAGGTAGCCGCACTCGCAGGACTTATGATGAAAAAAGTGCTTTATTGCAGAAGAAAAGGAAATTCTGATGTTTCGGCTGATACAACAGCCTTTTTCAAAGTTTGAAAAAGGCTGTTGTATAAGATGAAACGTCAGTTTTTCAAGTGCCGCTACCTATTTGGATGATTTACATGAAATACAGATTTGCACCCAGGCGGAACAACAAGCTTTATCGTGCGTGCCGTTATTCCAACCTTTCAATACTTATATATAAATATATATATATATATATATATGCTATTATGCACTGTACAGTGTTGCAGCTTCTTAACAGCGCTTTACAAAAAAAGTTATGCATACATTCACACATTTAACTAATTCAAGGACACTGAGAGTTTATAACACAGAGGGAGAGGCATTGTAAACTGGAAAAAAAACATAGCCAACACCCTGCCTCAGCCATTAATATTTCTTAGGTGAAACAAGGCTATTATTTTCTAAGCCTATCAACAGTAATACCTAGAGACAAAAGTTGAGCGTCAGAATGAGGAAATGCAGGGGGTAGGAGAATAATGAAAAGGAAAAAGTAAGACAACCCAGAACACTTAGAAGCAATGTGATCTCTCCAAGGAAGTAACTTAATATCTAACCAACCTTGTGTTTCATCTCTCTTCTTTTTTAGCAAAGCAATCTCTTGTCAAGGGCAAATATCACTCACACAGACAAGAAGTGAGAGTGAAAGCAAGAGTGAAGAGGAGAGCAGGCAGAGATAACTGAGCTATGACCTTAGAAATTAACAATGCAATGAATGACCAGCATCGAGCAAGTGAGGGGTAGTTTGAGCAGAGGTTGAATTCCTTTCTGTAGAGCCTGTCATGAGGTTTAATACTGTTTGGTGGGGTATGGAAATTGGTAGCATGTATTCCTGGCAAGAGAGGGCATATTAGTTCTACAGCTCACTCAAGAAGAATAACTAATTTGTGACACCACACAAATTAAAAGGGTTATGTTGTAGGGCTACCCCTAAACAATCATGTGGTACTATGCCATCAGTTTCCAAAGCCCACAAATTCTAGGATTCAATCGATTTAGCATGCAATTTTATAGGCTCCATAGACTAAGCAGAGTTGGAGAAGCTTAGGATCCTTACCTTTGTGTGCCCTAGCCATAACACCTTTAATAAAAGATGGAACTACACAAATAACTTGACAATAGTTATACACCATCTATAACACTGTAAGGGCTCGTCCACACGGGGAGATTTCGGGCAGATCTGTCGCCTGGCGACTAATCGCCGCAACGATTATCGCCCCAGGCAATTTTGAGCGACTTTTAAAATCGTGTCGCCGCTTGTGAATAGGCGCAGGCGACTTTACGTGTAGCGGGTGCGCACAGCTACCAAGCTATTCGGGGAGATTCGTCACGGCAATTAGTCGCCAGGTGACAGAACTCCCCGAAATCTCCCGTGTCGCCTTACCCTTAAGGTTTTAGTGACTACTTCTACAATGTGCAAGGAGGGCATAATTAACATGTTTTAGATTTCTGGTCAGGGATTTAGCAAAAAGGGTATGGTCCCTGGAGCAAAATGAATGCACCAAACTCTCTAAGTTTATTAATTCAGCTACTTCTGGCCATTCATATTTCTAAATTCTGGCATTGTGAAATAGTCCCTTCATACTATGGTCTATTGCCTCTTTCTGTACTATTAACAGGTCTATTTATTTGGAAATATAGAGATTCAATTCATGTAGCTGTGACCCTATGTTATGCATTAATTTACATATATTAAGGTTTTTGCAAATATAAAAATGAGATGAATGCATATTGGCTTTCCAAGAACTCACTAAACTTTTATTTACAATAAAACTGATTGCACCAAGGATGGTACATCTGGGACAGTGATTCCAGGAAACAACAGCTCCTGCTCTAATAATCTAAGGTTATTAAGACCCATGGGACAACAATGTTCCAATTAAGCTCTCTCACATCACCAAATACTTTTGTTCTTCTGAAAGTGACTTTAACACAGACACTTTTAATTATTGGTGCCTATAAACATGTACTTCGTACCTCTGCATTTAACTGTATCAATATAATGTAGGATTATATCAAGAACAATCTGAATTTCCAATTCATTTATATTTTTGCAGGTCTTTATTTTGTGTATCACAGAAGAAAAATGCATGGTGTTAAAATCGAGCTTAGACTCTGTTTGCAGAAGGATATCTTCAGCATTCTCCTTCAATTAGAGTATAATATGTATATTTTGTCAAGTAGACAGTGTTCTGTCTCTATACAGCTTAGAAGTCACCCTCATGTTGAACAACTACTACAGTATTTTATATTTAAATTTGCTGACTTGAACCCTAAAGAAGCCTAAAGAGTCACCACAAAAGTCTTAAAACCACTGCTATTGGTATGTTTGTTCAAATTCCAGGCTAAATAGCAAAGGGAGGAGTGGGCTAACAAGAAAAATGAATGTGCACAAAACAAGATGCTAAAAGTCTATTAAGTAGTTTGCTAGTAGTAGTTTGACTTGTAGTAAACAAGTGATACATATACTGTACCTGAGGAACACAATCCTGACTTCTCTTATTAAAGTTTAACTATTATTCCCTTTTACACCTTCTCATCTTCAGTAGAGTTTTCTTGCTTTTTACTTCCAATTCACACCAGTGCATCTTTATTTCATTCTCTGTACCAGTGAATTATGCTAACCACTGTCAATCTTTCTTTTTCACAGGTGTCGTGTTTTTTGAATGATTTCTAGCTTTGTGCTTTACAGTGACTATATGTAAAGAAATCTTACCCTGGTGCTCTAGTGGTGCGGCGGGGACGCCCGCCGCGCCATCGGCGGGGACGCCCGCCTCGCCGCTCTGCTGTTCTTCCTAGTACGCGCGCGGCGCGCACTTCCGCCTTTTAAAGATGTAGGCGCGCTGGCATCGTGACGTCAGCGCGCAATGGCGCCAAATTCAAAAAATTAAAGGGATATTTAAGGGGTTTTTTTGAACTGTTTGTTGCCCGTGATAGGATTTTGCTCCTGGTGCCTAACTCTGTGCTGTAAAGCTTCTAGTATTCCTGTTTCCTGTGTTTGACCCTGCCTGGCTTTTCTGACTATCCTGATTATCTGTATCCTGACCCGAGCCTGATATTTGACCACCGATTTTGCCTCATCCGTACATTATTGATTACCTGGTTTTGACCCTTTGCCTGACTGACTACGTTTACTATCCGCCTGCCTCGATCCAGCCTGTCTTTGATTACGATTTTGTCTCACGCCTCTGTACTTCGACCTTCTGCCCAAAGACTTTTCGCTTACAGTTGTGCCCCTTTGCCTGCTCAGAACCTTTTGTCTTGCACCTCTCGTTTTAAGACCTGGCGGCATCCAATTAGCCAAGGGCTCCTCCCGAGGTGAAAGGCGGCTGTTATAGGCAGAAGCACGAGCCGAGACCAGGGTGCTTGTCACTGGTTCTGAGTTTAGGGTGCCGACCGTTACACTTTACAACATCAGTCCCTCTTTAAGGTGCTATTATTTTGCAATCTGCATACATATCACAAACCACTTACAGTTATACAGTGGGCTATGAAAGTAGAGTTTACCATCTAACCGAAGCACACACAGTAGCGAATACATTTACTAAATTTTTGCACCTTTCTATGGGTTGGTCTGTAACACTGAAGATGTAATTTGTCGCTGACAGTTTGTAATTACTATACCTGAGTTGCAGTGTAATCAAAGGCCACATCAAACATATAGGACTTTTCACGAGAGCGATTTGCCCTCAGTATATCATCTGAGTCTTCCATTGGGTCCATTAGAACCACCATCTGAAGAAAACAAGAAATTTTAATATAACAAATGGAGATCAAATTAAGGTACTAAAACTTACTGTAATGTGAATTCAAAAAAATATTGGTGAACATGTAAGATACATATCCGTAGCACTGTGGAGCTATTCTCTCTCTATTATCTAACATTTTTCTGTCTACTATACAACAATTAGACTGTGGCAGGAGTGATTTTGGAACTTGTGTCTGCATTTGTATTCCATATTGCACACTACCTTTATGTAAAAAATAAAAAACCCATGGCACTTTATCACCTGCAGGAAATCTTGAAAAGAAAATAAAGAAAAAACTTGCCCCACTGGATATATATTAATTGTTTTCAGTAATGGTAATCAGCCATAAATATGAAAGAATACACTTCTGTGCAATAAAGACATTAGGTGATTCCAATGAATAGGGAGAAGCAGGTATTTTTTGAATGCTTTGTTGCCAATGGGGGGGATAGAATTACCTACAGGGCATAGGGCTCTGGCTGTAAACATTGTGTATAAAAGTGGGCTCTGGCCTAATGGTAAGAATCCAATTCTTTGTTTCTGAATTTTGATCAGGCAGGTTTAAATATTCCATTGGGATATGGACCACATTGGCTCATTGATTCAGTCCTCATCCTAATGGCCTGCATCCCCTAATTTCAAATGATGGGATCAGCCTGATATCTACCGCCTCAAGGCAGGTAAATAGAGGAAAGATCCATTTATTTTCCATCCTTTCCATGTATGGCGTAGCCTACTGTTTTGATCTTTCGAGTTGGTGCTAAAATTCAATAAAACATATATTACCAAAAAACTGCACAGCACTCCATATGTTAACCCCTGTATGGCCAAACACAATGTCACTGGTGGAAAAAGTCATTGTCCATTGTTTGTCAATAATATTTTTTAAAAGTTGCTTCATACCCGTTAGTCTCACATAATCTACTGAGGTCCAAAAAAATCCTTTCCTCCCCAAAAAAGGGGTGCATAAAAAAATAAAATGAAGAAGCCATAAGGCCATAAAATAAAGTGTAAAACTTTTAATGCATCTCCTTTGCCTAAGAACTTCTAGATGTAATTGGTGGAAAGCTAATGCCATGCAATCTTATACAAGCAGAGCACCAAGATAACAAGGGTCTGGCAAATCCAAAAAAATTAAGGAGGGTGTTAATCGGAAGAGCGTCTCAGATCCCAGTACTTTTTGCAGTATTTGGAAAAAAAAACTTAAACTAAACTGAATCTAAACCCTTCCAGCCAAATGACCTTAAAATTTAACACTGTAATTGCTGCAATGCTTGAATTTTTCTAAGAATTAATGTTGTGTCACAAGGGGTATTTGCTGGGGGATAATGAGAGGGGTTCTATTACACTGGAAAGACTTTTGCACATTCTTCTAGAAGGATAGAAGCAGCTAGTGATTTTTTTGGATGTTGCCAAACAACTGTCACCACCCAGCCCAGATTAAAACATCAACACTGGCTCTGGGAACTTTAAAGAGAGCGATCCTCTACTGTGCATATGCCAGCTCCTACATTTTGAAGAAAGAAGAAGAGAGGAAGAGGACTGCTCGATCTAAAGTGCCCAGGGGTGGTACAGTTGTCTGTTAACAGCAGCACTGGTTCAGGATATCAGGTAAGTCACTACAATTCTTGGAGGGTGCCCTAACATTTCACTTGGATTGAAGCTTTCCTTCCAGACCCTTGTTTGAAAACCCACTATCCAGAAACCACTGAATTATGGCCATCTTTCAAAGAGTGCATTTTAGGCAAATAATTTAATTTACTTTTTTCTGTAACAATAAGATGGCATCTTGAGGGTTACTTAGCTGCATGAATCCACCTTGCTAGCAAGATAATCCAGTTGGGTTTATTCAACATGTAAATGTTTTTTTAGCAGATTTAAGAATTGGTGATCTAAATTACAGAAGTCCTCTGCACTCAACTCATTATCAATATATTTAAAACATTAATATATTTTGGGGGTTATGTAATAAAAGACACGGAGTTTGCCCAGGGGCATTAACCTATATCAACCAATCAGCAGGTAGAATTTACTGGTCACCTGTTTAAAAGCAAAGATCCTATTGGTTGCTATGGGTTACTGCTCCTGGGCAAACAGTGCCTTTTATTGCATATGGGGGTTTGTACCTTAAGCTACCAAAATTGCCCTCCTCTTTAAACAAAACAGGGAGTGTTTGTCCATTTATTGAAATATTAGGGATGCAACGAATCCAGGATTCGGTTCGGAATTTCAGCAGGATTCGGATGAATCCTTCTTCTCAGCCGAACTGAATCCGAGGGACGGGGAGGGAAATCGCATGGCTTTTTGTTACAAGACAAGGAAGTAAAAATGTTTTCCTCTTCCCACTCCTAATTTGCATATGCAAATTAGGATTTGGTTCAGTATTCAGACAAATCTTTTGCAAAGTATTCAGGGGTTCGGCCAAATCCAAAATAGTGCATTCGGTGCATCCCTATGAAGTATATTAAGCCGACTATGTCAAAGTCATCCCTGGCATGGCCAGTCCTACACTCATATGATTCATCAAGAATTCTATTACTTCATTAAACATTTTACACAGGGACTACGTTTTACCTGCAACTTACTGCATTCAAGATTAAAACTCCCAAACATGGTTGCCCTTTAATTGACCACCAATGGGATCACCTGACTATATCTGGAAAGGATGGTAGCTATAACATGGAGCTGGCCACTGCTCCTGTATAAACTATAACAAACAAATAAAAGTAGTGCTCACCAATATCTGGGATGCAATAAGGCTGTGACCACAAAGTTCACACAGACATATACAAGAGGTCCTCTGCACTCAACTCAACTGCACTATCATTGTATGTAAGACAGTAAGAAATTTTGTGATTTAAGTA
>CM044448.1:21458147-21468235 GCA_024363595.1 Xenopus borealis
TGAACCTGCTAATAAAGCACTGTTACACTCTCCTCATCCTCGGCTACCAAACACAACACAATGCAATCAAGGCAAAATAAATCGAATACTGCATAAAATCTACTTGTAATTAAAATCTACTTTATAAAGTATAATTCCACGTCTTGTTTTGCAAATCATTCATGCCGTTCAACAGTAAGCAGAAGCTATACTTGAACAGAAGGTTGTCAACTAAATTACCTGATCCCCTGTTCTGGATTTGTTTGTCTTTTGTGTTTCAAGGCTAATAATAAGCAGCAGAGCTTTTAACCCTTTCAGTGATCCAGTTTACTATTGTATGGGATTATGAGTTACATGTCAGCACCCTAGATTTTAATATTTTCAACATATCTGGCAGTTTATATTAAAAACTGTTTGGCATTTAAGGCAGATGAGGAATAAAATCTGTCTGTAACTGAAAGGGTGAAATTTGTACTGATCGACAGCCCCAACTCATATAGGTTTCCCTGTCTTGTAACCTACCTACCCTACCTGTGTGTGTACCATACTCTGATTGCCCTACTTTGCATATGTGTGCCATACTCTGCCTTCCCTGTGCTGCCTGTGTGCCATACCCTGCCTGCATGTACCCTACTCTGCATGTGTGTGCCAAATTTTGTCAGCTACTTTGCTTGTGTGACAAATTCTACCTGCCCTATGCTGCCTGTGTGCCATACTCTGACTGCCCTAATATGCTGGTGTATACCATACGCTGTCTGTGTGAGGTGAACTTGCTGGGCGTTTTTTAGAGTTTGGAAATACATGTTAGGGGGTACCTAAGGTGTTTACTATGACTTAATGACATGACTTTTTTCACACAGGAGTGATGGGTGATATCTCTGCATCTGAATGAGCACCAACCATTTGGTTTTCTGATGTGCAATTTTTTTTTGATGGCATGGGTGTGATTTAAAAGGGGAATTGGTCAATACTAGCTTACATTATAGGTCCTCATGTAGGCCAGATACATTCTTTCTCTTGGTACCACAGAAGTTGGACAGCGCTGCAATAAACAGTCTCGGTTTAGTGAGCTGGTAGAGAGCTGTTCAAAAAAAGTCCAAAAAATTTGTTAGTATACAACGAAAAAAAACACCAACACAAATAAAACTTTATTAAGAAATAACTTACAGAAATTCCACTTCCTGTCCTCTTCAGAAAAGGCAACAGAGCGACCATCCATCCTGCAGCACTTGATTTCTCCTCCTGGCTATTCTAGTGACAGCGTGAAGAAGCTTCAGCGGGGAAGAGCAACAAGAAAACAGCATGCTACTTGTCCAAGTCTGTCACTGATCTACTGCTCCCTCCGCAGCCTCCTCCAGATAAGGAGCTGGACCCAGGGGAGCCCCTGCAGCTGAAATTGGCAGACACAGGACAGACCCCTTCCAAACACTTATTCCCCCTTCTTCGCCCTCCCTGGCTCAGCCGAACACTGCTCCGTCCTGCAGAGCTCTCCTATGTCTACCGAACTCTACACTTTAGGTGAGATCGGGACAGAGAAACCCGCTGCTGCCTCTCCAGCCTGATTCCTCGCCGAGCAGCCCGGAGAGTTCAAGCCGCACGTCCGGCGGCCAGTTGGGGCAGATAAATGGTTAAGTCCACGGTGGTATCTGCCGCTGTCTCCTGCGAAGTTTGGATAAAGTCAGCGAGTAACCTGCAGCAGCTTCAGCAGGACATCCCCCAGTTTTTCTGCATCCAAAGCACCTGACACCGGGAAGATAAGGCAGGGGAGCGGAGGAGGGGAGCAAAGCCCTTTGGATGCAGAACAACGAGCAGGATGAAGCCCTGCATCGCGCAGGGCTTCAGATCAGGAGCTCCTGCGGCTTTAACCATTTATCTGCCCCGCACTGGACGTGCAGCTTGAACTCTCCGGGCTGCTTGGCTATATCAGGAGGAGGGTTCAGGCTGGGGAGGCGGCAGCGGGTTTCTCAGTCCCGATCTCACCTAAAGTGTAGAGTTCGGTAGACATAGGAGAGCTCTGCAGGACGAGCAGTGTTCGGCCGAGCCAGGGAGGACGAAGAAGGGGAATAAGTGTTTGGAGGGGGTCTGCCCTGTGTCTGCCAATTTCAGCTGCGGGGGCTCCCCCGGGTCCAGCGCCTTATCTCTCACATCTGGAGGAGGCTCCGGAGGGAGCAGTAGATCAGTATCGGACACGGACAAGTAGCAGGCTGTCTTCTTGTTGCTCTTCCCCGCTCTTGTTGCTCTTCCCCGCTGAAGCTTCTTCACGCTATCACTAGAATAGCCAGGAGGAGAAATCGAGTTCTGCAGGATGGATGGTCACCCTGTCACCTTTTCTGAAGAGGACAGGAAGTGGAATTTCTGTAAGTTATTTCTTAATAAAGACTTTGTTACTTCAAAGTTTTATTTGTGTTGGTGTTTTTTGTTGTTGTATACTAACGAATTTTTTTGAAATTTTTTTTGATGTTACTGTTCCTTTAACAACACAACGCAGACTGGACATGCCTGGGGCAAATAAATATAAATGCATGACACACAACTTGCAATTTTACCAAAACCATTTTTGGAAACAGCCCCTTTAGGCTACTATCTGATGGGAAAAAAACTCTACCCTCAATTCTATTAAGTTTTAATGTTATTCCTGCTATTAGACAATTAATTGTGCAATCAATATAGCGTGTTACCGGTAACCATCTTATAAGAATTGGTTGCAAGTTAGGGGTGGGTGGCTCTTAAGGCAGCTTATACATGAGGCACCTGCCATATGTTCCATCTTTTTGTTGAAGGCATTCAAGCATACCCATGGTGACAGCAGGAAGGTTAAGGGTAGACACTTTATCCAACACAAGCAGTGAAGCTTTTGTTAACATGTGGAAAACAGTAAGAAGGTCTTCATTAATAGCAGAAGCATTGTCATTACCAATTTGCAGTTCTGTAATCTGAGGCTTTTCCGTCACTTCTTGTAGCTCTGGTTCAAGTGTTAACTGGCAACCTTGAAATAACATCAGTCTTATTTGCCCTTGAAAGAGTCATCACCTGACATGAGTTTTTTTAATATTAATTGCTTATTTTAATTTATTAATATATATTTATTTTTTGTGATATGAGCTATGAAAAGATCAAGGTAAGAGGTCTCATTTCATTATATGACCCCTTGAATATGCATAAGATGCTTTTGGACCATGAAGCTAAAATTCAAGAATCATATGTCATTTTGATTTTACTGACTGCCACAAGCTCAATCATTGTCTCTATGCAGTTTTAATATAAGTACATAGTTAAGTTGGGTTAAAAAAAGACCACGTCCATCAAGTTTAACCCCTCCAAATGAAACCCACCGTCCATAAACACACACTCACACTGACCCTCCATATGCTCACATAAACTGCACATACCAAAATCTATTCGAATTGTAAAATGTAGTATCACAATAGCCTATGATATTATGCCTGCCCAATAAATCATCCCCTAGGATCACCTAGGTTCAGCAGGACACCAGGAAAAAAACGTGGTGGGCCCCCAGCTCTAGTGGGCCCCGCCAGCCCTGATCCGAACCCTAGTTTTCCTCCTGCGGCAGAAAAAAAATCACGCTAACATGCAAGTGCACACGTTGACACGCATGCTCATTTGCGGCCATGACTGCACAAAAAGGAGTCATTTATACGCTCAACTTTGCCATGCTCCACTAACTCAATGTTACCAATTAGTGTTTACTGGTCTAGTGAACTTAAAATAATGAACTAGTTGCTATAGGTTGCATTACCAGTTTCCACATATAAGTGACCAAATACTCTCTATAACCCAATGCCAAGGCTTTGCAGCTGTTCCTTCCCAGCTATAACCTGACACGTTAATAGAGAGTTTTCCCTAAGTTACATCAAAATGAAAACCTATTGCTGATATGGAACAGGCACATTTTACTTCAACATCAGTGTCCCTCTAAGGAGGGGAGTAGCATCTGCTGCAAGTAGTTATGCCTAGATTCTGTGTTTCTAAATCCTATCTCTACTTTACCAACAGTGGTGTTTCTGGGGCTGCCACCGCCTGAGGCAGCAGCCCCGATGCCGCCCCCCCTCCAGCTCCACACTTAAAAATCAGCTCGGAGTGGGTCAAAGAGGGGAGGTATCGCTAGTGCATTGAGCGCAATTGCCAGGTTAGTGGAGCCGAATTTCCAGGTTAAAACCCGGAAATTCGGCTCCTAAAGTTACAAGAAGCAGCTTTTTGCCACCCCTTGTAACTGGCCGCTGCGTGCCGCCTGAGGCACACTCTGCTCATCCTCGGCTATCAAAATACAAGAAATTGGCAACAAGATGCCTTTTACCTCTGCAGTTGCCTGCAGCTTTTCTCCCAAACCCTGGTGAGCCTACCATACCTTTTACTGCTTGGCTCCATATGTTTGACAATTACATTATTGCTGCTGACCAAGAGGAGATTTCTGCTGCTAGAAAGCGTGCTTTATTTATTCACTGCCTGGGAGCAGAGGGACAGTGTATATTCTTTACATTATCAATACCTGATGAGACTTATGAAACTGCACTTACTGCTATAAAGAACTTTTTCGTGCTAAGAGTAAATGTGGTTGCTGAAAGATATAAATTCTGCCAATGTGGACAACGTAAAATCCACAAAACAATTTGTAGGCGTTTTGAGAGAGCTGGTTGTTACCTGTGAGTTTGGGAATCTAACAGATGAAATGCTGAGACCAAATAGTGGAAAAAACAAATTCACCACGCATTAGAGAGAGACTGCTCCTAGAGCAGGATTTAACCCTTGCAAAGGCTATTACAGTTGCTAGCCAAATTGAAACAGCAGTGGCAAAGTCTAAAACTCTCATTTAGGGAACTGCTGGGAATACACAAATTGTGAATCCAGTACTGTGGCCTAATAATGCAGTCACCGGTAAAATACAGTGCTAAGGAAAGGGATTCACATAAAAAAATACTGCTTTAGCTATGGTTCAACACAACTGTAACAACTCCAGTTGGTCTAGTGGTGTGGTGGGGACACCCACCACATAGCTCCTCTTCTCTTGTGCCGGTAACTTAGGGCACATGCGGCGCGCATCTCCTTTATTTATAGGCGCATGCACAATGGCGCGAAATATAAAAGGTATTTAAAGAGACCTTTTGGATTTTCACACTGATCGTTGAGGTTGTGGTGCCTTGTGCTGTTAAAGCTTCTGATTTATGTTGTGACCCCTGCCTGTTTGTGACAAATCCTGACCCTATAAAAGGTTCTGAAATGCATTTATTGTGCAGGACTGAAACTGAACCTTTCCAAATGCCACTTCAGACAAACTCAGCTGTCTTTTCTGGGTCATATCATTTCACAAGAGGGATTACTGCCTGACCCTGACCATGTCATCGTTGTTACACAAGCTCTGTCTGATTTCCAGACCTTACGAGCTTTCTTATGTCTTACTTCATTCTTAGGTCTTACTTCAAGGTATTCTTGTGTTACTTGTCAGAATCATGACAAAACAGCTATCACACAAACACCACCACTTAAGCCAGTATGTTCCTTGATTCAGCATGGGAAAAACTTGCTATTGATATAGTGGGACCTTTTGCAGATGCTCCTATAGACTGCAGATTTGCTATAACCTTGATATAACTATTACAGTAAATAGCCTGAAATTGCATTTGTTTCTCATATAACATCAGCTACAGTAATAAAATTTCTGTCTTCAGTCTTCAGCAAAGAATGTAATCCAAATTAATTAATATCAGACAACAGAACACAGTTTGTCTCTAGTGATGGGCGAAACGGCTGCGTTTCGCTTTGGCGAAAAATTCGTGAATTTCCAGAGAAATTCACGATTTTTTCGCCGATTCGCGAAACGAGTCGCGCGTCGTTTTCGACGCACGTCGCGTCAAACACGACGCGTCGCGTCGTTTTCGACGCGCGTCGTTTTCGGCACGTTGCGTCAAAAACGACGCGCGACTCGTTTTTGCGCGGTGAATTTTTGGCGGCGAATTTTTTGTCCGTTTCGAGAATTTATTCGCCAGCGGCGAATCGCGGGAATTCGCCGCGAATTCGCCCCTGGCGAATAAATTCGCCCATCACTATTTGTCTCATCTGAGTTTGAATTATTTCTGAAAGAGAGGAATATTGTGCATAGGAGAAATTGATCGATTCAACAGAAATCTGAAAGAAGCACAACAGACTGCAAATCTTACTGGGAAATCTTGCAAAGTATTTACAACGGAGTTCCTACATAACTACAGAGCAACATGCCATGCAACAACCCAAGCATCTCCAGCTGAATTATTACATGGAAGACAGATGTGCACTGTATTGCATGTTGCAGACATACTTCCACAAAATACTATTCCTACTAAATCAGCTACTGCGGACATTGTCAAATGTCAACAAGCTTAATGCAAGGCTTATACTAACAGAAAACATGGTGCAAGAGAAGTGCACTTTCAGACTGGATCTTTAGTCAGAATTAAGAAACCAGGAATACTGAAACAAAGACAATCTAAATTTACTACACCACTTGAAGTGAGACGCCAGCATGGACAATACACAAATTAACTCTTTGATGGATGCATATGGAATGCAAGTCTCCTTGCTCCTGCTAGATATGACTTTGTAGAAGCTCTATTTGATGAAGGACCTTTTCCTACTCCTGATGCCAACTGCAATTGACCTGAAGAAAGTGAACCTATAAGGTGTACTGAGAGGATCAGAAAACTACCTGCATGGACCACGGACTATGTCATGTGAAGAATGTATACTATTGCTTTAAGATACATTGTTGTTGTTTATTACATTTGCCCAAATGAATAGCCTGTAGATGTCACTGTGCACATTAGTCATTCATCCAACTCTTTTTTGGGCTTTCAGAGAGAGCCACTCTGTGTCCTGGCCTTATAGTGTGTTGTATTTTGATAGCCGAGGATGAGCAGAGTATACCAGTGCTTTATTAGCAGGTTCCAGTGTCGGACTGGGACACCAGGGGCCCACCATAAAACCTTAGACCAGGGGCCCACGCTCTGTACTAATAATCTCCTTATGCAACCTCTATTCTCCTAGTTTGTTTTCTTTACATACTATGATCAATTATTCCATCTATTTAGCCTCTTTGTTCTCATAGAAATAGGGAATGGCCATGAAATAGGCCACAAGTTTAGCAGCATGAGGGCCCACTGACACCTTGGCCCACCGGGAGATTCCCTGGTATTCTGGTGGGCCAGTCCGACACTGGCAGGTTCATGCAGCCATTACACAACAGTAAAATCAACTCTAGCACCAAAGCAGTATAGAAAGTACAGAGTTGATTTTACTGTTGTGTAATGGCTGCATGAACCTGCTAATAAAGCACTGGTATACTCTGCTCATCCTCGGCTATCAAAATACAACACACTATAAGGCCAGGACACAGAGTGGCTCTCTCTGAAAGCCCAAAAAAGAGTTGGATGAATGACCAGGGCCCTTGCACTATTTTTGTCACATGGCAATATAATAACTGTGCACCCCTGCCTAAACTAAATATCCCAGTGTCAACAATCAGAACAGTAGGCAAAGCACAAACATCTCACCCCTAAGCATGTCAGAGCTAAAATTACAACTGATTATAGACATTTCCCTTACATTGAATATAAAAAGGGACCACATTTCCTGTTTGTTTGATTATATTAATTGCACATATTGCCTTTAGCTCAATTACTTACATACATATCTTTCCTTGCTGTGACCCATACCTTAATTAAAACTCATTGGTTCCAACATATTCCCAGTTGAATGCATTATTGTTATTATTACATTCATGTTAACCTCCTTTCATCTTTATCCCTTTCGTGACTTATCCTTGCCCTCTTGACATACAATCAAATGGGGTGATAAAATATTGTTGTATAAAATAATAAATTCTGCATTTAAAATAAATGCATCAGACAGGGACAGTGGCATGTGGGATTTGTATACTGTATGTTTGATCTCTTCTTAATGTAAATGGAGAACACTTTGGGAAAGAGCATCAAACAGAGGAATTATCCACTTAGTGTTAATAGCAGGGAGCAGCCAGCTGGTATTAATGTGAACTCCATAACCTTTTGCCAAACAAAACATGCCCGTATTGAAGAGTGTGATAGGTCAGTTACACATTAATATATACACAGAAATGTGATATTAATAATACTTATTAGTAAGGTTATTTACTAGTAGTACTTAATTTACTCACCTAAGAATGTATTTAAAGAAAATATGGTTAGCAAAATACTAAATCGGCTTTTGGCCACTGCAAAGATTTCCGTTACTCTTATGCTTCATCTAGATATCTGATTCTATCCCAGAGCAGGGGGTCGATTTTGTCCTGGAAATGGGTTCCTTCTAAAAGTAATAGTAAGATATAACATCAAATACAGGCATTGGCCACTTTTGCTAATAACACAGGCCAGCCAACTGGAATTAAAGGGCATGTAAAGGCAAAAAAAAAATTTTTTTTTACTTTTTCTTTAATGAAAAAGAAATCTGTCTCCAATATACTTTAAAAAATGTTTAACATTTTTACAAGAAACCTGATTGTATGCAGTGAAATTCTCCCTTCATTTACTGCGGGGGATAGGAATTGTCAGATGGTCCCTAACTGCTGTGCAGGGAAACAATCATACTTATGAACAGCAGGGGGAGCCCTCACCTTACTTTCCAGCCTTTCAGAACTCCGGCAGCTTTGTTGCCCTGTAGAGCAGTCGGCGACTGTGTAGAGATTGGTATTGGATTTTATTTTTGCCTTTAACTCCCCTTTAATGTTTCCAACTCCAGCTGCAGGGACAAAGATCATGGAGCCAGATTTGAACAGATAAACTGGGGTTCTATTTGGAAGATTATTTTGCTGCAGCCACTGGTTCTGCAGAGTTGGAGAAAGTTTGTAACAATACAAAAACTATAAAATCCACATTAGATTGCATGACAACACAGGACCCAGTGCAGTCTGTATATTCTGATTATTAATCAGTCTTGTTGTATCGCCTTCTGGAAGTTATTATTTGACTGTTTTGACAACCCCTAAGCAGCCCAGATCACACTGAGCATGTGTACAGTCTTGGTCTTGCAAAGATGTTTAACAAAGTTACAAGATGACAGCCCCCTGTGCCCAATTTTGAAAGCCTAAATCATTTGTTTGATTAGGCTTGTGGTGCATGGTTCGTGTTTATGTTTAGTATACAAAATACATCATTTCTAGCCCTATTCTATTTAAGACATTCCTTGAACTCTGTAACCTTCACTATACAGCACCTATACCTACACACTTTGCATGGTAGGAGAGTGAAAAGAAAACAATGGCGTACAAATCATCTTTCACCTGACAATTAGTCTACTGTATGTTTCTAAACTGCCAATAGACATAGAGTATGCCCTCTAACCTTGAGCAACATTAAAGAACGCTTGGAGAGTGCATTGCATAGGGGTTTTATAAAACAGCATGCATGGGTAAACATGTCCAAAGGAACAAACATTTTACTTTTTTGTTGCTATATATATATATATATATGTATATATATGTGTACATATAAATATATAAATATTCTGCTTTGGTGGTCTAAGTTATGGAAAGTGGTCAAAATAGTATAGGTATGGACCTTGTGGTAGAGTGACAAAGAAATTTGTAAAAGGAGTTTTTTCCCTCCAGGTTCTCCATAGTGAGAGGTGTAAGCTTCAAGGGAGATGTTGCTAAACAGGGAATGTGCTCTCTGTTAAACCATGTTGAAGTGTCAAAGATCGTAGAATCTTCAAAAAATATTTGGCTTCCTTCCTGGGGCAAACCTACTGTTCCAGGATTTTTTGTCTTTGAATTCTAAAGTACGCCATATTTTGCTGTAGTGTTTTAAAATTTGGTAATTGACTGCTGCTGGCAGAATTTGATCTATAGATGTCAGAAGTCTCCATAAAACTATATATACCTGGTATTGGCACATTTAAGAGACACGAGGCTTTCTAAATCACTTGAATTTTGGTGCTAATCCACCCCCCTCTCCCAGAAAATGCCCCTAAAATGTCTGGCACTGAGTGCATGTGAAATTCGGCTGGATTTTGCTGTCTGGCCCTGGAAGATCCTGTCTACCACTAAGGAGCATAGGAAGCATTGAAATGAATGACAGTATAAGTAA
>CM044448.1:21498331-21511961 GCA_024363595.1 Xenopus borealis
TCCTTGTACCTTATAAATGATTCGGCTGTCCCAGCTAACTTGAAAGCCTTAAAAGCAATTAAATCAAGTTATTCCAGGAAAAGAAAACAACTGGGTGTGTATCTGCACTCCAAGGCTCAATATGTCTTTAAGGGTTGGGGTGCTCAGTTAAAGCTCAATATATACTTATATACTAATACCTATATAAATTAACTGTAGATTTTAGCATTAAAATAGCCTTGGACATCGTGTTTGTTCAAGAAATCATCCACTCCACTCTTAAAAGCATTAATAGAATCTGCCATAACATCACCCAGCAGGGTAATTCACAACCTCAGTGTCCTCACCATGAAGAATCACCTATATTGATGTCAATGAAAGTTCAGTACTTTGAGTCTAAAAGTGGTAGCCTTTGATTCACTGAGGTTTTCTATGGGAAAAAAAATCCCCCCATATCTTTCTATAATGTTGTCTAATGTACTTGTAAAAAATAATCATGTCCTCCATAGAAGAAAAGCTAAACCATAACAGTCAGCCCTCATAGTTTAAATATTCTATCCATCTTGTCAGTTTAGTTGCACATTTTTGCACTCACCAAAGCTCATTAATATCCTTCTTAATGACTAAAGCACAAAACTGTACTGCATACTAAATGTGAGGCCTTGTCTAATTCAGTTTTCCAGGTCTCTCCACAAAGCTAGCTGTAAACAATATATAAAGAATACCGGTACTATTGTATCCTAACAGTTAAGGTCCAATTTGTAATTTTACACTCACCTTCAGACTTAGACTGGGGTTGTTCTGTTTGTACATGTAGTCCCACACATCTAGAGTCCCGTCTATCTTGGTGGTCAAAAAAACAGTCGGGCGTGTTGGGCTCCAGCATGCATCAGTTAAGTAACTCATGTGGTATCTAAAAGAGGAAAATAAAACTGATTAATGTGCAGAGCTTTCTGAGCACACCTAAACTAACCTCATTCACATGGGGAGACCAGCCAAACAGCAGTAGGCATCATATGCAGTGAAGACTGTTGACATCATTCATTATTATAATAAATATTGTACCTCTGCTGTTAAATATCTTAATGCAAATAAGATATTAACATTAACTTTCAGCTCTTTGACAAATATAAAACCGCTTGACCTGTAGGCTTGTGCCTTCATATTGTCAATGAACACTGTGGTGGCTTCTTATATCCTTATCTTTTACAAGAGCTATTTATTGCTTATTTAATTAAGTTACAGATTTTGAAGAGCTAGATCTATGGCAAAGACTGGAATAATTATGCTGAGTTCATTGAATCGGTGCATGGCAGTTTCAGCATATGTAATAAGCAGCATACTACAGGTATATAATTGTTTTTAATTGTTGCCTTGTAAACACTATGTGCCATAGGCCATAAGTCTTGATCCTAGTAGTGACTATTACTTTGTTTATAATACCCTGTCATTTAAATAAGCAGTCCTACAAACTAGGAACTCTACCATCCCCAAAGTCTTTTTTTGTTTCACAAATAATGAATTCAACTACTATGTAAAAAGCCTTAAATGTAACAATATGGTGTGTGTTATGCGCAAAACAAAAGTGTAATGAAACATTTGCTCTTCTATGGTACCACATTACACATAGGCTGTTTCACCTGTAGTGTCACATTAGTGCCTGGTTTGTATTCCTATACATATTATGGCCAACACAATTGACATCTGTGCTGCTGCACTAGCATCACAGTGACTGTGGCCTTATATTACAGTAAACAGTTGCTGAATTTGTGCCACAAATAAACTTTTTTTTTTTTAAATATTTACTTTGTCCACATGATAGAGGATTCTCGACAATCCTCTGACCAGATCCTTGCCGTCCAGTCTCCAACTGTCAAAAAGTTTTTAGGAAAAAATGGGTTCCTCTGTATAGAATATATGGGCCCATGATGCCCACCATATGTACAGACAATTTTTTCAGGTGCAGTCTTGGCCTTTCTGTTGCAAGAAACAATCACGCCCTGCTCTGTTCCCACCATGAACTTAGTTGGCTGTAGGGGAAGAAAAAGCAGTCAGCTGAGAATCAATAAACTGTACATGTGGTTGGGGATTTCCAGATTGCTGCCCCTTTCTTGTTGTTTGATTCTATTCAGAGTCCCTATCTGAGTCTGGCTTCTGTTCCTACATAGGGTTGTGCACCTGGTCTTGACTCTAGTAAGGATTCTGTTTCTATTCAGGTCCTTAAACCTGCCCAGAGTTTACTCACTCTACTTAGCCTTCCGATTTCACTTCTTCAGGTTCTTAATTCTGCCGAGGCTGTGATTACGACTCATATGCTTGATTCTTCTTAGAATTCTGCTCCTACCCAGCCTATTGTGCTAAATTAGGCTAGCTACATTATGTTGTCTAACAATGTTCACAGGGAACTGCTCTGTCCATGCAACTGCAACCCAGGTTTTACTGCTACTATTCAAACTTAATATCGCATGGAGACAAAACAAGTTGTTTGCTTCTATAAATGAGCTACAGTGACAAGTATGACCTTAAAAGGTTCAGAACATAATTGTTCAAAATCACAATTCCTATATATATATTATTTTTTTCCCCATTATATAAAAGAACCACCTGGCTTGTTAACTCATTAATCAGGGCACTGTGACTGTGTAGAGATGTTTTACAATCACTCACCAAAGTAGGCTCAAACTCCATGGACACAGCACCCAATGCATTATCAAGGTTTTCTTTCTTGGAGATATCTAGAATTAATTTCTCTGTTGGTTCACTTAGTTTTCGTATGTCCCACCATAAGATCTAACGATTAGGCAAGATATTATTGAATTATTAAATGAACAAATCACTGCCATACTTCATGGAAAGAAGATTTAAACACAAAGCCCAAACTTTTTCTACGTTTAAAGGGATCTGCTGTACAAGATGGCTACATAAGGCTGAAGGCAAGTGGAGCTGGTCTCAAACTGGGTTTTTTTTGGCAGGGCTGAGAAAGGCAGATCCACTCCCTTCCTCAGCTCTTTTGATCTGCAATAAAAAATACAGCTTCCACTTTAGTGCAGGAACATGGAGCGGAGATTGACTTGAAAAAGAGAATGCAGGCATTTTTGGGGTGATCTCCTTTCGGCTCAGTATATCTGCACTAAAGTGGAAGCTCTACCTTTCAACGCAGATCAAAGAAGCTAGGGAAGAGAGCAGATCCACTTCCCCACCCTGCAAAAAAAAAGAACCAATGAAGCATAGATTAATTCTGCAAAATACATGCAAACATTTCTGCAAAATGTAATCTATTTCTGTGCTTTGTATTTAAATGGGTAATAAAACTATTCAAAGGAACAGTAACACCAAAAATAAAGTGGTTTTAAAGTAACTACAATTGTTTTAAAGTTAACTTTTAGTATATTGTAGAAGGGCCAATTCTAAGAAACTTTTCAATTGGTCTTCATTATTTATTTTTCATAGTTTTTTTTAATGATTTGCAATTTTCTTCTGTTTCTTTGCAGCTTTCAAATGGGGGTCACTGACCCCATCTAAAAACAAATGCTCTGTAAGGCTACAAATGTATTGTTATTGCCACTTTACTTATCATTCAATTCAGTCCATCCCCTATTCATATTCCAGTTTCTTATTCAAATCAATGCAGGGTTGCTAGGGTAATTTGTACCCTAGAAACCAAATTGCTGACACTGCAAAATAGAGAGCTGCTGAATAAAAAGCTAAATAACTATAAAACCACAAACAATAAAAAATGAAAACCAATTGCATATTGTCTCAGAATATCCCTCTCTACATTATACTAAAAGTGAACTCAAAGGTGAATAACCTCTTTAAGAACTCAAATTCGACTATTTGCCACCTAAAACCTGCTGAATTGCTGTATAAGTCAATGGGAGTTGTTTGCAGCCTCCCTGACATTCATGTTTTTTCGAAGAAAATTCTATACAATAAAGGGGGGGGTGGTGGGAGCACTCTAAAGGCTAAGTTAAAGTATATTTAAGTATAATGGAAATGCAACTTACAATGCACATTCCCTGGTCCCCTGTCTCATAAGTAATTCAGTATAAATGCAAGTGCATGTGTTTACAAAACAGGGATTTTTAGTTACAAAGTTATAATCATAAAGTTGAAAAGCCAGCATACCACGTCAAGGTAAGATTTTGCCCTCAAATTGAAGCCAAGGCTTAACAGACACTGACTACAGGTAATGCTAATATGCACAGAAGTAAAACACTTTTTATACTATGTAAGCAAGTTAGGGACCGCCATATGGGGTTTACCTTGACGTGGTATGGTGGCTTATTAACTTTATGATCATAACTTTGTAACAAAAAAACCCTGTTTTGTAAACATATGCACTTGCATTTATACTGAATTACTTATGAGACAGGGGCCCAGGGAATGTGCTTTGTAATTATACTTAAATATACTTTAACTTAGCCTTTAGACTGCTCCCATAACCACCCTTTTTTAAAAAATTTTAATCGAATTTGATTAGAATTCTATTCGAGTTTTAGGGTTAATGCTATTAACCTGAGTTT
Source organism: Xenopus borealis (assembly GCA_024363595.1). NCBI lineage: Eukaryota > Metazoa > Chordata > Amphibia > Anura > Pipidae > Xenopus > Xenopus borealis. Next base: position 21,502,837 of record CM044448.1, read on the forward strand.
AACAAATTGGATTTTTATACATGATTTTATCATTTTTAATAACTGGTTGAGTTTCGGGTTCATGGGACTTTATGGGAGATTTAAATAACTCACATGAATTTGAAATTCGACCCTTGATAAATGTGCCTTTTAGGGGAATGTAAGAAAAGGGAGTAATGGAAAAACTATTTGCAATGTTATTATTCAAAGTTATGCCTTTGCGTGAACAAATTTTGCTTTGCGTGAATTTAATATAGCTTTTGCAAACACGGAAACTGTTTAGAGACCACTTCCGACAGGGGAAGATGGTTTGCGAATTTTATAGACAGTCAATGTAATAAAACTTCTTACTGAAAAAGTCGTTATGTTTGCTCCAAAAGATTACGACACCTTCAGGCACTTCTTAAGAGTGCTCAGTTACAGTTCGCAATGCTCAATTACAATTTGCAATGCAATTCAGGACAAGGAAAGTCTAAAAATGAATAGGGCTAAAAATGCCATGTTTTATATACTGAACATATTGCACCTGCCTAAACTTTAAGCTTGTCAATAGCAGCAATGATTCATAACTTCAAACTTGTCACAGGGGGTCACCATCTTGGAAAGTGTCTGCGACACTCACACGCTCAGTGGTCTCGGAGCAGCTAAGCTTAGGGGTTGTTGCAAATTATCAAACAGAAAATGAGGTTCCCCTTTAATAATAGCTGATGCCACAGGGATTATTATTAAATTCTGATGCTAATTGCATTGATTTCTGTGCTGCCATGTAGTAATTATCTGTATTAAGGACTAATCAGCCTTATATTGTGACAATTGTATTCTATGTGGTCTGTATTTTGAGTCGGAGACACAGATCTTTACTGCTAAAGGGCTGTGGTTGCTTTGTGCTGGCACAGAAGCCCAAAACATAATGTGCAACATTTCTAGCCTACTTCTTTAGTTTCACTTTCCTTGTCCTTTAAGAAATAATATTACATTGCGAGATGTGGATTTTTATTCTTATTGGTGCAAATTGTTTTGCTCTTTGCGACTTTAATTACATTCCCCCCTTTATGTATTAATAAACGTTTATTTTTTGGTGGATATAACAGAAGTATGTATGTGCAGACTGTAACTTTTCAAAATGCTGCACATCTTGGGTGATCACCTGGCCATCTGTAGATGCAGAGAAACATTCTGTGCCTGTTTTTGACTGAAGCCAGATGACCTTGTATACAGGATCCCTATGGCTGTACTCAATAACAGTTGACTCAACAGGATTTCCCCCTTTGCGTGTGTCCCAATACGCTGCAGAGAAAGAAAATACAATTTGTCTAATTTTTATAATTAATAATAATTATTGTTTCTCAAAAGAACTGTAACACCAGTAAGAAAGTTAAATAATAGTATTATTATAAAATCCTACACCCCTACGACACTTACCTTTCCCTTCCCTCCATAGCTTTATTATGTCTAGTAATGAATGTATTGACAAAAAGGAGTTACAAAGCAAACGTTATTGTATTGTCTATTGTCTCTTTTTAAAAAATATTTTATGTATATTAGTATATTTTTTTTTCAGTAAATAGTAGATTCACTGTTGTTGTTACTCATTGCTAACTATCTCTTATTACTAAATATGCTGTCTGTTGCGTTCTTGTCTTGTTTTATTTATGTCTGTGACTCATTCACTGTACAACAGTAAGTTGTTAAATAAAATATGTTACCAAAAAGGTACTTAAGTGACCAAATGTTCTGTTCTGTAGCACTTCCAGGAGGGGGCGCAGAGGAGCAGCCAAGCAATGAGTAGACATACAAGGAACTAGTGGGCTCTTGGGGCAGCAGAGGACACAGAAACTATGGATCCTGACTCATCCACCCACACCTACGTGCAATAAAGGCCCTCCTCTCCTTCCTGTGTCCCTTTCAGCCCCAGATTAGTATCACAAATACACACACTTTTCACATTAATAGACACATTCTAATCTAATGCACACTAACATTTACACTTACACACACATCCATTTTATGAGTATCGAGGGGAATTTTACAAATTTACATTGCTCCCACATACAGTACTTGCACACACACTTACAGATACTTTGCTTTTTTTTCATTTGTATTGTGTGTGTGTCTTTTGTCTGAAAAAATGTTTTATTGCCATTACATATAAAGTATGTGCATTGTGCAATACCTGTATGCTATTTCGGTGATTATATTCTGTTATGGTGATTTGAGTGATTTAATTGGATTTTATTGCATTCTGCATTGCTGCTGACTTGTTTTTGCCTGTGAAAAGTTTGTGTGATATATAGACATAGTGGGGCCTCTGCACGCCACACATAAACCCAGATTTGTAGCGAGGCCCAGAGGCAGGCCAGGAGGACCGGGTGCCGTAGGCAGCCCATCCAGCTTGCACACGCATGTGTGGTAACACTGCTTGCGGGATCCATATCGTGCAAGCTGAGTTCCAGGTCAGTCTGGTCTAGGGGTAGGCAGAAGAGGTAGCTGCCCTGTGCCCCCCAAACGTTGTGTCCTTAGCAGCTGCCCCTTCTGCCTACCCTAGTTCCAACCCTGACAAGGCCACAAAGGCCTGGGCCTAGGGTGGCAAAATTTTAGGGGCAACATGCTGTCCTGCAACATTGGGAACGCACAGTTCCCCAGCGCTATGGCGCATGCTCGCGCTCGCTGAAGGGTGTGGGCATGGTCGGCAGGCACTAAGATCTAAGGCTTCGGGGCGCTGTGGACGGAGATCCGGCCGTGAACACATAGTTGGATTTGTATTTGTATCCGACAAACGATTGAATGTCGCAATCTTATGACCTGCCACCAACCATTCAGATTAAATTATTAAAAGAAAAGATTAGATGATGTTCTGCCCGTGACAACAAATTGTATGAAAGTTATGTCCACCAAACAGCAGTGACATCCACACACTGATATTGCCAGACAGGCAATACATGCAGAGAAATTATCGTTATCCCCTAACTGTGGGGGGATGCTGCAGGTTGTTCCCAGAAAGGTAAGGACCTAATCCATGCTATTCTTGGCTTTCATGGTGACTTGTCAGAGAGGTGTTTTTCCAGACACATAATTTGGGAATTTACCCTTCAGAATTAAATTCAAATTAATGACCCTGAAATTCAAAGCACTTCATAACTTTGACCCTCCCTACATCTCTGAACTCATCTCTACCCAACCGCTTACTACGCTCCTCTACTGACCTGCTACTCAACTCTTCTCTCATTACCTCCTCACATGCTCAGATTCAAGACTTTGCAAGAGCTGCTCCCCTCCTCTGGAATTCTCTCCCATGGTCTGTCCGACTTTCACCCAACCTTTCTGCTTTCAAGAAATCTCTTAAAACGCACTTCTTTCGAGAAGCCTACCCTCGCTTTTAACTACAAAATGCAACACTAAATGCAGTACCACATTTCTCACCCACTTAATTTGATATTGCCCATTCCCACATCTTATGTATAATTCCCTTGCCTTTAGATTGTAAGCTCTTTCTGTATAGGGCCTGCCTCACATTTTTATCGGCATTGATTGTGATTGTATTTAACTCCATATGTATGTAATTCATGTGATTTAGTTGTATAAACGCATTTACTTTAAAGCACTATGCAATATGTTGGCACTGTAGAAATAAATGTTAATAATAATAACTGGTAGATGGCAGTGCAAAGTGATGTCAGCACGCTCAGTGCAGTTGCATTAGACAGTTTGTGTCTGAATGAGAAGGGCTCCAAAGTTAAAGTGCCACCAATTTTAAAACTGGTCAAACTTGTTCTGGGGGCTCTCACCACAGGTGAATTATTTATCCTAACAGCCTGAGCGCTGGCAGTGCATATTGGACCAATTTGGCCCCGCACTTATGGGGGCCCCAATCCAGTGCATGCTCTGATTCCTATTCTCTTAATCTCAGTAGCCCAGACTACCCCTAATCCAGGTTGGCCCAGGCCACAGCTGAGCCTGATTGGCCCAGCCCAAACCCAAACCCAATTCAACCAGCCCGCCCCAATCCCAATTGACCAAAATAACACTTGAAATGCATTAATGACAGTGATCCTCAAACTTGGCCCTCCAGCTGTTAAGGAAGTACAAGTCCCACAATGCAATGAAGGAGTCTGACAGCCACAGTCAGGCAAATGCATTGTGGGACTTGTAGTTCCTTAACAGCTGGAGGGCCAAGTTTGAGGATCACTGTGTGGTATATATCATCCATGATGCTGCACACACAAACAGTTTACAGTGGTAACCAAAATTTGCACTTTTGTTTGAAAATTTTCTCCCAGTTACCCAGCCTGCCCCCATCCCCAACTGGCAGCTGTCACTTGGACAGAGTGGAAAATATTGCCCATCCAGCTCTGTGACCCTGCGACAGACAGCAAAGTTCCTTCTAGGGGGCCCCGCCAAAATCGTTCCAATTGGGCCGCGCCCTTTGTACAACCGGCCCTGAGCGCTGGTATGTAGTTGTATAGTATATACATATTTATCGGTTCTTATGGCAGTTCAGCATGCCAAATCGTATGTGCAAAAAAATACTGGAACTGCAGGGTATCAAGGCAGCTCAGCATGACAAAGCCAGAGCACAGTAACAGCTTTGAGCATATAGGTAGCTCAGCATACCTACCCATAAGCCCAGTATGACATGATGCAGGTACTGCCTGGCACTTAAAGGAGACATATAGGATAAATGAAAAGCAGTTATAAGAAATATATGGTGTTGGTTCTACATGGTGCTAAAAATTAATATTATCTTTAAAAATAGCTCCTTTATTGGAGCTCTCTATAGATGTTCTCTGATCCCTGTCTTTGTTTCAAATGAGGGGTGGGAGTGTCCTAACGGTCCCTGCCAGAAGCACAGTAAGAGGGGGACAGCCAATCACAGCTCTGCGGTCACACAAGCACAGACAGGCTTCAGTTCCGTATCAGGTCCTGCTAGCTGCTTATTGCTTCCTGTCCTAAAGTGCAGTGAGCTGAGCTGCCTGGGAATTCAGGGAGCAGGAAGTGGAAGGGAGGGATTATTAGGGTTTTTGCAGAAATATTCAATAAATCAGCCTGAAACACTACTTTTTAAAGCACAATTCTTCTATATCTAAATGAGTATAATGCACTGGTACATTCTTATTTTTTAACAAATATGTCTCCTTTAAAGTCTGATGTGAGTGATTTGTGTAGAATATGTCAGTGTTATACAGGTAAAGAATAATCAAATATGTAATAGCCTCACAGAAGATGTAATGTTACCATAGATGGAACTAGAAGGGTTGAAGTGATTGAAAACCATTGCAGCCCAGTAGACTGCCAGTATTACTAATGTCCTTGCAATCTCTTAGTGATCTGTAATCTTAATGTGATTGGGACTGTTATACAAAATATTTTACTGTTATACAATTTTTGGCTTAAGGATGTTCACCTTTGGGACAATAAAGCTAGTTTAAAAGCCCATGTCATAAAAAAACATTTTTTGTCATTTATCTTTATTACCTAAAATGTTTGCTTTCAGAGATTGCTTTAACATACATAATTAGGCATATACCATAGTGAAATTAGTATTCTTACCAATCTGGCCATTGTAGCATCCCCCAACCAGAACATGTGAATCCTTTGGGTTGTATTCCAAGCATACAAGTGGGGAGGCTGGCCTTAGGGTCAGCTCTGGCTTATTTGGGATCTCTGAAGAAAAAGCAAGAGGAGATAATTATTTTATGTTTGTGCCAATTAAATATTTCACCTACAAGTGTGGAATGGAGGAATTGCTGACTAATTATGTTCCAAAGACATATTGGAATTTGAAAATAGAACAGCCCCACTTTTCCTTGGAATAATAAAAATGCCTTTATTGCATAATTTTATAGGGCTTTACAGAAATGTTTCGGGCCACACTATGCCTTTTATCAAGCTCAAGGAAATATTGGAACTTGGATGTGTAAATCCCCCACAAAAAATGTAATCAGTGAAAAGCCTCTTCGAAACCTTTAAGGGTAAGGTCACGCTGGGAGATTTAGTCGGACGGAGACTAATCTTCTTAGGGGCGACTAATCTCCCCGAGCTGCTTCCCCGTGTCTGCTAGAATGCAAAAATCACCTGCAGCACAGCACTCGCGGCACTTAATTTTCCGAAGTCACCCGAAGTTGCCTCACGAGGAAACTTCGAGCAGCTTCGAAAAATGAAGCGCCGCTAGTGCAGTGCCATGCTTCATTTTTCGAAGTCGCCCAAAGTGTCCTTGTGAGGCAACTTCAGAAAACTAATCGCCATGCTGCAGGCAATTTTTCTTTCTGGTAGGCAGAAGACAGGGGGAAGCAGTTCAGGGAGATTGGTCACCCAAAAGAAGAGGCAATTAGCCTAAATCTCCCCGAATCTCTCAGTGTGACCTTACCTCTCCATTTGTTTAAAATCTTAAAGTGGTTGTTCACACTTTTAGGTTCAGTTGCTTTCAGATAGTTCACCAGAAATAAAGACTTTTTCCATTGCACTATTTGTGGTTGTTTATTAAAGCCTTTTTCACCTTCTTTCTAAAGCAACTCTGTGAAGGAGGGTCCCTGACTGTAACTGTGATAAATTGACACATTTTAGTTGATACAATAGTTGTTCACAGATGCTTCCGAAAAATGTATCAAATAATATAGCAATTAACTAAATAAAAATGTAATAGTTTAGAATCTGCACCTGGATAATTGAGCCACCAGAATGAAACACTAGGGACAGGAACAGTAAACGTTAAACTTCAATATGGAAAACCAATAAAAAATAAAAGATGAAAAATTAAAAAGGAGTGTTGTACCCAACTTATATCGATGGTAGGAAACTGTAGGGTTTACATAATCTAAAGGACAAATGAGCCACCAGTAAAGTTCTCAAGAATATGAATAAGGCGTGGTAAATGAAAAGTAACAGCAAAAACAAAGTGTATCAAAGTAAATTAAATACAATGTAATGTTGACCTGCACTGGTAAACATTGTGTATGTTTACTTCAGGAAGACTAATATAGCTTATAAAAACAAAGGCACTGTATAGCCATTCAAAAAAAGGAGACAGGGCACAGGTTACATAGCAGATAAAAGATAAAATGCTATTGTATTCTACAGGGCTTATCTGTAACCTGTGCCATTTCTGCTTTTTTGACTTGAATGGCTGCCCCCATAACTACACAGTCACTTTGTTTATATAAACCAGAAGTCCCAAATCTATTTTACCCATGATTCACAACTTAAATGTAAAAACAGTTGGGGAGCAACAGAATCATGAAAAAGTTCCTGGAAGTGCCAAATAAGGACTGTGATTGGCTATATGGTAGCCCACAGGAATCTCTTTTTTGGCAGTGAACTTTTTTTTATGAAACCAAAATGTGGTCCCAAGCCAGGAATGAAAAAATAACCTCCTGTTTTGAGGCCACTGGGAGCAGCATCCAATGGGTTGGTGAGCAACACATTGCTCATGAGCAACTGGCTGGGGATCTCCAATATAAACTATAGAAGTGTTTCTAAAGCAAGCAGTTAGTTTTATCAATGCAGGGCAACAATATATATATACTTGCTCTTTTTGGTGTTACTGTTCCATAATATGTTGGAGTACAGAAACTACACATAAGAAAAAGCCATCGAACCATGTTCATTATTATTACTGCAAATTGTGATTAGCTAAGTACTAATATACTGCATAACTTTATCCTATGAATGTAAGTATTGTAGAAAATGCTGTAATTTCACTGATGGCAGAATGCAGCATAACCTAATTATGTATACTAGTACATGCAATAATGCAAGATGGTTTATGAAGAAATATGAAATTTGTCATTTTCTTTACCAATATCCCAGATATATGATTCAAAGTTCATATCTTTGGGTGCCCGCTGGAACTCCAGGCAGGAGTAGGCCACAGCCAACTTTCTGCTACCATCTGGGTGCCATGACAGATGTGTGGCTGTACGTTTGATTTCATTGGGGTCTCTGTGGCAAGAAAGCAATGTGATTACAATAGCACAATATGTTGTTTTGAGACAGCTTTATAAAATCAGTGTCACATCTGAATATATTACCATCTACTGTTGACTTGTACTTGTACATTGTGTATTCTTTGATGACAATGCAAGTTAGGTCAGCAAAAGTGATTTCTTTTAGATTTTTTATCATTTAAAGCTGCCTGTAAGTAGATGGGTAAATGTAGTACCTGAATACATTTACTGTGTTAGCTGAGGGAGTTTCATCCATCCCTTCTATTTCTTCAGCTTCTTCAAAATATTCTTCATATATATTGATAGCATTGTTCTGTTTAATGCAGTGCTCCATCACCTTATTAACAACAAAATAAAAAATTAAATCCCTAATGGAAGTCTTGTCCTGTGACCCACAAATCCCATAGAAGAAACTAAAAATCCAGGCAAACAAAAAGCATTATGAGCTACTGCACCTTTACAGGATCTTTGGGCAAGTAACACAAAGGGAGAAATGCAAGTGTCACAGAAAAACATGTTTTGCTTTTGAGTATGAGCTCAGTCTTCTTCCATGTATGACTGTATGAAATTGTTTCCACTGTGAATATGTTACATTAGTATGATTCCAAGAGCAGGAGAAAGATCAGGGTAGTGAATGACAATTTGTATATTGTGTTGCTTACACTGCCCAACTGTGAAATTGTTGTTACATAGTGGTCATCCTTCTCCACCTTCTTACGATAACGAATAGTCTGCTCCATTTCCTGCGGGTTTATATCTTTGGGCCAGCCACCTTCCACGTGGTTGATTCCATGGGCTTCCATCTCATACCTCTCTGTATTAACCTACAGATTAACAAAAATTAACAAACTATAATAATATATTATGGTCTTCATTTTTATGATTTTTAAATTATGTACTTTCCCATTTCACCTCATTCTAGCCTGCAATTGGAATTGCTATCTACTAATTACAGATGAAATGTTGTCCTAACTTATGGCTTTATTTTTATAATCTCATGGTACAACTAAAGTCAAGATTGCTATTGAGAGGCCAGACCAAAGTTGCTGCATAAGATTACTATTTTCCAACAACAAATAGAATATTATTGCATAGGTGGCGTAGCTTTAAATCAATGGCAGAGTCACCGGCTTCAGTCACAGTATGAGATGTTTCATCATGGCCAGCTTTGTAATGCATTTGTGTACAAGACAGCAAAATGCATTA
>CM044448.1:21513829-21540150 GCA_024363595.1 Xenopus borealis
GCTTATCTTGTTACAATTACTTATTTGCTCATCTCGAAATTGTTACAGAGTACCTTATCTGAGCCTCCTGGCAGTTCTGGGCTCTCTGCGAAAAGCCAATTAAGTTAACTTTGTTTATTTTTCTGGCTGTTCAATGCACAGAAAAACGGGACTGTCAATACAAATGAGGGACAGCAGGTTGAACATAATCATAAAAGGGACTGTCCCTTTAAAAACTGGACAGTTGCGAGGTATGGGCAATTTTAGGCTTATTAACAAGCTAATTAGTATCTTGTGCTGTTTTGCATTCTTGTGCTGCTTGTGGCACACAGGCAGATTCAGGTCAGATTCTGGGCTACAATCTCCCCGAACTGCCTTCCCTTGTCTTCAATGAAAAGTCACCTGCGCTAAAGAACACATGGCGCTTCATTTCAAGTCGCCCGAAGTTGCCTCATGAAGAAGAGGCGATTAGTGACTAAATCTCCCCGGATCTGCCTGCGTGTCAAAAGCCTAAAGAAGCTGATCTCCTGGGCACTTCCAGAGGTATCATTTAAAACATGAGGGGGTCATTTACTGAAGGAAGGCAGTGTGCGGGTGAATTTTTTTTGGTGTTTTTTTTTCCTTTTTTTGCAATTACTGTAGCAGAATTGCCTCTGCCACACTTCTACAGCCAAAATAACCCCCCAAATGGACTGTTAAATAGCCTTTCAAACCCATTGACCTCTTTGGTTATAACTGAGAGTATGCGTCCAGCCAACTGTAAAAATACATTTTTTATGATCTAGGCCACACTCTCCCATGGTAAAGCAGTGGTAAATGTAGCCTTATACCTCATGTTCAGACATATCATGAGAGCACTGAATAGCAACATCACAGGGATTTCTCTCTATAAAGTTTAAGGCTTGACTAGGATCAGGAAGTATATCAACATGTAGCTCTGCTGGACGATCCGAAAAGTTGCACTGACGTCCAAATTCGCTTCGCTTCCGTGTATACACATAAACAATCTCCATGGTTCCTGGAGTAAGAGATATAGCAGATATAATATTTGTAAGTTTAATATATGGCAGATTAGATATATAGAGAGCACAAAGAAAACTTGCTTTTATTTACCATCTAAAACTTGAGATCCTAGTGCAGAATAGCAACAAGAGAATGTCTGCTCATATGGAATATACTATACTCACACAGATAGTATGAAACTTAAGCTCCCCATAGACGCAACGATCTTTCCCTGCCAAACGACCGATCTTAGCGAAGTCCAACCAATCTGTCAAATTATCGTGCGGTTAGTGGGATACAAACAATCGTTCATCTTACGATTTTTCGTCCGACATTGGTTTGAAGATTGATCGGCCAGGTTAGAAAATCTTTTTAGTTGATGGACGCATCGGACATTTAAACGATCGTTTTCAGACAATCGTGGTCTCACGATAACCATTGGATCTTTCAAAAATCTTTATGTCTATGGCCAGCTTTAGTTTCAAAAGATTATCTGTGTGTATGGGGCCCACTCATGTAAGAACAATAGGTTTACTGTGTATGGCTCCTTGTACACGCTCCATCTGTTCAGCCTGTTGATTTATTTGTCAGAGAGTGTGCCAGATTGGCATATACTTTCATGACCCTAAAAATGTATTGCTTTGGATGCATTGACAGGTAAATTTTGCAGCTGATCCACTACCCCATTTGAAGCACTGAAAATTCATCATACTCACAAAACATTGCACATCTATCAATATAAGCGAAATTTTGCTTATATTGCTACATAAGCCTTTCCATGGATAAAAGCAGAGTTTGAGGCACGACAAAGGCATAATTCATCCTCTCATAATCATCTTGCACATCTATCAGACCGGATTATTACAAATGTATGTTTTAAGGGTCCATACTTAGCAAGTACAGAAAATATGACAGACTCAAAGATGACCAAATGCCCCCTTTGGCTTACTGCATTTGCCATACTGCAGACCCGTTATACCCAAAGATGATCACATGTATATGTTGCAGGTTATGTGTGTGCTACACAGTGTGGTGCCATATGCTCAAAATGGACACAAGTGGTCCAGACCAAAGTAATAAGAATACACTCAAATAACTGGGAAAGCACTCCTATACAATGCAACCCTTCATTAGTTAAAGGACATACTCACAGACTCTACTATAGATTCCCTGTGCCCTCAGTCGAAATACTAAGGTCTCCAGGCCGGGGTACTAATTCCTAAACACACTGATTGGGGGCGCTATAGGCTGCTCAATTAATAAGCCCTGCTAGATTGTGCTCATAAAGCACATGTAGATTGTAGCTTATGTGTCTGTGTCTCATTCACAGCATGTGTATACCTGAGTAAAGATATTGTTGCAAGTTTGTTTGTGCAGTTCTCTGTGTTCCACTGAATTGGCTAACTGGCCTCACAAACAGTTCTTTTAACCAGGGTAACAAAAATCAATGCTCATGCAGAAAATATCGCTATTGCTCATTTTTTATATATTTTTTATATTTATTCCTGATATGGAAGGATTTACATTCAAAATTCTGATCAGGGGACTTACAAATGTACACAGTCTATACGGAGATGCTGTTACAAGATTAAACTGCTGGGGGCAGGAAAATGCCTGTCCTTAGTACCATGAATGAGAAAACTGCGGTGTCCAAAAGGTAGGTTCTACCATTAGACCTTTAGCTGGTGATCAGTAGATCTCAAGTACTGTGGAAGCAAAAGACAGAATTCTGTTTGTATCATTTGTTTGGTATGTTTGAGTGTGCCGTGAATCATACAATTCCAGGGGGCTGCCCTTATGGGCACTATTGCTCTAATATATACACATAAAGCCTAAAAACACGGGGTTGGATGGCTTTTTAGCAAGGAAGGGAATACAGGGTTGTGAAAGATAGCTCATGGTACAAGTTGATCCAGGGATTAGTCCAATCTTGGAGTTAGGAAGAAAACTTTCCCCCCTCAGTGGCAAATTGGAGAGGCTTCAAATGTCTGCCTTTCTCTGGATAAACTAGCAGCTAGGCAGGTTATATATAGACTTAAAGGAGAATCCAACCTGTAATGTAAAAAAACCCTCCCCTTCTCCCCTGTGCAGACCCCCTCCCTCCCAGCCTACCTCCCTCCAAATGCAAATGCCCCTAATTTTTTACTGACCCCTCCTGCAGATTCGGGCCACGGGAGTTCACGGCAGCAATCTTATTTCTTCTGTCTTTTTTGGAAGTAGACCGGCGTTCTCGACGCATGCACATTTGGGGTAGATTTCCAGACCCGAACCTATGCCCATATGCTAAAAGTCACGAACATTTCAGAAATTTTTTCAAAAACTTTTGTGGCTTTCAGTGCATGTGCAGTGGTTTGGATCCAGAAATCTCCAACCGTGCAACGGTTTACGAAAAAGACCGAAGAAAGAAGATGGCTGCCATTTACAGGGGCGATCCTAGCCACTTCGCCGCCTGAGGCGGCTCTGAATTTGCCGCCCCCCCTTCCCCACGGCGCTCACTTTGTCAGAGCCGGACTGGGGTGGGGGGTTCACGGCGCTAGTGCAAAGGGTGCAAGTGCACGTTCTGCAGTAGAAGAGCTGAATTTCCGGGTTGAAAACCAGATATTCGGCTCTTAGTTACCAGGAGTGGCATTTTAGCCTCAACTCGCCTCATTGGAGGAGCGCCCCAGGCCATTTACTCCAGTCGAATCTGCAGGAGGGGTATGTAAAAAATTATGGTCATGGGGGATATAGGCTGGAGGTTTCATTACAGGTTGGATTCTCCTTTAAATGGTTGAACTTGATGGACGTGTGTCTTTTTTCAACCTATCTTACTATGTTACTATGAAAAATCAGGTATAGTTCTGAAATCATTTGGAAAAAATTACGATTGGAGCTCCCCCTGCTGCCCAGAATTCGAACAAAACTAAAATCGAACATTAGTAATGTGACAAAAAAAAAAAGCCAAAATTTCAGGAGTCGTTTCAGAGAGCGAAATAGCCTAGGCTTGATTCATCCATGTAGCAGTAGAAGCCAGAACAGAAAAGGAAGAGTACTATCCCACTTTTACCTCTGGCGCCCAGTATATCAAAAACAGTTGGGTATTTTTTTTTAAGAAAAGGTGGCAACCCTACCTATAACCCCTGTCCAGACGGCTTGGATTTTGTATGACAGAATGGGAACAACATTTCATCAGATCACTGCTGTAGAGAATGCAGTGAATACATAATGGCCTAAAGCTGCTTCTACTGCGCTCCATACCTATTGCACTTAAATCTATAGTATACCCAACTTCTACCTGGTCTATGGAGAGGAGAAAACTAGCTGCGACCCTTACCTTACTCCGACTCCTGCTGCTGTTGGTGAATTGAATGTATGGAGGGCTTAAGTGTACTGTAACCTAGCAACCGCCAATCCGGAAGTACACTGACTACTTTCTTGGATAGGCGAAGGTGGCGTGGCCGCGGCGCGCTACCGGTTTCTCTTTATGCGTGTACCCGCTGCGCGTCTCTACTGTTTGCTATCTCTTTGCTGTGTGTAGGATATGCTTGCTCCGCACTCCGGGTTGTGAATCGAGTTGAGGGAATGGCAACTGCTAGGGTGGAATACATCGCTCCTTGGTGGGTTTATTGGCTGCATAATCTCCCACATGTGAATTTCTCCTTGCAGCGGGAGAGCGGAGATTTTAACCCCAAGGACCCCGGCTATCAGCAGGTCAGTGTCCGTCGCTACATTGCTTGGTGTGGGAGCAGCGTTCTGTTGGTACGCAGCCCGTAATGGATTTCTCTGCAACTCCAGCAGCAGCTGTTGCCTGTGCAACTTACTAGTGGTATCACTTGGAAAGGGGACATTGCTTAATTTTCAGTTTTATCGTGAGCCACATGATAAGTTTCATTAGGATGTGGTCATGTAGTGAATAACTGGTCACGCTGTATACAAACAGTGGAATACTGGATGGATCTAATATCAGAAAAGGCCATTGTTAATAGTTATTTGGGCATAGCCACTTTACCAGCACCTTAATTGTGGTTTACTTTTAAATGTTTTTCAAACGCATCAGATAATAGTGAATAGTGCAGTATTCTGCACAGCAACCCGTTTCTCAAAAGAGCAGAACGTTCTTTATATTTCAATTTGAAATCTGACATGGGGCTAGACATAGTGTCAGTTTCTCAGCTGCCCCCAGACATGTGACTTGTGCTCTTATAAACCTCAGTCGCTCTTTACTACTGTACTGCAAGTTTGAGTGATATCACCCCCCCCAGCAGCCTAACAACAGAACAATGGGACGGTAACCATATAACCACTCCCTGGTAGATCTAAGGGTAGGGGCTAGGGTTGCCACCTGGCCGGTATTTAAATACCTGCCAAGGCCGGACAGATATTACAAATTTACCGACAATGTAGTTGATGGTAATTTGTAATACCTTTAACAAATGCCCCCGGCCCTTCACTTTAAACTTACCTTTTCTCCGGCGAGTGCTGTAGCTCTGCCCCATTTTGTGTCATGTCTCCTCCCCTTTTGTGGAGCGGTTCGGTGGTTCCACCTCCTTTTGCGTCACTGACCACCGCTTTTGTTCCCGCCCCCAACACTGCCATTTATTTATTTATAAATAGGCACTTTCTCCCAGTGACAATCTTCCCAAACTACCTTCTTCCTGGCTTCTGTGTGCTTCAATGAGGAATCGCCTGCTCCAATTCACTCACAGCGCCTCACAAGGAAACTTTGGGCGACTTTGGAAATCGAAGCGCCACAAGTGAATTAGTGCAGGCGATTCCTCATTGAAGCATACGGAAGGCAGGTTCCTGAATCTGCTCGTCTGCCCCTACCCTAAGGGCAGAGACAGATGTGGAGATTTAGTCCCCTGTGACAAATCGGCTCTTCTTCAGGCAACTAATCTTAGTGATGGGTGAATCGTCGACCTTCCGCCGAATTTTTTGCACATTTCTAGAGAGAAATTAGTGAAACCCTGCCGTGTCTTGTTTTTGACATGGGCATCCGTCCATTGCCGGCATTTTGTGGATCGCGGGAATTCGCCACAAATTTGTTGCAGGCGAATAAATTCGACCATCACTAATTAATCTCCCTGAACTGCCTTCCCACTGGTTAGAATCTAAATCGCCGGCAGGATGGCACTCGGCGCCATTCATTTTCTGAAGTTTCCATGTGAGGCAACTTCGGAAACTGCAGCACTTCGAGTGCCATCCCTTCTGGGATTTAGAATCTAGTTGGTGGGAAGGCGGTTCGGGGAGATGAGTCTCGTGAAGAAGAGCCGATTAATCTCCACGAATCGCCAAGTGTGTCTCTGCCCTAAGAACAGCACTCAGTAGTAAAAGCCAGGTCCCAATTCAGTTAAATTGAGTAGGAGAAACAACAGCCTGCCAGAAAGCAATTCCATCCTAAAAAGTGTTGGCTCTTTCTGAAAGTACATGCCCGGGCAAAATGGCCGATTCTAAGCAACTTTTCAGTTTGTCTTCATTATTAATTTTTTGTTTTTTCTCTTTCCAACTTTAAAACAGAGATCACTGAACCCATCTAAAAACAGCGCTACTAAATAAGTTGGCGCTATAAAAATACATGTTAATAATAAAAAACAAATATTCTGCAAAACTGCACAGTTATTGTTACCGATACTTCTTATTACTCTTTCTATTCAGTTGCTCTCAAATCATATTCAAGTTTCTTATTCAAATCAGTTCATAGTTGTTAGGGTTATTTGGACCAAAGCAACAAGATTGCTGAAATTTGTAGAGCTGCTGAATAAAAAGTTAAAAAGCTGGGGTTTTGAGAAACAGTGTGTATGCTTTGTGAAGGGGCTGTTGGCTGCCTCTGCCTGGTCCCTTACAGAGCATGTGCCTCTCAGGCTTGTTTATCTCTGTGGATTTGGTTGGAATGTAGGACACCAATTTCAAGGATCACTGGGTCACATCAATCCAATCTTTCCAATCGGCCACGTGTTTTACTTTGTGTAGATACTTTGTTTCCCATCTGCACTGTAATCACATGACTGTATGGTAGGCTGTTTATGTATAGTTATTGTGATATGTTTGCATTTTATGTTGTGCTATAATTATTAATGCCATAGGCAAAACCTATACAGACATCTAGTCATGCCTGTCTCCATTTCAGTGCAGCAGATATTTGTCATCAGGCATAAAAAAGGTTGTGACTGATGATGTCATGTTTTCCCATTTTAATCAAATTTACTTTGTGGATAATTAGAATTGCTTTGCTACTACTGTTGGTAGCAGGACTATTAATTTATGCATTAAAAAATAATTTTCCCACAACAGAATCCGTGCAATATCTATATTGGTAGCAAAAGTAGTGTTCAGGTAATGCAAACTCTGCTAGCAAGCACATGCTGGCTGCAAGCCACCTAGTCCGTTGAACTCTGGACAATCTGATGACATGTTTTAACCAGGAGAAAAAGAGAAGATCATAATACTGCAAATCGCCCAGTGTGCCAGTGCTTTTAAAGAGATTAATAATTAAAAGGGCATCAAATTAGAGAAGAAATGTGTAAAAGAAGCATACTTTGGGACAATGATATACATTTAGAACAATGGCAGACAGGATTCTTCTGGATAATAACGCAAAATTGAGGAATTATGCATTGCATTTCTGATCCTAGGTAATTGTTCAGAAATGCAAGGCATAATTCCTAATTTTTTGTGTGACTATTCAGGATCATGGCATGTTAAATGTTACACATGGTGATTCTGATGCATATGGAAGGACAGTTATTTTCAGGCACTTTGTGGGAGAGGAGATCTCCCATGGATGACAAAGTGTCCCATTTGTTATGACTCTTAATCGCTAGTCACATATTTGGAAAACAATGAGCACATTAATAAAAGGGGTGCAGTGCTGAAACCAGTGCACAATATGATGTAACTTATCCCCACCACCTAATAGTGACGTAACATGATGAGCTGTGTCAGCAATTGTTCCTCTTGTGTGACTAACAGGGGCGCTGTTGCAATGAGGCGACATATAGCAGCACCCCACAAGTTATCAGTTAGCAAAAAGCCACTCCTGGTAATGTTAAGAGCTGAATTTCTAGTTTTCCTCTAGTGCAGCCCCCCCCCTTCCGCACTTAATAAGATGTGCACGGGGAGAGAGTGGCAGTAGAAAAGCTGCTTCAGGGCATCAGAGGGGTCAGGATTGCCCCTGGTGACTAATAGGGGCAGCATGAAATACAGTATTTCCAAGAGGTGATGGGGCAGGGAAGTTGTTATAGACATAATGATTTCTATGAGAATAATGGGAAGTGTCTGGTCTGAGCTAGCATTATTTGCATTATGCTTTATTTTAGATGGCTCAATAACAGTGTTTTGTGATGCCTCAGCAGCTACTGTGCTGTTTCATACCATTTTTTTCTTCATGTCAAAGTATACATGACTAGACTTCCCATGTGATCAGCTTCTAATGTGTTAGAAAAGTGTAGACAAGGAAATAGGTAACATCTGGATAATTGGTCCAAAGCACTGGATCCAGAAGTAGAGCTGGGCATGTACCACAGCTTGAGAAGTTGTCCCCACTGTCTCCATTTCTTCCTTGGCTGGGAGGGAGCTGTGAATGGCAATGTTTTGCAGCAGGGTCTACCATCTAGCTTGCACGTGACCGTGGTTCCCAGTTTTTTTTTTTTTTTTTAGACGTGATGGGTTGCCACATAGCAGATGTAAATACCCTGCGGACATTTTACAGACTATATATAGTACTGATGCGTGTGCATTAATCAAAGTATTAAAGTAGAAACAGATTTGTTGAATGGATCTCAAGATGTAGGCAAATCCCATTGTCCAGTCCAGTCTTTAAATAGAGATATTAGATCCACTGTTTTGTGATGGTTTTCTCCATTCTAAAGGCTTAAATCCAGCATATGGAACCTTGTTTGTATTTAGGGTAAATTTGGGAAGATTTAGTCACCAAGTGACTAATTGCCTCTTCTCTGGGGCGACCAATCTCCCCAAACTGCGGCAATCTCCACGTGAGGAAACTTCGGAAAATGAGGTGCCGCAAGTGCCATGCCGCAGGCGATTTTTCATTCTAGCCGGCAGAATACAGGGGGAAGCAGTTAAGGGAGATTAGTCACCCCAAAGAAGAGGCTATTAGTCTCTCCCAGTGTGACCTTAACCTTAAATTAATCTTAGCAACCCTATCAACCAGATAGCTGCTGAAATGTCAAAGTGGAGAGCCGCTAAACACAAAGCTAAACTGAGACTCACAGCTTTCACAATTTTGCCCTCATTAGCAAAACTGTTAAAACATGTAAGGGCAGAACTGCACAGATGATTCAGGTCCGTTTTCAGTGGATCCGACAAGATGACAAGACAGATGCGACAAGAACAAGGTAAGTAAGAGGAAGTTGGATGGTGTTGATCCCATGCAACTTGTTACCCAGTGTTGGATCCTTGTAGTTTAACCCTAAAACATTGCCCTATAACTCCCAGAAATTTTTTCAAACTTTAATAACCCACCATTAGAGGTTGTGACCACAAAATGGTCATGGCCAAAAAATCATTGCGCTGCACACAACAGATCTTTTAGTCCCTCTTTCCATTTTTCAAATGTTGTGAGGTATGGTAGGTGCAGTTATAAGAGAATGTTTGTGAGTGCATTTTAATTAGTTTTGTTATTTAACGTGATTTTGCAAATGTAGGTTAAGGGGGAGAGGAGAAGCAGTTGGTGAAAACAGAAAAGTTCTCATACTGAATTGGAAAGAAGTGATTTCTGTCTGTGGAGAAAGCATAGTGAGAGGAGAGTGAAATGTAAAACAATACATGTTTTAAAAAATGGTGTTGTGGAACTAGCACTCTACTTATGTAAAAGGGAGAACACTGAAGAAGCAGAGGTTGCTGTGATCACTGGGAGATATAAAGAATTGTGAAAAATACTACACTAGAATTTATTTTTGTTATCCATTTATTCCCTTGGATTTCCTTTTTGTTATTTATATCTGTGGCTCCATACCATCAACTTATCCCCACTTATCCTGCTTTGTGAAACAGTGAGGCGCTCCATACCGCTCCAAGAAATTATATGGTAATGCATCGGCTCCTCTCCTCCTGTGGAGAAAACTGGGATCAGGGAATATGCATTCAATCACCTATCACTAATTTGATTGGTTAAATTGTACTTTCATTGTACTTTAGCCTTGGAGTACATCCCACAACCCCTCCATTCCTTTTGTTTAACAGATTAGTGATATCTGAATAGACCGACTCCAGGGGTAATAACTAATAAATTCATTAAAAGCTAGGATTTGAATGAAAACAGAATGAAAATAGTTGGTATTTACTGTACTTGTACTTTAGGCTGATAGGACTGTTTGTTGCTTGCGCCTAATCTCCTTCAACGCAAACATCCAAAGTTACAGTGAACCCTTTGGATGAGGACCCTATCAACACACACTGAATGTTACCTCCACTTGTGGGATTTTCAAACCTTCTCAATAGATATCTGGACATTTTTCAGCACTATTTGACTACATACATCGGCCAATAAACTTCCAACTTAGTCTTGAGGGGCCAAGTCAGCAGCTTTATATTTTATATAGCTTGTTTGACCTGTGCATAGCCAGCTTATCCGAAGGGACTCCAGACTATAGAACAGACTTATTTACAACAGACCTATGTCTTAGGTACTGATTTGTATGGTTGGTTAGTAAAGAATTCTTACCTATGGAAGATAGTTGCACCTGCCTGAGTTACAGCATAAGTGCATCTTTGGTTTGAAGGAACATATTTGGGGGGTTCCCTGCCCTGCCCTGTTGGTTAAAATCTTTCCCCACCCTGCATCAACTGTTTCCTTACTACCAGACATTTTTCCATTAAAAGCATTTTGATTGATATTTGAAAATCACATTATATAACCTAAAACAGAATTAGACAATGCTATAGTGTGCACAGGGCTTTAGATTTCTGAATTGGCCATTGTCCTAGATTTGCTGGAGGATTTACAAAGAGTGCTCCCATCATCAGGGCAAATTGATCTGGATTATCTTTTTGTCCATTTATAGTATCAAATGACTTCCGGCACATCCATTTGGGTGTCTTGTAGCCACATAGGGCCCTATTTATAAAGCACCAAAGATGCCATGTCTACTGCTTTGATGCACTGCAACATTTTCTGCCCATGTTATAACTGCCTATTTAAAGAACTGTGAACTGGCAGACAGGGAGATTTGCTGTCATATGGAAACCTGCTGTA
Organism: Xenopus borealis; assembly: GCA_024363595.1. Classification (NCBI taxonomy): domain Eukaryota; kingdom Metazoa; phylum Chordata; class Amphibia; order Anura; family Pipidae; genus Xenopus; species Xenopus borealis. The sequence goes on from CM044448.1 coordinate 21,525,003, forward strand.
CCAGAAGGCTCCAGAATGGAGTAGAGATCAGACCAAAAATGCAAAAGCAGGCAATTTCAGGCCAAGCTTTTCTCTGTGTACATGCGCTCCAGAGGAAGCTGTGTTTTTCAGTGCAGATAGGCAGAGATGCAGGGGTGTAACTACAGAGGAAGCAGACCCTGCTGCTGCAGGGGTGTCCAGGAGGAATAGAGGGCCCATTAGTCTGTTTTGCTTTAGTACTTCCTGTAACTTAAAGGAAATGATAAACCTAATTACAAGTCCACTGAAAAGCCCCTTTTAATAAGCTGCTCACCGGCTGCTGCTTAGCTAAGAGAGTGGTTTGTAGGTAGGGCTGCCACCTCACCCCTTTAAAACCAAATACATATGGAATCCACAGTCAATTAACTTAGATGCATGATACATGGCTGTACACAAATCAGTTCAGTCTGCATCTAAATCAGTGCTGTCCAACTTCTGTGGTACAGAGGGATGAAATTTTTCTGACCCACTTAGTGGAGGGCCAATAATGGAAGCCAGTGTTGACCACTCCCTGTTTTTAAACCACACCCATGTTACCACAAGACATGTCCCCATTAATGGTGGTAGCGCACCAAAAAAACAATGTGAAAAAAGTTGTCATAATAAGACATACCCTACTCCTCTGTGGATAACACAGCACCCCCAGCACATGATTAAACACCTTAGGGGCCCTAACAATAATTTATTTTCAAATGCTAACAAACTCCCAGAACAAATATCAGGCTTATGTTCCACACACAGAGCAGGGCACACGCAGGCAGAGTAAGTCGCACGCAGGCAGAGTAAGTCGCACGCAGGCAGAGTAAGTCGCACGCAGGCAGAGTAAGTCGCACGCAGGCAGAGTAAGTCGCACGCAGGCAGAGCAAATTCCATGCAGTCAGAGCAGGGCACACACAGGCAGAGTGTGTCACACACAGGCAGCATAGGGAAGACTGAATAGAGTAGGAGACAGAGAAACCCATCAGGACCACACTAAGATGTTCTACATACAGTGACACAGTGCCGGTGCGCTATTAGCATTTTGCATAAAGTGTGAACAATGTGAGCAGTTTCAGTCTGGGTCTCAGGTGTGAACAACAGGGCTTTAGGGGTGTGAACAATAGAGGTGTCACAGGTGTTAAAAATGCAGGGGGGTCACAGGTGTGAACAATACAGGGGATTAGTCTGAATTTGAGGTTTAAACAATTCAGGATCAATTAATCTCTGCAGTGATACTATTTAAAGTTTACATTTACTATTTATATTTTACACATGGTAAGCAAGCACAGATGGTAGGTAGGGGGCCACATAAGGGTGGGCCACTAGTTGGACAGCCCTGATCTAAATGTATTGCTAATTAACCATGCAGGCTGTGTATTCCATATGTGTTCGGTTTCTAAGGGGTTAGGTGGCAACCCTATTTGTAGGGTAGATAAGTACATTTCCCTGTTTATGTAGAAAGGGGGAGGCAAGTTCAGTGAACATAGCACAACGTTCAGATGAGTGCTTTATAATGGCATAAATAGGAAAATATGGATTTTCTTTTAATACATTTTTTATCAAATTAATGTCCAATTTAATGTGCTCATTTTTAGCAAAGGTGATATTAGGTGTATACTGTTTTGAGGAAGAAACTTTGTGTTTCTCAAAAGCATGATTAAGATCTAGCCTTTCATCTTGTTCTATATATATTACATGTGAGTATAAACAGAAACCAGGAAGTGAATGAGGAACAATGAGCAGCAGACACCATGTACCTTTAACAATGTATTGTTTACTGATTCCTGAGTAACCTCATATTGTATGTATGTATTGTATGATTCAAAATAGGCCCTGGTATTTCGAGTACACCCAGGCCCAAATATTACCCCACCAGCCCACTAAATAGTGACCGTCTGTGGAACCTTATAGCAGTCCCTCTGATATATGCCAGAATCCACAAGTTTATAGAATGAGCCTGCCTGCATGTATGTATTGTGTGTTGTAGTGTGTTTAGAAAACACATCTGGCTGACATGTAAATGTACAGAAAAACATTCAAGGTGTCTGTTATGGGCTACAGGGGGATACACAGTGCAGATATGGTTACTATTCCCTACCAATAAGGTAATTAAATGGCAGCTGAGAGCAGAGCTGCTACTGCAGGTGAAAGTGGTGTGCTTCCGCATCTATGTCTGGAGGAGATAGTTCTCTCCTATGTTTCTGGCAGAGAAACATGGTCCTGGTTGTTCCTAGTGTGTTTGAGAGGAAGTCTGAAAGACGACCAAGGGGCCTATAGAGTGTGAGACACAGATAGTGTCTGACTAAGGGTAGAACTACATGGGCGATTTCTGTGCGATCACGGACACTGGAGTCAAGTCAGATGTGCCGGAAATAAGGTAAGAGATAGAAATGTCGGATGAAGTTGCAGTGTGCATCCAACACAACACAACTGTCGGAGGCAACCGACTAGAAACCATCAGTTTGTCTTATTGTGTTGGATCCAACGGGATTGCACCGAAAGGGTAGAACTACATGGGCAACTTTCAATACAATACCATCCATTCTGACACACAGAGACTAATCGCATGAGTAATGCAGAGCCGAATCCAAGGTAAGTAATAGGAGTGTCGGAAGTTGCCGCTGCATGCATCTGACTTGACACGACTGCATCATGTACGACAGTCATTTTGTGTTGGACGCACATAGAGACAACATCCTAAATTCCTATTACTTACCTTGGATTCGGTGAATCCGACATGACGCATGTGATTAGACTCGGCTCATCAGAATGGACAGTATCTCAATGAAAGTCAGCCGTGAAGTTCTACCCATAGAGAGACGGAGCCTTATACTGAGAGACTGTGAGTGCCAAGGAACCTGTGACTGCACCTAGAAAGAGCATTTTGGAGAAAGTGTAGGAGTAGAGCTGGCTTGAAAGTAGGCTGTGTGGCCTGACTGACAGAGAGATGTTATCGCTAAACTGTAATGGGTTGCTAACCTTGTCGCTGTCCAGAATCTGGGGTAATCGGGAAAACTACAATATCGTGTAAGAAATGTTATACAGCCATATGAAGACAAGAACCCTGTTGATGTGTTTTTGTGTTGAGCTATTAAAGGCATATTTTTCTGCATTTTTGTGTCCATGCATTATCTCTGCAGAATAAATCTGCTTGCCTACCATTATAAAAACTAATCTTTTTACAGTTTGTATCACTTTATGTATAAAGTGCTGCAAGTGAACTCAGCAATGTATACTCTTTCAATATATAATTAGATAGGGAGGAACATGGTTGAACAGGTACCACTGTTCAACCTTGGATTGTTGCAGGGCCGACCTCCAAGCAGACAAAGTCAGATCTGAAGTCTGCTGCTGTGTCAGCTTCCCCACCCCCATTGTCCATCATTCCCCACCCCCACCGCCCATCATTTCATGCTGCCCAAGACTTTGCACAGGATGACCACAAGGACCCCTCCAGTGAAACCAGCATCCCTCCTGCTCCAGCAACAACAAATGGCCTTTATTTACACACTTGCACACAAATTTTAGTGAAGCTTGCCTTTTTTGGTTTGCTTTTTCAGACTTGCAGACTTTTGCATTTGTACGAATGTGTACTTTTCAAAAATATATGGTTGTGTAGCTATTGCTATTGGGTCTTACAGCACATAGGGACAAATTCAGTAAAGCGTGAAAATGCGATAGCTTTGCTGACGTTTGCCGCACTTCGCCACACGAATTTTCGCCAGTGCTACGCAAATTCGCTAAGATGCGAATTTGCGCTCAGGGAGGTGAACGGTAGTGAAGAAGCGCTAGTGTTACTGTGCCAGGCAAAGCACATTTACGCTAGCGATGCCTAATTTGCATATGGTGCGAACTTAAGCGAATAATAGAGGTGTATGTTACAGCCACTAGATTACACTACACAAGACCAGGAAAACTTTAATAAATAAAATAGTTGTCCTATTGCCCCTAACATGTGCCCACTGTATAGCTGAGTTGCAATATATTAGGAAATAGGGGGGGAAGGAGGGTATCCCCCCAAAAAAATTTCGCTCTTTTTCAAACTATCACCCAACAAAAGGTAAAAGACGCCAGCATTTTTTGGTACTTAGAAAAAAATTTCAAGTTTTTTTTTTTTTCAAACTCCTATCTACTGTAATGAACTTCGCCAGGTCTGACTTGATGAAGTAAAGTCTAGCTCAAGAGGTAACGTTCATAAAAATGTTCATCTTAGTGAATTAGCGTAGTTACGTCCCTTCATCAGTGCGCAACTTCGCCTGGCGTAAGGTTGCGAAGTTGCGCAAGTCGAAGTTTCACCAGGGACACTGTTAGTGAATCTGCGAAGTTACGAATCTACGTCATGCTGGCGAATTAGCGCTAACGTTAGACGCTTTGCGTTTTAGTGAATTTTCACCATAGTACTCAGTCAAGCATCTAGTCCAGGAAAACTTTAATAAATAAAATAAAGTTGTCTTATTGCCCCTAACATGTGCCCACTGTATAGCTGAGTTGCAATATATTAGGAAATGGGGGGGGGAAGGAGGGTATCCCCCAAAAAATGTTTGCTCTTTTTCAGACTATCACCCAACAAAAGGTAAAAGACGCCAGCATTTTTTGGTACTTAGAAAACAATTTCAAGTTTTTTTTTTCAAACTCCTATCTACTGTAATGAACTTAGCCAGGTCTGACTTGATGAAGTAAAGTCTAGCGTAAGAGGTAACGTTCATAAAAATGTTCATCTTATTATTATTATTATTATGTATTTCTATAGCGCCAACTTGTTGCGTAGCGCTGTAAAGTGAATGTGATTATACAACCAAATCACATGAATTACATACATAGAACATAAGGAGTTACATACATCACAATAAATATGGAGTTACTGTACATACATCACAATAAATACTGGTACAGGAGATGAGGAAGGCCCTGTACAGGAAAAAGCTAATGGGAAGGGAATGATACACAAGGTGTGGGAGTGGGCAAGATCAGAGTAAAGTGGGTGAGAGATGTAGTAATGTAAGCAGTATTGCATGGAGTAGTTAACAGTGAGGGTAGGCTTCTCTAAAAAAGTGGGTTTTTAGAGATTTCTTGAAAGATTGGGAGAAAGTCGGACAGACCGTGGGAGAGAATTCCAGAGGAGGGGTGCAGCTCTTGCAAAGTCTTGAATGCGAGCATGTGAGGAGGTAATGAGAGAAGAGTTGAGTAGCAGGTCAGTAGAGGAGCGTAGTAGGCGGTTGAGTGAGTAAATGGAGATTAGAGATGTAGGGAGGGGCAGAGTTATGAAGTGCTTTGAATGTCAGGGTCAGTAATTTGAATTTAATTCTGAAGGGGAGTGGAAGCCAGTGCAGGGATTGGCAGAATGGTATGGCAGAGGAGGAGCGGTTGCTGAGGTGTATAAGCCTAGCAGCAGTGTTCATTATGGACTGGAGAGGTGAGAGTTTCTCGAGGGGAAGGCCAATTAAGAGAGAGTTACAATAGTCTAGACGCGATATGATAAGAGAGTGAATAAGAATTTTGGCAGCGTCTTGGGTGATAAATGATCGTATTTTGGATATGTTCCTTAGGTGAATTAGCGTAGTTACGTCCTTTCATCAGTGTGCAACTTCGCCTGGCGCAAGGATGCGAAGTTGCGCAGGTCGATGTCCTTTGCTAGTGAATTTTCACCAGGGACACTGTTAGTGAATCTGCGAAGTTGCGAATTGACGTCATGCTGGTGAATTAGCGCTAGCGTTAGACGCTTCGCGTTTTAGTGAATTTTCACCATAGTACTCAGTCAAGCATCTCTTTTGTAAAGCTGAGATAGCAGGCAACAAAATCCAAATGAAAAAATAAATAAGAAGAAGAGGAAACCTCACCTATAACCGTTTCATCGTGATAGGTGGGTGTATTTATCAGTGTAAGTTTAAGTTATCGTTTAAGTGATACTTTTACCACACCTACAGAAATTAAAAAAAAATAAATATATAAATATAAATATATATATATATATATATATATATATATATATATATATATATATATATATACTAACAATATAAATTACCTAAACAACAATTTGGTTAAGAAGATAACACACGACCACTCAAATTACATAAATGGTGTGCCAATTAATTCGGATAGGTTGTAAAAATTCAAGTCAGTGCTACTTAAGCGTGTATAAATTCATCATATATCCTACTACTTAAATTCATATAAGAGTACCAATATACTTCAGGATTCAAGTGCAATAACTAAGAATTAATTAAAATTAATAAATAAATATATGACCATTAATAAGCAGGGGTTAAAAACAGGTAATTAATGAAATCCTTAAAAAGAGTAATGGAAAATAGAAATTGTAAGAAGGTGGAGTTGTCCCGAAACTTTCTACCTAATTTTTGATAAAACCTGGGACACCACAAAGATGGAGGCAGGACAGGATAACCGGAACTGTGGCCTTGATTTTTACCTTGCCCTATTCAATGAAGAGTCTAACTAAACCCTATTAAGCCAAAAATTCACGGTCCCTTGGAACGGAAAAAAGAGTGGAGAGATAATAGTAAAAAGTAGGATTTCGCCAAAGTAACGCCCAACCCACACCCAATAATTGACCATTAATTTAATTAATTATTAATTTAATTAATTATTTGCTTGGTTGCAAATTGTCTATGGAGTTTAAAAGATTTAGGCAAACCGCCACTGCGTTTGCTAGATTGCTTTTTCAAGGCGTAATTTAATTTGAAACTGTACTGACTTTATTCATATCCTCCCTTAATTGGAATTTTTATAGTAATCTTTTCCTTTTGCAGACAAAATTCAAATGATCTTTGAATCCTTTTTATTTGGGGTTTATACACACAACATAATTTGTTATATTATTGGGCATCACACTGTTCAGTAGACCTGACATTCATATATAGGGTGATTTTCCTTTGTATGTAAAAAAAAAATTAAAAGATTGTGTGAGATAAATGCAGAAATTGCAACATTTTCAGGTGATTTTCAGAAATGTCATAAAGTAAACTTTATTAATAAGGCTACATTTAGGAAAGTTTTGCAGTTTGGTAGTAGAAAGACATATTTTCCTAGGTTAGAATGTGTACTTTTCAAAATATGTCTTTTTTTTTGGGGGGGGGGGGTTCTTTTTAAAGTTAGTATACAATCAGGCTGTTTGCAGAAGCTGAGCACTATTTGAATTTGGGGCCTGTACATAGTACTTACTGGTGTGTGTGTTTTTTTGGAAATGTCATCAAAATCTCCAACTTTTGGAAAGCTTTTGTGGTTTGTAATAGAAAGACGTACACATCTGGACTCAAGAGAATGTGAATATTCCAAATATATATGACTTTCTGGTTTGAACTGTGAAGTGGGCTGATTTTGCAGTAGTTGGAATGAGAGAAATTATCGATACATTGGTAAGACTGGTGTGCTTGCTTCAGAAACACAACTATAGTTTATATAAACAAACTGCTGTCTAGGCATGGGACAGCCACTCTAGCACGTGATGTAAACTAGATAACAGAAAATTTCTAAAGTATACAGCTTAGCTGTTATCTGCTGTGTCTCCTTTTCAGCTTTGAATGGCTGCCATATTTGTGATGGTTTCTGTTGGGATCACTGGAAACCATGTCTTCTGTATTGTCATGCTCCCAGGTGACCAAAATCCAAACTTAAGGATCCCAAATGGTTTGAGAATTGGGGTAAAGGTATACAGTAGAACCCCCATTTTACATTTTTCAGGGGACCAGAAAAAAAATGGTGTAAAATCCAGATTTTTAGCTAACTAACTATATTAGAAACAGTTGTTATTTTGCATAGCCTATCTATTTACCCAGTTTTTCTTTTTACACTGAACAATTCCTTTAAAGGGATACTGTCATGGGAATTTTTCAAAATGCATCAGTTAAAAGTGCTGCTCCAGCAGAACTGAAAATCCATTTCTCAAAAGAGCCCACAGATTTAATTTGAAATCTAACATTAGGCTAGACATATTGTCAATTTCCCAGCTGCCCCAAGTCATGTGACTTGTGCTCTGATAAACTTCAGCTGCTGTACTGCAAGTTGGAGTGATATCACCCACTTTCTTCCACCCCCCCTAGCAGCAGAACAATGGGAAGTTAACCAGATAACAGCTCCCTAAAGGTGGCCATAGACAGGGAGATCCGTTCGTTTGGCTATATTGCCAAACGCACGGATCTCTCCCCGATATGCCCACATTGAGGTGAGTGATATCGGGCATAATGGAGGAGATATGGGCAGTCGAATCGCATACACGCACAGGATTTTTAACCTGCCCTATTGACAAAATGTCTAGCCCCATGTCAGATTTGAATATAGAAAAAAAAATCTGTTTGCTCTTTTGAGAAATGGATTCCAGTGCAATGCTGGAGTAGCACTATTAACTGATGCATTTTTGGAAAAAAAATTCCCATGACAGTATCCCTTTAGAGGGGATGTTCACCTTGCAACACCTTTTTACAGTTTAGTTGTTTTCAGATAGTTCAGGGGTGTCCAACCTTTTGGCTTCCCTGGGCCACACTGGAAAAATAAAAATTGTCTGGGGCTGCACGTAAAATACACAAACACTTTTGTAAAAATAAAGAAAATACACAGAAAAGAACTACAATACCAGTTGGATAACCAGATGGAGCTATACACTGGAATATGGGACACCTGGATATTAAATAGACATATTATTATATTATTTCAATATTTCCTCGGGAACCAAGTGTTTCAAGCTGGGCCGCATTCATATCCATCCTGGGCCGCAGGTTGGACACCACTAAGATAGTTAATCAGAATTTTTTTTTTTCAATTATGTTGTGACCATTTTTGAAAAATGTCACCTTAACGGCTGCTGTTATAAATGATACAATAGTTGCTAATATTCTACAGATGTTGAAAAATGTATTAACTAATGTAGCAAATTAAAAGAGTTGAGAATCCTAAAACTGTGCTGTAAGACTGAAACACCAGAGGCAGGAACATAAAGCTCTATGAGATTAACTGGTAGTTGTTCTTTCTGGGAAGGTTGTGAATTTTCCCTCCAGGGACAATTATTCAGCCGAAAATACAATTTAAATGGGCATTATAGTAACCAATTATGGGTTTAGCATACAGTGAGCTGATTCTGTGGCTTTTGTTCCTGTTGGTAACTCCTACAGTTTCACAGTTTACTGGAGAAGCAGCTTAGTACTTACCCACTGCCACATAACCCAAAATGCAGATATTATAAAGCATGTGCTACTTTTATGACATAGATTTCACACTAGGCTGGAGAAAGGAAAGGCATCCTCCCCAATAAAAACAAATTGTGCATACATTGGAAATTATTATGGATGTATTGCATAGTTTGGTTAATACACGCAAACTGCTTGAACAGCTTTTAAAGATAGAGTTTAGATTTGTACTCCACCACACATACGCAGAGGATACCTGAAACAACAGTAGATATAGAGGTGTGGTGCTCAAGGTATTTTACCCCAGCTCAGTCGACTTTCTGACTGAAATGATTGCATTCACTGGGGCATACTTAACACATTGCACCCCTTAGTGAACATACATTTACTTCATTTAAAGGACAGTTGTCACACCAGACATGGTACTTTATGTAATTCAGTATTTTGGACCCTGGGACGGTGAACTGGACATTGTCTTGGTCCCAGAAATATTGGAGGGGAATTATTTCAAAGGAACCTGTAATAAGGTGTTTGAAAAGGGGAACATTAACCTTAAAGGAATGGGGATGTTGGAAAGCATAGTAGCCATTTTCTCCAATACAAGTTTTATAAAAAATTAAGTTTAGACTTTACTTATGCACTACGTCAGCCCTGTTTGGCAGTTGCCTCGGCTGTGCTGCTGAGTTTAGCTGTTGGGGATGGAATCCTGGGTAGATTGAGACAATAAGACAATATTTTGTTAGAAAGGAAGAGAAGCAGTCTCAGGAAACTGAGGATGGAGAAGGAAGGGGGAGGTTTGCGGAAATTCTTTGTACATATGAAATGCCATATGTATCAGCCCCTCACCCTGCTAGATTCCCACATTCATCACAAGGTCTGGATATTTCATGGAAGGGGAAGCAGGAGGGAGGCAGGATGAAGGTCACAGGACCAAATTCTTACTCAGCACAACACATGTTAAACCATTAGCAAGCATGGGATGTGCAATAATAGCTTTCTGAATGGAGACTGTTATACAGTATTTGCTCACTTTTTCCATCATGTTTAACCCCTTGTGCTTTTCAATAAAACCATTAGACAAAAATATAATTTATAAAGTTTTTGTTACGAGGGACTTACTTACACAGTATAATTGACTATGAAGATTTTCATTGTTCCAGGTCATGGTTTATTTAATATAAGTAATTCTAAGACAACTGGACTTGCTGAGTAATTGTATTCCTGATAATTTTAAGAGAAAAGCTGCCACATTATCAGTTTGTAAACTGGACTTCGTAGTAATGTCTGATTAGTACTGTTAACTGTTTACCCTGAAAATATATTGTGAGTATTTACCTGGGAATAGACATTTAAATGTGTGGTGTTCTAATATAAGGTAGTGCTAACCCCGTAAATGGCACATTATATTGAGTTTGTATTCTATCTAACTCGTTCATATCACTGGAGAGAGTTGCAGTTCAAGTAGAACACACTGATTCATTGTGTATATATAAGTTTACCACAAATTTGGTAAAAACTTGGACAGCCTAGTCATGTGCTTAAGGCTTACGGCTCCCATGAGGTATAAAAAGCCAGATATTCTTTGTAACTATTCGTTCTGAATTGATTATAGGACATATTAAACTCAATTACTCAGTAGTCTTGCACAAACAAAAAGTAATGTTACTTGTGTATAGTCACAAGACTGCCATGTGGTTTCTATAATTCATTCCTAGCTCTCAAACAGAATGTTAGATCTTAAGAAATACTGGCACAAGGAAGTAATCTTTTTTTTTTTTTTTTTTTTTTCATCTAACAAAATTCCTTTTTATGCAGTTGACAAATTTACCTTAAAAGTATATACCTAATTTTTTTAAATTTCCCATCTGAACCTCCGTTTATGAGGGGGCTGCCATATTTGTGCATCATTAATCCGTTTGCAATAGAAACTCTAAACAAGTTTAGAAGAGACAGTCAGGTTGGCAAAACGGTCAGGTTTAGGAATTTCAAGTAACAATTACTTGAACATATCAGCTAAAATTCATCAACATGACCTATAAATCATTTTTAGGGCAGGAATGGTGTATGGTTAAATACAAACCATCAGTCCCCAGGAGTTTTGGACTGTTACAATAGGTTGGATGGTGTCGCATCAACCCTGCAACACCTTCAGCATTTACTATTACTTACCTTGTTCCTGTTGCATCCAACTCGTCGCATCCATTTTTTAAAAAAAAACAAAAAACCCTTAATGTACACCAGGGGTGTCCAAGAGGAAGATCAGAATCTACCAGTAGACCTTTAGCTTGTGATCAGTAGATCTCAAGACACTGTCAGCAAACAGCTTGTATAAATCACCCTCCTGTGCATTCTTTTCATTAATATCTTTATATTAAGGGTACATAAGAAATAGTCGTTTATTAAATATGGCATTATACATTTTCTTATAAATCAATATAATATTGAAGTAATAAGCAGCAAAAAGATTTAGTCATGAAAGGCACCATAATTGAAGTCCTGAAGAGGCGAAAAGCCCCAAAGTCATGAAAGGAGTCATGAAGCCACGAGTTCAATTCTACTGAACACCAATGTGGGTTTTTTTTTTTATCCCCTGGCCACCAATGTATTATTTTAATACTCCCCTGCCACTAATGTTTTGTTTTTTTTTAAAAAGGAATCAATCACATCTATTGGGTTTATATCAGCTGGGGAGTCCATATCTTCTCACCCTAAGAAATAATTCCACATTTCAACTTGGGTCTCCATAAGTAAGGTGGTGAATTGATCAACTTTAAGGTCATTTGAATAGTTATACGTTTAATTTAAAATGAATTGTACAGCCAAAGCACATAAAATAAATGTTTATTAGTTATTAGAGGATAACTCTAAAACAGTACCTTGTACTTGATCCTAAATAAGATATAATTAATTCTTATTGGAAGCAAAACCAGCCTATTAAGATTATTTAATCTTTACATAGTTTTAGGTTATGAAGATCCAAATTACAGAAAGATCCATTATCTGGAAAACCCCAGGTTGCAAGCATTCTGGATAATAGGTCACATACCTGTATTGTATGCATGGAACATTTTCTAGGGTTTTAATGTTATTTATAAATACAGTTGCTATTGAAAACAGTACCTGCATGACTGTTTATATACAAACCTGGAGGAGAACTCCTGCATTGTTTCAGGAGATTAGGAATTTAGGAAACGTCATCATCTCTTAGAAGTAGTCTGTAGGAATATTTATTTAAACTGCCTTGGCAGCATATAACGAGGAGGAAAGGCTGTAAAGAATGGTATTACAAACAGTTTGCCAAGTGGTGAAAGCTGTAGTAGAGTGCCAGTCTGCCAGACTTGGGAGATTGCGCGGAGCCAAGAGGAACAAATTATGACAGTCCAGAACTCCTGGGGACTGATGGTTTGTATTTAACCATACACCATAGCTGCATAGAACATAGTGGCAAGTTTATTGTTTTTCATTTACCTCTGTAATTTGGATAAAAGTGCTGGGAGTTTTTAGTGGCATATTTATTATGCTGTAAAAGAAACAGTGGGATAATACACCAGACTTCTCCAGAGTTTGCTGTGTAGAAAGATGTAGTTTATGTATTTTTTATTAGAGTGATTTCCGCCTGAAGCAATGTAAAATTACTTAATATCTGGCGTTTCCATAGTGTAAAATTACCATCTGCATTTTTTTACACAACTTTTTACACAACTAATTTCCTTTGTGTACCAGAGCTAAACATGTAAAAATAAAAATGTTTTTACTCTTCCTACAGACGTTGCTATTTGTGGCACTAATCATTGCCCTCTGTGCTGCTGTCAATCTGCTGTTTGTCTCTGCCTATCTTATATGCCTTTGCTGTTGCAAGAAGGAAGATGAAACAGAGACAAAGATGAAAAGTTCCTGCTGTGTCACCTGGACTGCTGCTGTGTCTGGCCTTCTTTGCTGGTGAGAGCCTAATATCTACTATTCACGTCTGTAACATGTCACTGTCCTAGTTTTTTTTGTTTTATGGGTTGTAGCAAATCTGGACTATTTGTATTGTGCACGATGGCCTTTGGCTCTCTGTTTTGTGTTAGGGAACATGTTGGAGCTTTATAAATGCTGGTTATTATTAATAATAATAATAGCAATAATAATGATATAATGTGAGCACTGTGTATGTTTGTGCCAAAGGATACCCAATAACTCATACAGGTAACAATGTATCTAAGTGACTGCAGTATAAAACTGCCTTGACACAGGAAATGTATGTATGTATGTTTAACTTTATTTGTAAAGTGCTGTGAAGGAGCCATAGCACTGTAAAATGCATAAAATTACAATATATAAAAGTAGCAATAAATACAATAAACATACACAGTACACAGATTATATAAGGACACACAGCTTAAAGGAAAACTATACCCCTCAAACAGTGTAGGTCTCTCTAAAACATATTGCATAAAACAGCTCATATGTAAAACCGTGCTTCATGTAAATAAATCATTTTCATAATATAATTTTTTACTAGTATATGCCATTAGTTAATCATAAATAGACAAATACCATTTTGAAAAATGCATGCTGAGTTAACAGAGTTAATGGTCATGCCATTTCACCAAGGGAGAAAGGAAGAGATGGTCTAGGTTTGGGTGGAAAGACCATGAGCTCAGTTTTGGCCGAGTTGAGCTTGAGGTGGCATCGGTTCATCCAGTATGAGATTGGCTACTAGCCAATCAGTGGTCAGAGGAAGAGGTGTCTAAATATCGGAATGTCATTGGCATACAGGTGATATTTAAGGTCAAATGAAAATATAAGGTCTCTTAACGAGAGAGTGTACAAGAAGAACAACTGAGGACTAAGTAAAGAATTTGGAGCCCTCCCCCAGCCCCCACACTAAGATGAACAGGAAATGTACTGTACTACTCAGAATTCAGCCTTCCCTTCTGTCTGAATCAGCATAGTCTTTCCTGCACATGCACCAACCCACTGCATCAGGGCCGGACTTGGAGGAAAAAGCAGCCCTGGCAAAAGAATCAAAGCAGCTCATGTATTCATCACCATGCAAAGCATGATATATATTTCCAACCTCAGGTTAACTAGAACTAGTGTTTATCTATTGATAGATATTTTAAGAGTACAATACCATATAATCCCCTGCAATATTATATACCCTATGTGCTGGAACTGGTCCTTGCAACAAATCTCTCCCCCTAGTTTCTATCACAACTATTTTATCTGATGGATTAGCGGCCCTATACTTACATTATATTCAAAATTTTCCTTTGTGTGCCCCCAGCTAGACCATGCACCCTGGCAGATAAGAGGACTTTAATTACCATGTGTATCACAGGGCCAAAGAGTGGCATACTTGAAGAGACTAGTCTGTCTCATGCAATTAATGCTACATATCACAGTGTTCCATATACAGGCTGAAGTGATTGTTCTGAGCACAGATCCACCTGTTGCCAACATACCTATCATAATCATAAGGGATTGGGTATATAGCAGCAACTCTTATATTTCTAACTGAAGTTGGTCACATATGCCAGTACAGGCGCGAGTACTAACAATTGCAGGCATCAGCTTAGCTGTGGCTGGCTATTATGGACAGCTCATTTACATTTCTAAAGTGATTGGTTCATTTACATATTAAAGACAGACCTCATTTGAATTTTTAGGTGAGCAGCCCATTAACATTTTAAAGCAAGCGGCCATCGGGCATTTTCCCTAGCCCACAGATTGCCAGCCCGGGCCTGCACTGCATTCTGTCTGCGTTTTTTCTATAGTAGTGTGTCGCTCTCAAAATAAGATTTCCCACACCCACAAGGAAACGTCATTGGGAAATAACAAAAAAACTAAGTAGCCTTTCTCCAACCTGTGTTTTACCAGTGGTTTTAATCTTCATTTCTCAACTCTGTTCTCTTCTGGAACATATTGTGGTGACTTCTTTGCTCTGCCGTTGAGGAATATGCCCCAAGTTCATTTAAAGGGGTTGTTCACCTTTGAGTTAACTTTTAGTATAATGTAGAGAGTGA
>CM044448.1:21553991-21566409 GCA_024363595.1 Xenopus borealis
TCAAAAATGTGTTTACTAATATTCATCATTCTATATTATCTCAGTGAGAGAAAGGAATATTTGTTCTGATGTTGGAAATCAGTGCCTCTGATACAAATCAACTAGAAATGACAGACAAGGATCAATCGGAGGAGGCTGGTGCATTTTCTCCAGGCTGTCATAGGAAGTCTATTATATAATCAAACCTCAGGGCACTTTTTAGACAAGCCTTAAAATAGCATCATATATTATCTTTCCTCTACACAAAGACTTGCCAAAATCTCTCAATTATTCAAACAGATTAAGAAGAAAATGGCTTTAACAGAGTGGAAAAACCAAGAGTGAGCAGCTATTAAATGTGGAGTAGTACTAATACTATTGCAGAATGTTGAAATAACAGCATAATTGCTTCTTTAATGGTATTGCTTCTTAAAGTATTAATATTGTTGAAAAATCATTTAAGCACATTGTATATCTGGTACTTAGTGCAATAAAATTATGATAATATAATCGCACCTAGTCAGGCATTTAATAGTGTTTTGTATATTGCTGTGTGTTATGGCCAACAAACTCTGCATAATGATTAGACAGAAATAAGCTTATTACTGTGATAAATCATTTACATTTTGTTTACGCTTAGCTATAAGTTAAGCTTAGTTTTGCTGCATTTTTTCATTTCCAAAAACAGCATTTTATTGAAGTGTAGTGAGGATGTCCTATTCCAATGAATGCATTATGTCTGGTCTGTGGTTGTGTTTTATTGAAGTTGAAAAAAGAAATCGTGTGCTGAACTGACTTTGTGAGTCCATTATAAATTATAGTATGAAATTAATTATATAACCTATATCGTACTAGCCCAGTGGTTCTTCATCTGGTGGAGGATGGGCAGTGGTGGTGGGGGGCTCGGCCTGAAGGACATTTTGGACTTTCAGGTGTTCTCCTAAATACAATCGAAAGCCTAGCATGAAGGTCAGTTAGGGCGAAATTTGGGTTGCTGCCCTAGATATTCTTGAAACTGTGGCTGACTGACTTATATACCAATATTTTCCTATATTTGTAATCGGGGATGTTGGGCAAAACTTGGACCTCTTTGTATCACTGAATAAATTAGTAACAAAATAAATGTCACAAAACTACTCACAACTTAAAAAATTCACCCAAACTTAAAAAAACCAGTTATCCCTTTTAATTGCTTTAGGAAAATGGGGGCAAATTCACTAAAGGGCAAATTTTTGCCAGCTAACGATCCACCACATTTCACTCCAATTCAGCAGGCACAAATTCGTTAACACTACGCTAATTCACTAAAAATGCGTGTGTCTCAGCAGCTGAAAGATGGCGAAGTTTCACTAGCGTTAATTCATCAGCACAAGCATTTCATAGTGAACATTCGCTAGCGTTGTTTTCTGCCTAGCAAAACTTTTAGTACTCTTACACTTGAATTGGGCGGGTACTTAATGTATATGTCGTACAGACGTCTTTATTAGAGATGTTGGTGCAAATGCTTGAAGTGGCCACTTATTATTACAAATGTCCAAGGAAGCATAATAAACACAAAAGAGATCTCTAATGCCCTAGACATGAGCCCACCCTAAAACAAATGTTGCCTCTCAAATGGTTGGAAAAAATGTTAACACAAAAATCATTGAAGGCAACCCCATTTTAAAATATAAAAATATGAAAAAACTCCAGCGATTTTTAGAACATTTATGACTTTCCGACATACAGGATATGATGTCAGACATGAGATTGAAGAGGATGTAACTTCATTTTATCAGTTCACCAGATCTAAGGTGGCGAGGGACTGAAAATGTTTTCCCATGACAGGATCCCTTTAAGCAAACACAGTAGTTTTACCAGAGCAGGGCAACACTACATTATTTTGTCATTACTTTAAAACACTTTTATTTTTTGATGTTACTGTTCCTTTAAGGGAAAAAGGGTAACTGAGAATGCAAACATTTAAGGAAAAGGTGGCTGCAACTACAAAAATATAGTTGAAAGCTCAGATGCAGTAATGAACAAATCAGTGGAACTGTAACAGTTGAGACATGTGGCTTTTACAAAAGTAAGAGCTGGCAGATGCAACTAACCTCCTATGCATCCTCCTGCTTCGTTTTGTGTAGGTACAGTAGAGTAGAATTTTCCCATTTGACTCTGCAAGCACGAGGAAGTGACTTTTTTTCCTGTAAAAATGCAGTGGAAGAATTCCTGGGGGTGCTCCTGGGCCTGCACATCCTCAGGGTCTGCCGGAGACTTCTGCACATCTGACTTCACAGCAAAAACTTTGGGTGGGTGGATTTTCAGGCAGTTCACTTAGGGGTAAATTTATCAAAGAAGAGTGAAGTTAAGAGTGAACTTTCACTTCACCCATTGATAAATAGGCCTTTCAAAATCCCATAGAAATGAATGGAGAGCAGAGGAATTTCCCTCTAGTGGCAGAACTTCACTCTTACCCCTTAAAGTTTCCACTTTGATCTCTTCCTGGCTGCACTCATGAATCAGGTCTCTGCTCTTTTTCTCTTACTTCAAAATCAGTAGGATAGAGAACCAGACCTTATTCAGTTCCTGCATGGTGTAGGTAGAACCAGGCCACCTTGTAGCGACCCCACACTACCCTGATATATGTGATACAGCCTTGCCGGGTCCTCCCTTCGAATTACTGTGGTGCTTTAACCCTAAGCTCTTCACCTGGAACATGACCTTTCTTCATCAAAACTGGTGTCTGGCGTAGCTGCCCTGTTGCTCTGACTCATTATACACCACAACAGGGTGGTTATCAATACAGTTCCACCCTTCACCTCAAGGCAATCTTTCTCTACCACATCAAAGTTGAGATTAACCTCCTATCATTTTTCAGTACTAAGGAAAATGGTTTCTACAAGCTAGATGTAGTCAAATCTGTGTGGTACTATTTGGATAGATCCACGGCCTATAGGAAGACTTCCTTGTCACTAACGACACTAATAAGGGTTTCCCAGCTTCTAAGCATACTATAGCCAGATGGCTAGTTACTATTGTAAATTTTGGTTATGAGCTTAAGGGACAAACCTGACCCTTTACCAGTAAAGTAAGTTCTGCCAACCCTGAGCAAATATGTAGAGAAAAGGGGATTTTGAACTTACTGGAAGACCCTTTTCTCTAAGGCCCAAATTTCAGTGCAGTAATTCCTGACCTTAATCAATTGTTAGTTTACTAGTTACTACAAAAATGTTTTAGTGACTTGACACTCTCTCTCTCCTACAGTTATATATTCTCTGCTCCTCCTAACTTGACTATTCTAAGAAAATTGAGCTGCACTGACTTCTTCTGTGCTGCCTTGGCGGCAATTCCCCACTGGTTACATGGGGCTGCAAAAATGCAGCTCCTGGTGACTCTAAGAGCTGAATTTCCGGTTTTCTTCTAGCACAGAGAGCACAATTGTGCTCTCTGACCCCTCTGCCGACATCATGGACAAATACCTCCAGCACAAAAGAATGTGCATGGGGGAGTCCTGCAGCAGCAAGATACTTCAAGCAGCAGAGGGCCAGGATTGCCCCTGGAAGTGAATGCTTAACAGCATCTTAACTGACGGTTTGGGCCTTCAAAAAAGGATCTTACGATTGAAACAACTGCAATGTGTCATTAAACCACAAAACAATTATAAGGCATCTTTACAAGTCTATGTGGCTGTGTTTTCAGAGTGTGCAAAAATGTCCATACAGTTTCACCATACTATCTTGTCATTAAAAGCTGTAATTGGTTTTCTCTGATTCTTTTTTGTAGAAATTTTGAATATTAGTTACAATTGTATCAAAATGCAGATATTGCGTTTTCTGGGCTCTCTGCCGAAAAAGGCCGAAAAGCCTCTTCTTTAATTACGTTTGAGAGACTTTGTATCTTTATCTGGCACCTGTGCAGGAGATAAAAGAGAAACTCAGAACATTTTAATAAAAATCTACAGGCTGAGCTGCCAGAATCATGACTGTCTGAAAGGTATGCATTTAGTGCATAAATTATATCAGGTCTAGCCAAGACTATTTAGCACCCTCTTTCAGTTTAAAGTCTTAATAGCCAAATCTAATAATACTTGTTCATAATACTCTGCTAGTTGACTTAATTATAGAATCCAGCTGCCTTACAGCAAAAAGCCTATTTCATTTCTTGGCCTTCAGATGAAATATGCTATATCCACTACAAACCAGACTGCAGGCTGAACTGTCCCATGTAAATATCAGGCCAGTTGGGGGGGGTATGCATATAGTGCATAAAATGTATCAGGCCTAGCGTAGACTATTTAGCACCTTCTTCCAATTCAAAGTCTTAGTAACCAAATCTAATAATAATTATTCATAATACTTTGCTATGTGACTTATTCATGAAAATCTATTTCATTTCTTTGTATTTAGACGCAATGTGCTATATCCACTCCAACCCTACTACCCCGGAGTAATTAGTCTCACATCTCTTGTTTCTGTTCAGTAAACCATATAATATTTTCTCCTCATCTCATCTTTCTGCCCCCTCTCTTTTGCCTAGACATGCCTCTGTAAGCCAACAGCTGGGCATAGATTTCCCATCCCCCAGCACATTCTGTTGCCTGAGATAATACCTCCCTCCCTCCCTTAAGAGATGTATCCCCCAGCTGCAGTCCATCAGCTTCCCAGGCTGAAGGCCATTAGTATGGGAGGAAAAGGGAGAGATAAATATCTTTTATTTTTGCTGATAAGGAGATCAGGCTTTGTGTGTCTCTTTTAATAAAATCTAGATTAAATCTATGTTCCATTACTGAGATTTTTATTGAGAGTGGTGTTCTGAATGAACTTGTAACTCTTAGAGCATGGTTTGTCCCAAATATGCCCACTGTCAGTGTAGCTATAATGTGGCAGTGCCATAACCTTTACAAGAAGAAATATTTTTGGCTGAACACACTTAGGTTTTCCATTAGATAGCTGCTGTGCTTAGAGGGATACTGTCATGGGAAAAAATCAGTTAATAGTGTTGCTCCAGAAGAATTCTGCATTGAAATCCATTTCTCAAAAGAGCACACAGATTTTTTTTATATTTCATTTTGAAATCTGACAGGGAGCTAGACATATTCTCAATTTACCAGCTGCCCCTGGTCATCAGTCACTCTTTCCTGCTGTACTGCAAGTTAGAGTGATATCACCCCTGCCTTTTTCCCCACAGCAGCCCAACAACAGTACAATGGGAAGGAAACCAGAGAATAGCTCCCTAACACAAGATAACAGCTGCCTGGTAGATCTAAGAACAGCACTCAATAGTAAAAACCCATGTCCCACTGCGTAACATTCAGTTACATTGAGAAGGAAAAACAACAGCCTGCCATAAAGCAGTTCCCTCCTAAAGTGCTGGCACAAGTCACATGACAAGGGGCAGCTGGGAAATGACCAAAATGTCTAGCCCCATGTCAGATTTCAAAACTGAATATAAAAAAAAACTGTTTGCTCTTTTGAGAAATGGATTCCAGTGCAGAAGTCTACTGGAGCAGCACTATTAACTGATGTGTTTTGAAAAAACATATTTTCCCATGACAGTATACCTTTAAAGGACAAGGAAAGTTAAACTAAAGAAGTAGGCTACAAATTATGTACATTATGTTTTGTGCTTCTGTACAAGCCCAAGGAAACCACAGCCCTTTAGCAGTAAAGATCTGTGTCTCCAAAGATGCCCCAGTAGCTCCCCATCTTCTTTTCTGCTGATTCACTGCACATGGTATGTGCTGCTGTCACATACTGAGCTTAGGGACTGACTCAGAATATACAGTACCCATAGGGTTGCCACCTTTTCTGGAAAAAATACTGGCTTTCCTATATATTTCTTTTTTGTGATTAACGATAATTTTAACCAGTCAGGCTGGTAAAATACTTGCCAGGTGGCAACCCCTAAGTAACACATACCTCCTTATGTAATATAAGGCACTAAATTTGCCCTGTAGTAGTAACCCATGGCAACCAATACAATGTTTGCATTTAAACAGATGATTAGTAAATTCTACCTGCTGATTGGTTGCTACAGGTTACACCCCAGGGGAAATATAGTGCCTTTTATTACAAAACCCCATTAGACTATAAATGTCACAGTATAAGGCTAATTAGTAATTAATATGGATAATTACTACACAGAATAATGTGTGAAACTAGCATTCGAATTTAATAATCATTCTTGTAGCATCAGCTTATATATATATATAGGGATGCACTGAATCCACTTTTGGGGATTTGGGCCGAAACCCTTAGTGAAAGATTTGGCCGAATACTGAACTGAATCTGAATCCGAATCCTAATTCACATATGCAAATTAGGGAAGGGAAAGGAAAAGGTGGATACATGTTTTTTACCTCCTTGTTTTGTGACAAAAAGTCACATGATTTCCCTTCCCACACCTAATTTAGATATGCAAATTAGTATTCGGTTCGGCCATGCACAAGGATTTGGCTGAATTGGAATCCTGCTGGTTTAGTTCTCCTTTAAAGAGATTAGAGGGGTCATTTACAAATGCACCTGCAAGTGTGGGTGCTCAAAAATTAGTGGAATGGAAATCCCTGCAATTTACAGCACTTGTACTTGATGCACAACTGATCCTATTGATGTTGGTATCCTGTATCTCTGAACATGGCAGTAGCTCCATGGTCCTTACAGCAAGTTGTATGAGAAGATGTATCAGAGTTCTCCAAGCTGTGCCCAGTGCATACATTGTTTGCATTCTGGCAGAGACATAACAACCATTCTGAAAATGACAGAAACAGATTTACATCAAAGCAAAGTGCATTTACATTTGTTATGACTCTTTGGGTGCAACTGTGATAGCCGCAACTTGTAGTGTGGCCCACAATTATGCTACAAATATGGGGAATATGCTACATTATTGGTAATAAAATGTCAATTTAGATTCGAATTTGCATGTTGTACATTGCACTTGCATTGTTAAATGACCCTTTTCATGTTCCAGAACCATTAACAAGGAAAAACTAAAATTCTCAATGTGCATTACTTTAGAATATATTCAGAGTTGGACTGGGCCGGCAGGATACTGGGAACAAATCTGGTGGGCCCCGAAGCTGATGGGCCCCTGTTGACCCAAGTCCTCTTCTTCACCTAGAAACTGCAGCCTACGGTTGTAAGCCTTGCAGCGTGCCTCCTAGCATGCTCAATTGAATTGTGTTTCATGTATGTGTAAGTGACACTTGCTATTGGGTAGGGGGCCCCCAGGAAGCAGCCCTGGTGGGCCCCATACACCCCACTCCAACACTGAATATATTTAGCAAAAAAGTAAAATACAGTTATACACAATATACTCCATGTAACCCTCCCACGACCAGTTCACTTGTAAACTCTTGGATTGCTGCACACAGACTAGGAGATAGGACCGTTTATCAAGCCAATTAAACTTAATCATGACCTATAAGTAGGGTTGTCACTTTTTATGTGGCTCACCATCCAGGCATGTTGTCACAGTGATGGGTCATTGACTTTGTGGGTGGGGCGTGCTATGTCATCAGGAGAGATCCTGGACGTTTTTCCTTTTTGTAAAACTGGGCAGACTGTCTTGACTGCCCTTCTGAAAACTGGGGTCAAATCCAGACAGATGGCAATGCTACCCATATGACCACCAAGGCTTATTTAGTTATCACTGTTATACATTTGCTATAGCAGTACAGTAAGCAATATTAATAACTAGGGATGCAAACCCTGACTAGTAGAAAACAAATTTACAATATGGAGACAAGTGAAAAACTAATTTTCTTCTTTGTCCATCAGTCAGTACAGGATTGAGATCTACCAAGTTATGTCCCAAAATCAAACAGCATACAAGATAAAGCAAAAATAAAACAGATGCTAAAGGCCCTGGCTAAAAAAGTCAGCATCAAATCCATGCAACAGGGAAGCTGATATAATATATAGCCCCTGAAAAAAGACGAAACGCACAAGCCAAGTACAGGAACAACATGACACGGTAAGTGACTGACAACAAGAACTACAAAATCCAACCTCTAAATTACAGAAACCAGCACATGATGAAAATCAAGCATCACAGAGCAAAGAATATCTGTCTACTTCTTCTAGGCGTCCCTCAAAGACTAGAAGGATATATGTACTGTAAGTATGGTTATGGCAGCTGGGGAAAGAACCAAAACTCAGGAGTTGTTAAGACAAGAATGCCCCCTAGGACATACCCAGAACAATGGCACCTGCCATCCCAAAAATTAAAACACCCTCACAGCCAACAGGAGACAATATTTTCCACATCAGAAACTGACCACAACTTGGATGCACCTACCACTAACGCTAGGGATAAAAAATACTCTCAGCACTAGCC
Source organism: Xenopus borealis (assembly GCA_024363595.1). NCBI lineage: Eukaryota > Metazoa > Chordata > Amphibia > Anura > Pipidae > Xenopus > Xenopus borealis. Next base: position 21,562,290 of record CM044448.1, read on the forward strand.
TGTGGCCCAAGAAAATTAGTCTTTGGCAAAAAGTAGCCTCTAGCCCCTCACTGGAAATAGCTCACACCAGTGCTGACAGCAGTCAACTTCACAAGAGACGAGACAAAGATCCCCCAACTCAGTGCTGATGTAGACACATAATGAACTCTGGTTTCCATTAATCAATCCCACTGTACTACCACTGTAGGACCAGGCTGGGATAGCAGAACCTAAAATGGGTAAACAACAACACTTGTGTCAGCTACTGCACCAACCACAAGTATCTTAAAGTGATACTGACACATTCCTATAAAAACAGAAACATGTTGGTAGCAGTGAAGAGAAGCTGCACACTAAATATAAGCAGCTGAATGTCTCCCAAAGCCGCCCCAGCCCAGTGAAACTTATTCATGGCGACCCTCTGACACCAGTAAATCATCTTGCTGTGTAGCTTCAGTGCATGCAAGGACTGAACCAAACATGTCACCATGCATTGAAGGCTTGAAGCCACTGATGTAGCCAAGTCAAAAACCAATGGCTGTTGCCACTTCAAGGCCTGCAGCTAAATGTTCCAAGGGCAACAGCAAAAGCCTTCAGCCCTATGAAGGCTGGTAACTACAAGCACCAAGAACTATGAGCTCAGTCCGCAGATTACTCCTTTTACATACTTGGGCCTACCTCAGCTTCAGCTCCGTTGTGTACGAGGGCACACAGGCTTCAAATTAATGGAGCAGGGACCCTGAACTGATCTGCTTTTCTCAACCTGCAAAAATCCACAGTATGGCAGCAGCCGGAGGCTTCAGCCTGTGTGCCCATAACATAAAAACTAGCAGCCACATGAGCCAAGGGCAATGGAATAAAGCCAGCAACCACATCAGCCAAGGGCCAAGGTAAAAGAGAAGCAGCCACATAAACTAGGGGCCATGGTAAAGGCCAGCAGACACATTAGCCAAGGTCCATGGAAAAAGGCCAGCAGACAGATGAGCCAAGATCCACAGTAAAAGGCCAGTTGACACACAAGCCAAGGGCCATGGTAAAAGACCAGTAGGCACATTGGCCAAGGGACATGTTCAAATGTGCCAAGGGCTATAGAAAAAGGACAGTGTCTGCATGAGCCAAGGGCCATAGCCAAAAAAACAGCTACAATGCAAGATTAGGACCATAGGAAAGACAGCATCCATGTGAGTCAAGGACTATAGCATGTGTCTTAACAAAACCAGTGGCCATGCAAGACAAGGGCCACAATAAAATCCAGCAGCCATGCTTTCCAAGTAGCATAACAAATGTCCACAGGCCATGCAATCAAAGGGCCATTAGAAAAGGCCAGTGGCCAAGGGCCATAGCAAAAGCCTGTTAAGTGCTACCAGACATTTAAGTAAATGCCCATCAATACACAACTTAAAGAAGATGGGAATCATACAACTAACAAAACTCAGTAAGTGTAGTTAAACTACAAGTAAGCCCTCCAGATAGGAATTAAATCTCTAAAGAGAAAACCTATATCACACATAAATGCACCACAGAAATAGGAGAACTGCCTGTTCAGTGCTGAAACATCATAAGAAAGGAAGGGTGTACAAAACTGCTACAGCAGTACAAACCCCAGCCAGCCCCAGAAACACCGGATTTTGTAGTTCTTGTCGTCAATCACTTGTCATGTGACCGTTCCAGTCCTTGGCTTGTGTGTTTAGCCTTCTTTTCAGGGGCAATACGTTATATCAGCTTCCATGTTGCATGGATGTGATGCTGGCATTGTTAGTCAGGTTCTCTTTAAAGGAGCAGTTAAACAAAAAAAAATTAAAGTTCTTGTGTGTTGTTTATCCCCACCCCTTGTTTGATTTTGGGGTATGACTTGGTAGATCCCGTGTGTACTGATATGGAGGGAAGCAGAAAATTCTTATTCTTAATTAGTCAGGTGGTCGTAAAGATCATGATTAATTTTGATTGCTATGTTATAGGTCCTACTTATTTGTCTGTTTGTACTGGCATGGAGAAATGTCTTTAATCTGCATCAAATTTTAAAATTCCAAAAATTGTTCTCTGTTTAAAAGAATACTTTTAATGAATAATTAAAGCATACTGATAATTCCCACCTTAGGTAGTTGACAAAAATCATATTAACATGTAAAACAATTAATAGTATTTCAACTATCTAACAAATATGACAATTAAATAAATAAAATAGCGGAAACAGTGGGTAATATTATCTAAAGGTTGTAATATTAGGTAGAAAACACAAATTGAAAGAGTTATCTACTCTACGTTTTTTCCTTTATGGCAAACACAAAAAAAAAAAACAGGAGACCTTACTTCAAGGTTGGGATAATAGAAATAGAATAAGGGAGCCCGTTTACTGATGATGGACATGCACAGCTCCGTTTTTGTGTTGCAAAGTGTTGGTGGAAACATGCCACTTTTCTCCTGTTTTTTGCAGTTTGCAACTATCCAGGATTATTAAAAGAGCTCTGTAGTCTCTCATGCCTTATGTAATGAAAATGTGATTTTTCAACCCCTTGTTTACACACCCTTGAACACCCCTGTGTACCGGAAAGTATATGTGAAGAAGCAGATCACAGCAAGGAGAAAAAAGCATGCACTGCCTTTTTACATCCCGTGGAGTTCAGTGCTGTATGCAGTATTCTCAGCATCCTGTAACACTTAAGGTTAAGCATTTATAGTTATTTTAATAATATCCTTCAGTGCAGATTAAGTGCATTGGAGTTCATGGGCTCCATCTTCTTCTATTTGGTAATCTTCATGAATAGAGTGGAGTATCCACGCATGCGCAGTTGTAACAATCTCCTGTGTCGCTACAACTGCGCATGCGAAAGTCACGGAAATTGCCGAAGCACTGGAAGAAGACCTGAAGATTACCGTAGAGAAAAAGTTGGTGCCACAAACTCTGATGCCCTGAATCTGCACCAATGGGTAAGTAAAGAGTTAGGGGCATTTACCAAAGGTACCACCCAGGCTAGTGGGGAGCAGGGAGGGGGTCTATGTAGGGTAGGGGTAGCAAGGGTTTGGTTCTCCATTAAAAGAAGTTTGCAGTATGTGTATAAAGCTATTGTTTGTAGATAGCCTCTATTCCAATGTTGTGCCTATTCAAACCCTGCTTTTATTCTTCCTGCCCAACAGGTGTCAAACACCAATGCCAAGATGAAGGAAGATCTAGATCAGCATTTGTTTCGACTAAATGAGATATTTGCAGCACGAGGAGATTATATCCAAAGCCTTAGATTCATGCAGCAGATGGCTGGTAACATCATCCAGCAACTCACCAGCTTGCCCAACTGGCAGGGAACCAGTGTGAATTTTTCACAAATTGCAAGAAATGCCAGCACCATTGAGTATTACAGGTACCTCAATAAAGCACAAATTGTTAGGGCTATATGCTAAATGGAGTAAAAGCAGGGTTGAGGATAGGGATGCACCGAATCCACTATTTTGGATTCGGCGGAACCCCCTAATCCATTGTGAAAGATTCGTCTGAATACCGGACCAAATCCGAACCCTAATTTGCATATACAAATTAGCAAGGGGGAGGGAAAAAGCATGCCCCTTTGTGCCTTCCTTGTATTGTCACATGATTTTTTGGATTCGGTTTGGCCAGGCACAAGGATTCGGCCAAATCCTGCTGAAAATGGCTGAATACTGAACCGAATCCTGGATTCAGTGCATCCCTAGTTGAGGATCAAAGCATTGCTATGTCTGAATCTTTCCAGAGGTACTGTTATGTTTATATGAATTTTTTGTACTTCACACTTTTTGAACATAGTACATTTCTGTTTTAAAACCTGCATAATAATTTACTCCACTTTCAACAAAAAAGAGTGGTATGTATTTCATTTCCCAGGAACATCATGGTACTGGGGTGTTTTCTGAACAAATATTTTTAGTGAAGCAGTATTCGGTTGTATGAATTTAAATCAAATGTGAAAAACTGGCTGTGCATAAATTTGGGTACCCTTGTAATTTTGCTTATTTGAATACATCTAACTGCTCAATACTGTTTACTGGAAACACCCAATTGTTTGGATTAGCTCATCAAAGCTGGTCATAGACATTTCCAAGAAAGATCGTCCGTTTCAACACACATGTGTAGAGCTGAATCGTCAAATATACAGGTAGAAACAATAGAATT
>CM044448.1:21614774-21627437 GCA_024363595.1 Xenopus borealis
ACGTCAAAAACAAAATGCAACTTGGTTTTTCTTGCGAATTTTCGCCAGCGGCGTATCGCAGGAATTTGCCGCGAATTCGCCCTTGGCGAATAAATTCGCCCATCACTATTTAGAACCCCTGATCAGAAATTTGAAGAATGCAGATTGTCTACCCGGTTTAGTTATAAATAATACTTCCATGCAATTGACTGCATTTGCAGATGATCTTTTATTAGTTGTTAAGGACTCTAATAAAAACCTTAGTAATATCTTCAAAATCCTCCAACAGTATGATTTTATCTCAGGTTTTAAGATTAATATTAAAAAAAGAGTACTCATGGATATCTATGGTCTAACATCTTTTAATATACTAAAATACCTCGGTATAGACAAGAGTCAATCCTTTATTAAACATCTAGGGATCAATATACCTGCTGATCTTCAGAGATTATATTCTCTAAATTTTCCCCCAATGATAAAGAATATTTTGAATCTATGCAGAAAATGGATGAATACTCCTTTAAATTTAAAGGGTCGGATTGCTTTTTATAAAATGTTGATCTTTCCTAAATGTATTTATTCCATCATTAATCTTCCATTACTCCTCAAACACAAAGATATTTCTCGTTTAAATTCTGGACTCCTTTAATTCTTATGGAGAGGAAAACCTCCTAAAATAGCTCTTCTTAAATTGAGTAGCTCAAAAGCAAATGGAGGTTTAGATGTTCCTAACTACAGATCCTTTAATCTTTCGGCTATCTCACGTTATATTATTGAATGAATATCTGAGAAAGAAAAATATACCAATTTACAACTAGAACGATCAACAAACTCTGGCGAAAATGTAATGGATTTACTACATAAATCTTTCAAATTACAGTCAACAGAAGCTAAAGAAAACCCATTATACAGAGATACAATGGCAGTCTGGAAACTATTGTTCAAGTCAAATAAATTGAGTTATAATTTGACTCCTTACTTACCTATTGTAAAGAACTCTAGCTTCCAAAGCTCTTTCTTCTCACCATTTACTACTTCCTGGGAACAAAAAGGAATACGTTATTTAGAAGACCTTTTTTCTTCAAGTTCAGGAAATATTATCAATTGGAAGGATTTCAGTGAAAAATGTTAAATTCCAGAGAATGAAAAATTATTCTATTTACAGGTTTCTCATTGGTTCAAAAGCTTAAAATGGAACGATTCAACATCAACGTTCAATTCCCAACTTAATCTTTCGCTAAAAAAGTTAATTACTTCACCATATCTCAACAAAATTAGGATGATTCAATCCCTTTTATGGTATTCAACAAACGTCAAACAACATAACATGGAGGCTACTGCAATAAAATGGTCTAATTATCTACAATCTGAAATTTCCCCAGAAAACTTGGTGGATTGTATAAATCGATTTGATAAGCTCATTCTTACAGAAATTTGGAGAGAGCAAAATTATAGATTTGTCCATTTGGCTTATAAAGGTTTTAATTTTGTCTCAAAAACAAAAACCTGCTAAACAGATGCCCTAAATGTGATATTCAACATCTCAATTTCTTTAATCTAGTATGGGAATGCTCCTCTCTTAAAATATTTTAGATGGAAATTGAAAATTTCTTGAACTCTAATTTGTCTTCCCAAATTAAATTGACTCCGCAATTAGCTCTATTAAATAACAAAGAGGATCTGGATAAGATATCAATTCGATTACATCCCATATTTGGACATAAACTTTATTCGGTTAGATATATTGAACTAATTTTATCAGCAGCTAGAAGAGCTATCTTCAAAAAATGGATTGATTTCAAACCAGCAACTGTAAAGGATCCTCTGAATTGAATGCCCATTGCTTTAATGAGGCAATTGACTTTAACTTAGAAAATATTAAAAAACATTCAAAATTCTGGTTTAAATTGAAACTTTTTATATCCACACTTTCTCAGACTGATAAAGAGTAGCTGGAAAAGATTCTCTACTCTTCTTAGTTCCAAAGACTTCAAACAAAAGATCTTGGCCAAATTTAGTTAAGCATTGGAAAACTATAATTTGAACTCATATATTTTGTTTTGTCTTTTTTTTTTTAGCCTTTTTATAGCCTAATTCCATTGTATTACATTGTTACTCAAAGTTTTATAATATTCAAAATCTATGTTTCATGTATTACATGTATATATGTATTATTCATATAAGGATTTTTCTTTCTATCCTCCATTGTATTTATCAAGTTTCAAAATAAAAAAATAAAAAAAACAGATTAACAAAACAGAACATTTAAACCACAACTCTGTTGAGGATTGAAAAGGAACATGGCTTACATTAGAATTAGTTCATAGTACCATTATTAGGTGACAACTCTTGGATATGGGTGACAGGAACACTGGTATATATCATTGTTGTATTGCATATATTTGTTGTATCTGTAATAACATACAGTTGTGCTCATAAGTTTACATACCATGGCAGAATTTAAGATTTCTTAACCATTTTGCAGAGAATATGAATAACACAAAAACTTTTCTTTCACTAATGGTTAGTGGTTGGCTGAAGCCATGTATTGTTAAACAACTGTGTTTACTCTTTTTAAATCATAATCACTACATAAACTACCCAAATGATCCTGAACAAAAGTTTACATACCCTGGTGATTTGGCCTGATATCATGCACACAACTTGACACAAAAGGGTTAGAATGGCTATTAAAGGTAACCATCTTCACCTGTGATCTGTTTGCTTGTAATTAGTGGGTGTGTATAAAAGGCCAATTACTTTCTGGACTCCTGACAGACCCTTGCATCTTTCATCATGTTTTTTGCATTCTAAGTCATGGGAAAAGCAAAAGACGTCAAAGGATCTGCGGGAAAAGGTAGTTGAACTCTATAAAACAGGAAAGGAATTTTTTTTTTCAACCTCCTATCTATTGTATTGAACTTCGCCTGGTCTGACCAGGCGAAGCAACGTCTAACGTAAGTGCTAACGTTCCGAAAAATGTTCACCTTAGTGAATTTGCGAATTTACGATCCTTCGTCAGTGCACAACTTCGCCTGGCATAAGGGTGCGAAGTTGCGCAAGTCTATCTACTTCACTAGCGTAAATTTGCCAGAGCCGGTGTTAGTGAATTTACGAAGTTACGAATTGACGTCACGCTGGCGAAATAGCGCTAGCGGTAGACGCTTCGCTCAATAATGAATTTGCCCCTATATGTTACTGGGCCCCACGGCTAATTTGTTTTTAGGACCCCAACATATGCAGAAATTGTCCTGGGTCTGCTTCCTCTGTAGTTATACCCCAGAAGATATCACTTTTTAACATTCTACATATTTGATTAAAATGGAGTGTTTGGGAGATTGCCATCCCGTTATTTGGAATTTCCTGGATAACAAGTTTCAGGCTAAGATATTCCATGAAAAAAAATCCTAGAAACAAGCCATGACCTTTTCTCCTAAAATTACTTATGCATTGCCTAACTTTTGTTTGCTATTTTTATTATGAACATGATGTTATTAATTACCAGCCCCCATATCCCTGTTCCTTCATCAGAAAATATCTATCCTGGTTGAGAAGAGCATCTAGAACAGTGATCCCCAACCAGTGGCTTGTGAGCATCGTGTTGCTCTCCAACCCCTTGGATGTTGCGCCCAGCGTCCTCAAAGCAGGTGCTTATTTTTGAATTCCTGGTTTGGATACACATTTTGGGATGTGCTCACCCCTGATCTAGGGCATGGGGTGAGCACATCCCAATTATATACGGTTTTCTTTCTTAAAGGAACAGTAACACCAAAAAAAATGAAAGTGTTTTAAAGTAATAAAAATATAATGTATTGTTGCCCTGCACTGGTAAAACTGCAGCGGTTGCTTCAGAAGCACTATTATTGTTTATATAAATAAGCTGCTGTGTAGCCATGGGGGCAGCCATTCAAAGGAGAAAAGGCTCAAGTTACACAGCAGATAAGCTCTGTAGAGCATAATGTTATCTGTTCTGTAGAACATAATGCTATCTGTTATCCATTACTTATCCTGTGCCATACATTTCCGCCATTGCTACACAGCAGCTTGTTTATATGAACTATAGTAGTGTTTCTGAAGCAAACAGATCAGTTTTAATAGCGCAGGGCAACACAACAATGTTGTTGCCGGTAATTTGTAATACCCTTGCAAAAAGCCCTCGGCCCTTCACTTTAAACTTATTTGTTCCCTGACGCTGCGGTTGCTCTGCCCCCTTGAGTGTCATTGCACCGCCCCTTTTGTGGGTCATTTCCATGAATATATATATAAATAGAATTGCCACCATGACATCTTTCAATTAGTTCTGGGGGTATTTATACATGGAATTGCTACTGTGCCATCTTTTAATTAGTTCTGGGAATATTTATACATAGAATTGCCACTGTGCCATTTTGTAATTGGTTGTGGAGTTATTTATACATAGAATTGCCACAGTGCCATCTTGCAATGAGTTCTGGGAATATTTATACATAGAATTGCCAACGTGCCATCTTGTAATTAGTTGTGGAGTTATTTATACATAGAATTGCCACCGGGCCATTTTGCAATGAGTTCTGGTAGTATTTATACATAGAATTGCCACCATGCCATCTTACAATTAGATGTGGTTATTTATACATAGAATTGCCAACGTGCCATCTTGTAATTAGTTGTGGAGTTATTTATACATAGAATTGCCACTATGCCATCTTACAATTAGATGTGGTTATTTATACATAGAATTGCCACCGTGCCATCTTTCAATTAGTTCTGGGGGTATTTATACATGGAATTGCTACTGTGCCATCTTTCAATTAGTTCTGGCATTATTTATACATAGAATTGCCACCGTACCATCTTGCAATTAGTTCTGGAGTTATTTATACATAGAATTGCCACCATGCCATCTTTCAATTAGTTCTGGGGGTATTTATACATGGAATTGCTACTGTGCCATCTTTCAATTAGTTCTGGAGTTATTTATACATAGAATTGCCACCATGCCATCTTTTAATTAGTTCTGGGGGTATTTATACATGGAATTACCACCGTGCCATCTTTCAATTAGTTCTGGCATTATTTATACATAGAATTGCCACCGTGCCATCTTGCAATTAGTTCTGGAGTTATTTATACATAGAATTGCCACTGTGCCATCCTGCAATTAGATGTGGTTATTTATACATAGAATTGCTACTGGGCCATCTTTCAATTCGTTCTGGTGGTATTTATACATGGAATTGCTACTGTGCCATCTTTCAATTAGTTCTGGCATTATTTATACATAGAATTGCCACTGTGCCATCTTGCAATTAGTTCTGGAGTTATTTATACATAGAATTGCCACCGTGCCATCCTGCAATTAGATGTGATTATTTATACATAGAATTGCCACCGTGCCATTTTGCAATGAGTTCTAGAAGTATTTATACATAGAATTGCCACCGTGCTATCTTGTAATTAGTTGTGGAGTTATTTATACATAGAATTGCCACTGTGCCATCCTACAATTAGATGTGGTTATTTATACATAGAATTGCCACTGTGCCATCTTTCAATTAGTTCTGGGGGTATTTATACATGGAATTACCACCGTGCCATCTTTCAATTAGTTCTGGCGTTATTTATACATAGAATTGCCACCGTGCCATCTTTCAATTAGTTCTGGAGTTATTTATAAATAGAATTGCCACCATGACATCTTTCAATTAGTTCTGGGGGTATTTATACATGGAATTGCTACTGTGCCATCTTTCAATTAGTTTTGGGAATATTTATACATAGAATTGCCAACGTGCCATCTTGTAATTAGTTGTGGAGTTATTTATACATAGAATTGCCACAGTGCCATCTTGCAATGAGTTCTGGGAATATTTATACATAGAATTGCCAACGTGCCATCTTGTAATTAGTTGTGGAGTTATTTATACATAGAATTGCCACTGTGCCATCCTGCAATTAGATGTGGTAATTTATACATAGAATTGCCACCGGGCCATTTTGCAATGAGTTCTGGAAGTATTTATACATAGAATTGCCACCATGCCATCTTGTAATTAGTTGTGGAGTTATTTATACATAGAATTGCCACTATGCCATCTTACAATTAGATGTGGTTATTTATACATAGAATTGCCACCGTGCCATCTTTCAATTAGTTCTGGGGGTATTTATACATGGAATTGCTACTGTGCCATCTTTCAATTTGTTCTGGGGGTATTTATACATGGAATTGCTACTGTGCCATCTTTCAATTAGTTCTGGAGTTATTTATACATAGAATTGCCACCATGCCATCTTTCAATTAGTTCTGGGGGTATTTATACATGGAATTACCACCGTGCCATCTTTCAATTAGTTCTGGCGTTATTTATACATAGAATTGCCACAGTGCCATCTTTCAATTAGTTCTGGAGTTATTTATAAATAGAATTGCCACCATGCCATCTTTCAATTCGTTCTGGGGGTATTTATACATGGAATTGCTACTGTGCCATCTTTCAATTAGTTCTGGGGGTATTTATACATGGAATTACCACCGTGCCATCTTTCAATTCGTTCTGGCGTTATTTATACATAGAATTGCCACCGTGCCATCTTGCAATTAGTTCTGGAGTTATTTATACATAGAATTGCCACTGTGCCACCTTGCAATTAGTTTTATGGGTATTTGTACATATTTCTCTCCTTCTGAGTCTTTCCAGCAGTGTGAGCCAGATTAAGAATGTGATTGTGTGCAAAGGACTGGTTACACTGGGGACAAAAATGTACTGTCTTTTGTCTGTCCAGGCAGGAACACTATATACACCACTTGTTCCCAAGTTCCCATCAATGGGGCAAATTCACTAAAGCACGAAGCGTCTAATGCTAACGCTAATTCGCTAATGTGACGTAATTTCGCAACATCGCCGATTTACTAACAGTGTCCCTAGTGAAAATTCGCTAGCGAAGTAGACAGACTAGCACAACTTTGCACCCTATGCTAATTCACTAAGATGCCCATTTTACTGAACGTTACCTCTTGTGCTAGAGTATAGAGAATAGATACAATAGATAGGAGTTTGAAAAAAAAAACGTTTTTTTTCTAAAACCCAAAAAAAGGTGGTGTCTTTTACTTTTTTTAGTGTCTGAAAAATAGTGTAATATTTTTGGGGGATTACCCTCCTTCCCCCCTACATTTCCTAACATATGGCAACTCAACTATACAGGGGGCACATGTTTAGGACAATAGGACAACTTTATTTTATTTATTTAAGGTTTCCTGGGCTTGTGTAGTGTAATGTAGTGGCTGTAACATACAACTCTATTATACGCTTAAGTTTGCGCCGTAAGCAAATTAGGCATCGCTAGAGTAACTGCGCTTTGCCTGGCAAAGTAACGGTAATGCAACTTCGTTACTTTTCGCCTTTCTGAGCTCAAATTCGCATTTTAGGGAATTACCGGTGGACTGGTGAAAACGAATTCACGAATAGTGAATTTGCCCCAATGAATTTCTGCTTTTAACTCATTGACTTACACACAAACACTTCATTAAACAGCACGACATAAACGTGTAAGTAACTTTGAAGTACATAACCAGCGTTATCATACCTCCCAACATTTTGGAAGTAAAAAGAGGAACAACAAATTTTTCCAGCACATGTCACTGCAAACATTTTTGTCCTTGCCCGTTTTTGTGGCCACACCCCCTAATTACCGTGCTCCTTTTACAAAACTTGGCAGGTTATGAAAATCTGAAAATATTTCTCCTCTTAACTGTAACAATTATTTATTTTCTGTTATTTATTTCTTATCTCAAAATTGTTACACAGTATCTTATTTGCACCTGTTAGCTGTTCTGGTCTCTCTGCCAAAAGCCAATTAAGTTCAAAAAGTTTCTTTTTCTGGCTGTTCAGTGCAGAGAAAATAGGGATTATCCAGTACAAATGAGGGACTATGGGTTGAGCTGTCAAAAGAGGGATTGACCCTCCGAAAAAGGCACAATTGGGAGTTATGCTTTATTGTCTCAAGATTTCAGTATGGTCAACTTTGCACAAACACGAATCCTTTATTTGAAACAAAAAAAAGAAAAAGACTACATTTCCCAGAAGGCAGACATTCTGTCGTCATTGGACTGGGTTTGACCTCTTTGCACAGTGTCGGACTGGGACACCAAAGGCCCACCCAAAAACCTTAGACCAGGGGCCCACCATAAAACTTTAGACCAGGGGCCCACTCTCAGTACTAATATTCTTCATCTCCTCAATCAACCTCTATTCTCCTAGTTTGTTTTTTTACATACTATAATCAATTATTCCATTTATTTAGCCTCTTTGTTCTCATATAAATAGGGAATGGCTATGAAATAGGCCAAAGTTTTAGCAGCATGAGGGCCCACTGACACCTTGGCCCACCGGGAGTTTTCCTGGTATTCTGGTGGGCCAGTCCGACACTGTCTTTGCAGCTTCCATACTCAAGCCTGCAGTGTAGAGGGAAATCCCAGCATGGAGGTCGCGGGTGGGAGGGGGAATGCTGCGGCATTCCGGTGACTGGGAACCAACATGGGGAACCTTTTTGTCCGAAAAAGGCGTAGTCGGGTCACCGAGCAAGACAAAGCTGTTCTGGTGAGATGTAGTGGCTATTGTGGTGTCTGTCTTCGCTCCTGGGTGTGATTGTAATCGTATCTAAGGAATTGGATGACCCACCCATCTAGTGGTTATGTCACTGTTTATCATCTCATATATGGCTTACTTCCGCTTCCCTGTATGTTAGCTCCGCTTTGCGCTCATTTAAAATGACTGCGCCCTAAAATTGCTATAGTATGTGTTTCTTGTCCATCTCTGTTCTGGTGTGATTTCCATACGGTGTACAGTGCAGTGTATTCTACATCATTCTGCTATGAGAGGGTGAATTACACTTTAATGTCCTAAACGGCTATAGCCCATATACACTCCCTGTTGTACCAAGCAGCCTGATTAGATCCATAGTAGCATAGACCCCATCAATTCTGCAAACCATGGAATAAGTTAGAATATCACAAGTAGGGTTGCCACGTGGCCGGTATTTTACCGGCGTGGCCTAGGGTTGCCATTTAAAAAAAAAAAAAAATACAGGCCTTCCTATATATTTAGCTTTTTTTCCTATTAATAACATTAGGATAAGCCTTCAAAAATATCGGGCAGGCTGGTAAAAAAACGGGCAGGTGGCAACCCTAGCCTGGCCTGTATTTTTTATGGTTGATCCCAGTGTTATTAATAGGAAAAAAATATAAATCTATAGGAAGGCCGGTATTTTTTTCAGGGAAAGGTGGCAACCCTAAGCACAAGTAGCTGTTCTGATGGTATTTTCAGACAGATTATACATATGGTGCATTTAATTGTTCTATAGCAGGGGTGTCCAACCTTTTGGCTTCCCTGGGCCACATTGGAAAAAGAAAAACTGTATGGGGCCATACATGAAGTACACAAACACTTTTGATTTTGAAAATAACTACAATACCAGTTGGATAAACAGATGGAGCTATACACTGGATTATGGGACACCTGGATATAAAATAGACCTATTATTATAGTACTAACTGGGCAATGAGCTGAGTCACCCACTCCTTCCTACTCCTTTGCAACATGAGGTTTCCTCAAGAAACAATCGTTTCAAGCTGGGCCGCATTCATATCCATTCTGGGCCACATGTTGGACACCCCTGTTCTATAGCCAGTGAGTATATTCCTTTATGTACTTTTGTAGATGTTCTCTTGCAGTATCTACTATCATTAATATTCCCTGGGTTTAACAGATACTAGCATGGTTGGGGTGTAATTGTCCACATGAGTAGGGTTGGTATTTTTCATCTGAACCTCTTTTTATCTTTATTTTGAAAAACCTTGAATTCCTGGCACCAGGGAGTATCAAGGCTGCATCCGACGTGTAGTGCAAACATATAGTTTGCAGCCTAGTCATACTTGTTCACGTTGAACGCCCAACACTTCCTGAATCCATACTGTCAGAAAAATGGATTTCTAAAGGATACATTGCCTTATTTAGTGGCCCTGAACATACACTAGACCCCAGCACCCAAAAATGTTAGGAACATTTTAACTGCCTTATTATCTTCATTCTTACTGTCCTGATTTAGGGTTTAAGTGGTAAAACAGGCCCCTGAAGGAAACCCATGGCAAAAAGCTGTAATGCCTTCAATGTAAGTGGTTATAGACTATCTTATTTTTAATCTGTGGTTGCCATTAAGTGCAAGGCCAGTATTTTTTCCAGAAAAGGTGGCGACCCTAATTACATAGCACACCACACAATTAAGCTCACACTTAGCCTTTCAGAATCTTCCTGTTGGCAGGCGATGGATTCAGATTAAAGTCCAAGAGTCCTTGGTGTTTATTTGGGGGACTGGGTCAATGCAAAACACGTTTAACTGATCTAAGACCAAAATAAGTGGAAAGACCAGAGTGAATACTAAATTATGATCATCTAGTAATAATGTACACAAATGTCTACTGAGCCTTTTGGGAAGCTGCAAACCATAAAACTATGTCCAGTCCACACATCTCTATTTCCAAATTCCTCTTCTGGTGTGACTGGCTGTGCTTCTTTTAAAGGACCAGTAACAAAAAATTAAAGTGTTTTAAAGTAATGAAAATATCATGTAGTGTTGTCCTTGCTTCAGAAACCCTACTATAGTACATATAAACAAGCTGTTGAAAAGCAATGGCAGTGGATAACAAATAACGCCATTATGTTCTACAGTGCTTATTTGCTTTCTCCTGCTTTTCTGCTTTTTCTCCTTTGAATGGCTGCCCCAATGACTACACAGCAACTTATTTATATAAATAATCGTAGTGTTTCTGAAGCAAACACAGCAGTTTTACCAGTGCAGGGCAACACTGCATTATATTTTTATTACTCTAAAACAACAATTTTATTTTTTGATGTTACTGTTCCTTTAAATTTGTGTGTGGTTTTGGCTACAAAAGAATGAATCTGATAAAAAAAACCTGTTATAATAGATGGTGCAATTGGGAAATCGTTGGAACATGGTGGCACATCACCCTAGACGCTATACTGGGGCAGTGCGATTTTGGTGGAAGATTTTCACCACTAGTGTAGCATTCTCAGCAGCACCTATCAGGTTTTAAAAGGCTTAATCATAAAATTATATAATCTTCTCTTGGAAATAAGGCAATTTCTCTATATAATCAGTTACAATTTCTGAACCAGTAAGCATAATGCATCACAGTCTTGTTTCCTAGACTAAAACAAGTAAGCACAAGAAGAATTGTAGTGGCAGGGATACAGCTGGACATAGATAATATAAGAAATTAACTTGAACATTCATGATCTGATATTCCTGTTCCACTGGGGACACGGGATCAAGGGGAGGACTGAATTTAGGGTTATTTATGTAATGGTTATTTTGCAATTACTTAAAGAGACAAACTTAATGCCCATATTTAGTATTAATTTGCCAGATTCCTGGAATCTTCTGCATTGCATTCATCTGCCCTGTAAAATACACTTGCATGATAGAGTTTGAAACATGTTTTTATGGTTGCATTTATGCATGGTTTCTATCTATAGCTTTAGTATCACACTAAATAACAAGTTATGATTTGACACTGCCACAATATGTCTGTTTATTGTTGTGTTTATTTCTCTTCAGCAACTAAAGCAACAAAGAGACAAGCCGAAGCAATACCAAAAGAAGATCACACTGCAGCTGCAACGTGAGAGAGAATTGGCCAAGCAGTTGCTACACGATGGCAAAAAAGAGTAAGAAATGTTCTAGGAATGAATGCATATGCACCAGTGAATGTGATCTGACTGCATTGAAGAAGAATGCAACCTGTAAGGAAGAGGGGCGGTGTTCCTTACAGGTTTGGTTCTCCTTTAAAGTTATAGTAGGCAAATGTAAAAAAAAAAAAAGATCTCCAGTTCCCGAGGGCCGCATGTGGCCCAGAATGGATATGAATGCGGCCCAGCTTGAAACGATTGTTTCTCGAGGAAAACCTCATGTTCCCCCCCCCCAAACACCAAAAACGTACAGGAGTGTTAATTGGTTCCTAATAAAATATACCATTTTTTTTCTGAATGGGATAGGGTCTTAGACTGTAAGCTCCACTGTGTGGCAGAGGCTGATCTATATATATATATATATATATATATATATATATATATATATATATATATATATATGTATAATGCCAAGGAAAGCCGGCACTCTCGAATACAAAGTTCATATGCCTGGGTGCAGTATCCATAATTTTATCCATAAGTAATCCAAGAAGATCTGCACTCACAGGTCTTATTACTTAAATAAAAAAGTTTTTATTGCAGTGCTTACAGCCTAACGTTTCAGCCTCATCCAAGGCCATCCATGTTTGTGATTAATACACTTTGAGAAAGGCCTGATGACATTTTTATTTAAGTAATAAGACCTGTGAGTGCGGATCTTAATGGATTTCTTATCTATTTCTATTTCTTATATGGTGTATAATCTCTGTTAAGTGCAGAGTTAAAGAACAAAACTGGGAAATGTTTGCTAACCCTAAAATTACACAGTGGTGCTGGTTTGCAGACATAGGTGCTACACTATATGGACAAAAGTATATGTGTATCACCATCTCCTTCCAAACAGAGCCTTTACTCTTCTTGGATAGGGATGGCGCGAACTGTTCGTCGGCTGTTCGCGCTCGCCGGAAGTTCGCGAACGTCGCGCGACGTTCGC
>CM044448.1:21639543-21650808 GCA_024363595.1 Xenopus borealis
TACTGAGCAGGTTTTTGTTAGTTGCCATGGAAACTTATGGAGAAATCAAACTTTGGAACTAATTTTTCCTTTATTTCAGACCAAATCAGACCAAAATGTTTATGTAAACAAGAATAGATCAAGTGGGTCACAGACTGACTGATGGAGCTGCTATACATTGCCATTCAGTTTTAGTTTATGCCCAGATCAGTCCAGGAGCTGCAAGCTATATACCTGTGTATTTGTACAGTTCTCCCTGGATTCAAATATTATACATGGTAAATTCTAGCATGCTGAGACATCAGTTACATTTGTATGAGGTGCTAATAAGTAAATACATTATATAAATTTGATCTGTAACACCAGTGGTTTAATATACAGGATCCTCAGGATGTATTGTAATGTTGCAAAAACCCAGACAGGACAAAAGCTTTATTTTGTGTTCACTGTTTTACTGACAGATAAAATAACTAAATTGTATAGATAAAGGCAAATCAAATTCTGCCATATTAAAGTTTGCTTTTGTATTGCAGGTTTAAGACATAGAGTTTGCCAAAATTGAAAATGAAAGTAATTGAAGGATTGAAAGTGGTTGAAGAAAATGCATGAGGTAAATATCCATGCTTGGGATAGCAATGCTACCCTACCTCAGTTCCATAGTAAGCTGCTGAGAAAGTGCTGCTATGATCAATATTACTTTATATTATGAGAAGACTCCCCATTTCTTCCTTCTAGGATACAGTATGTCTATTGAAGAAGTAGAGAGGATCATGGAAGAGACACAAGAGGGCATTGAATATCAGAGGGTAAGTTCTAGTTGCCTGATATGTTCTCTTGGCCCTGTTGTTAACTTGTGATTTACTGTAACCTTGGGACTAACTAGACCAACTAGTCATTCACCAAGTATGTCCGTTTTATGTTGAGATCACAGATTGCTAAATCTGTAGACTTGTGATTACAGCTCATTGTTTAAAATTACATTATATTTGTAACACTTTGCAGCAAATTGATGAGATGCTTTGAAGCCTGACTGTTGAAGATGAAGAGGCAATTCTAGAGGAACTAGAAGCTATCACTCAGGTGAGGGACATACAACCTATGAAGCCTTTTGGTTCCAGCCCCTTCTCAAATGAAATATTTAATCTGTTAATGCTTGCAGGGCTATTTGCAACCTCAAACTGTCAGTGGCCATCTTACTAAATACGGCTACTATCTAAGTTATAATATAAATACCAGGTATGACTTCTTCAGACTGCAAATTTCTATGGAGTACAGTAGGAACAAATATTTAGTACTGCTCGCAAGAGCACTCCTGAGAATGCTGCTTTTTATTGCAATTGAATATATATATACCTAATTTTGTCTTTCCCACTTGCTGAGTAAACAGAGCAGGCCAAAATTCTCTTGTGGCAGCTCTCATTCGTTTTGAATGTGCCTAGCTTTGAACTGTAAGGAGCTTTTATCTATATACATCCTTTCGTTTGCAGTTTAGTTTCTACAGTTTGCAGCACAGAGATCATGAGTAGAAACTTTTCTGCACAAAAAAGCGGATGATTTCTGTATAGTTAAAGCTTCTTGCAGTTCAAAGTAAGGCACATTTCTAACTAGCACTATAGTGTGTAAATTTTAACCTTCCTTTTTAGTGTAAGAAATAACAAATAAAAATATGCAAACATGTTTTGCATAAGCACCTTGCATTGAACAAATGTGAAATAAACTCCCCAAAGCATATAACTGTAATGTCACATTTTTCTAGTATTTAGTGTAGTACAGCCTGTCATTTTAATTCTGTTCTCCCAATAATCATTGATCTATGCTTGATCTGGCCCATGAAGAAAAAGGTAGGAACAACCTTAGTTGTTTAATTAAGTAGTGGTTATCTGATATTTATTCTACTAAAATAAGGAAAATAATATATTAGACCAGGGGTCCCCAACCTTTTTTGCTCGTGAGCCACATTTAAATTTAAAAAAGAGTTGGAGAGCAACACAAGCATAAAAAAGTCCATGTGGATCTCAAATAAGAGCTCTGATTGGCTTTTTGGTAGCCCCTATATGGACTGGTAGCCTACAGGAGAGAATGTTTGACAGGACATGTGTTTTTTATGCAACCAAAACTTGCCTCTAAGCCAGTAATTAAAAAATAAGCACCTACTTTGAAGTCACTGGGAGCAACATCCAAGGGGTTGGAGAGCAACATGTTGCTCGCGAGCTACTGGTTGGGGATCACTGTATTAGACTGAAGCTAGATCTGAAATAGCTTAGACATGTAGGTGTGTTTGTGTGTATGAAGATTTATAGATATATGTATATGATTTATTTGTGTAAGTGATATAGAAAATAATATATATCACTTAATTTGCATAATTGATATAGAAAATAATATATTAGACTGAAGCTAGATCTGAAATAGTTTAGACATATAGGTGTGTTTGTGTGTATGAAGATATATAGATATATGTATATGATTTATTTGTGTATATCATGAGAAAGGTCCCCAGGTGGGACCGAAACGTCGGATAAATATGTATTTTGTTTAAAATAAAACACCTGGAATCAGTGAGTGCGGATCCTTTGTGACAGTATAAGGAACGCACACCATGAGAAGTTCTTGAAGCAGGGTGCCATTCTGTTTAAGTATACAAACAATGCCGTCGATGACAGCACTCCATAATCAGTCAAGTGTTCACAGAAGAAGTCAAATCATTAAGGTTTATTTGAAGACCAACGTTTCAACTCCGCACAGTTTTCGTCAGCGCTTGACTGATTATGGAGTGCTGTATATAAAATTTTTGGTGTTGCCGCACTCCACTGATCAACGTGAATCACCCAGGTGCTACTCAAAATCACAATGTAAATAATTCATCTGAGCAGGGCTGAGTGCACAATGGGAACCAATCAAAGGTTGTTTGTTTAAAAATAATTGTGATTTTTAAACAAACAACCTTTGATTGGTTCCCAGTGTGCACTCAGCCCTCTTTTTAATTAATATGATGATTCAGAAATTAAGAATTAAGAATTGCCATGACAATATAAATTGCTATAATATGTGTCATAAAACTCCTGTTTGGCTTGTAATATATATATATCCATATACTGTATCAATACAGTTATGGAACCTGAATGCTTTGGATCAGGGGTTCTTCATACAAGTCTTTCAGTAATTTGGATCTCCATACTGAGTGACCCTTAATTTGGATCTTTCCGGATAGTGATTTTCCATAAAACTGATCTCAACTGATTTAGGCGCCATGTGCTTTTTTATGATTTAGCAGAATTCTCACTGAACCTTACAAATAAAGAAACGTTTTAATAAGCCCCCTTTCAAAATAGCATTATAATAAACTAGATTGTTTAAATTAAAAATAGCTGAGGGATTTAGTTTTTTTTTTTAATGCAACTGGTATTACAACTTTCGTTCTGTACCAGTGTTTTAAAAGGACCATTCTCCATGGCAGAAGGAGATTTAAAAAAAAAAAAAAAAGTAAATAAATGGGAGACACTAGAACCTCTGACTGGTCTTTTCTGCCATCAAGGACTGTCTTTGTGGAGATGTGCTTTTCATTTTGGAAGTGAAGATATAAGGCACTCAAGGATGAGGTCTCTGCCTTTAGACAAAATGCCACTGTTTATTGAGCTATTATTCAAAGTAAGTGTATTCGTTTATATTAGAAGCTGTTGGAGGTCTTAAGAGTTTGAGGTCTACAGAGTGGTCTACAGAGTGGTACCTTCCTCTCACATTCCCCCTTCTGTAACTCCAATATAGTAGCACATGGTAGCATATTTCTCTCTAAATAAGCAGTTCAATCTGGTCATATACATAGCAAGGAGAAACAAAACCAAGTGTCTGTCAAATCCTTATCTAAATGGTCAGACATTGCTGATTTTACCATGTATGTGCCCAACACCATCCGGTCCCTTCTAAATATCAGGTGCCCACTGAGTTAGGGATCCGGTGATCTGGCAGGCAACCATATTGCACAGTAGATGTGGTCCATGGGTAACTGCTCTACACAGCTCTAAGATATTTGTCCCAAATATTTATCCCAAGGGATGATCAACCTGATTTGTTTAACCTGTGAATTAGCTCTGTTGATCAAAGGTCTGCTTGCTTTAAATTGGCTATACCAGTTAACAGTTGCAAAGTAGGACAATAGTGGAACTGCCTATGAAAGGTACATAAAATAGGAATTTGCTAATATATAAATGTCTTCAATAGAACTCAAAAGGGCAAATGTATAGTTGAATTTCATGATGAAAATGATTCTGAAAGACAGGACTAAACTATGGGCATCTGATGCAGCGGATGGCATGAACCCAACCTGAAACCAGTTGTTGTGAGTGCTGGCCTTGTAACTATAGGAAGGAATTCTATCTGTAACTGCTATAACCCAAAAGGAAGAACCAATTTGAAATCAGAGTATTGAAAAGGTTGCTTATTTGCTGTGTTTGATACCCCTGAATGTATAGCAGTGTAACTGTTTAACCAATGTTTCATATTGATCTCAGTTATGTTAGGTTTAGGTATTCTTACATTTGGATATAACTGGAATAGTTCAGCTATATATAAGGATGGCTATTAAGATTGTGTTTATATGGATCATGTTTACGTTGGATCATTAGGGGAGGCCTAACCCAACAAGTCTGGAAACCTGGGTAATAGTAATGTTTAGCTCCGATAACAATATGGTCAATGTAGAGATACTTTCATTTTTGTTAATAATCTTTGCCTTCAGTTTAAGGTTTGCGGTTAACTGTTGTCTTTATACACATGGGTATCACAACACAAACAGCTGCTGGGCTGATGACTTATGCAACACTTTCAATTACTCACTCCACTAAAGAATGAGCTATTGTTTCTTTGCTGGATGCTTTTGACAGAGCACAGGGCTGGGAGAAGAGACCAACTTAACACTAAGCCAATGATGTCAATGCTATGACATGTGAGGAAAACCATATTAATCAAAATTTACTGGTCTTCATTATTAGCTGCTTCCAGTGTACTTGAATGATACACCTAGCCCTGGATTCTGCATTCCTGAGCAATACCCATCTGCTACACACAGAGAATTTTCCTATGGAAGATCATAGGAAAAGAAGAATTTTGTTTGCTGTTGCTGAGAGAATTGTGGTGATAACAAAGTACATTGCACTGGGAATCTTAGACAGACTACACCTTGAAAGTATACATTGTTTGCTCAGCACTACCCTACCTCCTTGGCTATCCAATAAAAAGTACTTCTGTTGGGAATGTTTAGAGTTGAAATGCTGACATATGCAAGACAGTGAATTGTGCTGTTCAAAACCAAATTTATGGAGTGCCTTATTATTGTGGTAGTAGCCTTGTGCCAGTTAAAAACAAAGAGCAGATTGATCCTTGTTGGGTGCTGCTAAAATATACTCTGACAAAACATTTAGTCTTATGTTATATCAAAGGTTAAACTCAATGTTAATAGACTGACCGTGTTAGTCTATTTTTTTTCTTGCAAGTTTGGAATTTAAATGGTTATGTAGATGCTTGGATTGGTTTGTCCTAGCAACCAAGCAGACGGAAAGATGAATAGGATACAAGCCCAATAGTGTTAAGTAATAAATAATAATACCTATGAAATATCTGCCTCAGAATGAATTTGCTTTCTAGTTTTTGGGTATCATTGACCCTAGGAGCTTGAACACATTTAAAATGATATGTAAAATAAAAATGTAAAATATAAACATATACAAACCTATATCAGTTAGCCAATACATCACAGTTTTTTTTAACTATGGCTACCAGGGTACAACTACTCTTTTATGTAACACAGTAAGGGGCAGTCCACACTAGGAGTTTCGGGGAGATTAGTCACCCCAGCAACAAATCTCCTCTTCTTTGGGGCGACTAATCTTCTTAAAGTGCTTCCCCTTGTCTTGCGCTGGCTAAAATTAAAATCGCCTGCAGCAATTCACACGTGGCGATTCGTTTCCCAAAAACGGCTGAAGTTTCCTCATGGGGCAACTTCGGGCAATTTAGGAAGACGAAGCACCGCGTATGAGTTGCCGCAAACGATTTTCATTTTAGTCAGTGCAAGACAGGGGGAAGCGGTTTGGGAAAATTAGTCGCCCCAAAGAAGAGGAGATTTGTTGCTGGGGCAACACACATCCATACTTTTATGTCTTTATATATATATTAGCTTGTTAACTGATGCTTGATCTACAGGAATCCAAAGCCTGTTTCCTGAAGCATCACTGATTTGCCTCAGAGAGGTAAAAAATTCTTCCTGACTCCAAAATGGCAATCATTCAGTCCCTGGATCAACATGTACTATGAGCTACCTTCTATAACCTTGTATTCCCTCCCTTGCCAAAAAGCCATCCAACCCTTTCTTAAAGGAGAAGGAAATGTTAAAACTATGTAAGCCTTATCAAAAAGTCTTCCTAAATATACCTGTAAACCCTCAAAGTAATGCTTCTCTGAGTCATCTGTCAAAAGAAACACAGCATTTCTTTCCTTCTATTGTGTACTCGTGGAGTTCTGTATCAGACTTCCTGCCTTCAGCTTAAACCTCCTTGCCCCAGGCATGAGCATGCTCAGTTTGCTTCTCTCCCACGACCTGCTGTAATCTGAGTCTAGAGCTGTAAGTGAGCAGGAAGTGGTGTCACACCAAGCTAATACTACAGCTGCTATCCTAAACATACAGGGGTACATTTATCAAAAGGTGACGTTCTGCCACTAGAGTGAAATTCCGCAGCTCTCAATTCATTTCTATGGGATTTTGAATGGCATATTTATTAATGGGCGAAGTGAAGTTTCACCCTTTGATAAATACGCCTTCAAAAATCCCATAGAAATGAATAGAGAGCTAGGGGCGGAACTTCACTCTTAACTTCACTCTTTGATAAATATACCCCTTAGGGGTAAATTTATCAAAGCGGGAAATTCTGCCACTCTCCATTCATTTCTATGGGATTTTGAAAGGCCTGTTTATCAGTGGGTGAAGTGAAAGTTCACCCTTTGATAAATACACCTTTAAAAATCCCATAGAAATGAATGGAGACCAGCGGAATTTACCTTTAGTGGCGGAACTTCACTCTTAACTTCACTCTTAACTTCACTCTTAACTTCACTCTTAACTTCACTCTTTGATAAATATACCTATATTTATTAAAGAGTGAAGTTAAGAGACGTAAAATCACCTTTCTGAATATTAAGACAGAAACTTTTAAATCGGGATGGGGGTCCTTGAGTCAGCAGAAAGGACCTACTGTTAAATAAAGCATTAGGGAGATTATTATATGATTCACTTATGTATTTATGCATAGTTACCATATTTCCGCTTAAAATTTCTCTTCTCTAGTGTAAACAACCCCAACTTGGCCAGTCTTCCCTCATAGCTGAGACTTTCTATGCTGTTTACCAGCTTAGTTGCCGTTCTCTGGACCCCTTCCAATTCAATAATGCCCTACTCTCATGAATCTATGCCCTTTTAATACTTAAAATAAATAAGAAGGCAAATAGCTTTCAAATTAGTCATACAGTTGTGTTCAGCATAATAGCAGTTCAACATCACTAACCTGATCAATCACTATTTTACATGGTAGGTGATTCTTCACAGTGAGGACGGTGAGGTTGTGGAATTCACTGCCGGGTGATGTTGTGATGCTGATTCTGTTGATGCTTTTAAGAGGGGCTTGGATGATTTTTTGGACAGACTTAATATCAAAGGCTATTTTGATACCAAACTCTACAGTTAGTATAGCTAAGGGCATATATGGTTTGTGTGAAAGAGTGGAGATGTGTGTGTGTGTAAGCTGGGTTTTTAATTTGGAGGGGTTGAACTTGATGGACTCTGTCTTTTTTCAACCCAATTTAACTATGTAACTATGTAAATCATTTACTAGTAAGTGTAGTAGAGTAATAGAAACTCATCAGACCCAGCAGTAATGACATGCATGCTGCTGATTATGTGAAACTGAACCATTAATTGAAGCTTGTTCAAAATAATAGCAGTGTGGAGTTCAATTAGTGAGGTCATTTAATCTGTGGGAAAAAACAGGGGTCAATTACAGAATTAAAAGGAACAGTTCAGTGTAAAAATAAAAACTGATTAAATAGAGAGACTGTGCAAAATAAAACATTTTTCTAATATTGTTGGTTAGCCAAAAATGTAATGTATAAAAGCTGGAGTGTGAGGATGTCTAACATAACAGAACATAACTTTCTGCTTTTGCAGCTCTCTAATGCTGAGTTAGTAAACATCTTGTCTCCCCTGATTGGTTACCAGTCAGTGGAGACCAAGAGAGCTGCAACCCAGGAAGAAGTGTTCTGGCTATTATGTTAGCCATCCAGTCACTCCAACTTTTATACATTACAGTTTTGGCTAACTTTATTAAAAACTAGGGATGCACAGAATCTACTATTTTGGATCTGGCCGAATACAGTACCTAATCCGAACGTAATATGCATGTGCAAATTAGCGAGGGGGTGGGTAAAAGAGAGCCATGCACTTCCTTGTTTTGTGACGAAAAGTCACATGATTTTAAGGATTTGGATTCAGTTCTGCCAGGCACAAGGATTCATCCAAATCCTACTGAAAATGGCCGAATACCGAACCGAATCCAGAATTCGGTGCATCCCTATTAGAAACATTTTTGTTTTTTTA
Source organism: Xenopus borealis (assembly GCA_024363595.1). Lineage (NCBI taxonomy): Eukaryota > Metazoa > Chordata > Amphibia > Anura > Pipidae > Xenopus > Xenopus borealis. Next base: position 21,648,161 of record CM044448.1, read on the forward strand.
CAACCTTTCAATTTACCCAGTTTTTATTTTTACACTAAACAATTCTTTTAAGGAAGGCAGCAAATATTGTGTATATTGATTATAGTGCATTACTCTCTGAAAATCTGAGTAAAATGGGTTTTTGCAGACATTGTTCAAAAGAACAGTGTGCTTTGATCAAAAGGGTGATTGGAGAGAGGAAAAAGAAGTGCAGAAAACTACATTTAAAATGTATAGAAAAATAGCCAAAATGGCAAAGAAACTCAGCTGATCATCAGCTCCCGGAAGAGCACAGAGGTTAAGTGAGTACTTACAATTAGAAGACTTCTATCTGAAGCCAAGCTGTTGGCAAGAAGACCCCTCAAAGTCCTAAAGACAGTCTGATAAGGTTTACAATTTGCCAAAGAACACATTGACTGGCCTTAAGAGAAATGGCATAATATTTTGTGGACTGATGTAAGCAAGATTGTTCTTTCTGGGTATAGGGGCTGCGCGCCGAAAACGACGCGGCGCGCCGAAAACGAGGCGGCGCACCGAAAACGACGTGACGCGCGACGCGCGTCTGAACCGTCGCGACGCGCCAAAGTTGACGCGACGCGTGTCAAAAGCGTGCCGCGACTCGTTTCGCAAATTTTTCACCAATTCGCGAATTTCTCTGGAAATTCACTAATTTTTCGGCGCAGCGAATCTTGGGAGATTCGCCCATCAATAATTGTCACCAATTACAATCATTCAAAGTGGGGTAGATGCTTGTTTCATAAAAGGCAGTATACTCATGATATTTAATATTTTATCTATCAATTACCAGGGATAAAATACTGACTCATGACTAATTTGGAGGGGTTGAACTTGATGGACTTTGTCTTTTTTCAACACAATTTAACTATGTAACTTTCTTTAATGTCAATATACTCATTTCTGTTCCACCCAAGATCCCCCATGGTGCAACATTTAAAACAACAATATAAAAAGAATGTATATTAAAAAGGGGAATGAATATATTAATATACACAAAGTAAAAAGCTTGCTAGTTTATATCTCACTATTAAAGAAGGGATTATGATGTCACAAATATTCAACCATACAATTTCTTTCCAGAAACAACAAAAACATTACTCAATAGCACCTTTACACTTGTAAGGCAAATGTGCCTTGTCCTAGTGATTCATTTACCGCTAAATCAACCTTTAATCTATAATAGGGATGCACCGAATCCACTATTTTGGATTCGGTTGAACCCCCGAAGATTTGGCCGAATACCGAACCGAATCCGAACCCTAATTTGCATATGCAAATTATGGGTGGGAAGGGGAAAACATTTTTTACTTCCTTGTTTTGTGCCAAAAAGTCACGTGATTTAGCTCCCTGGCCCTAATTTGCATATGCAAATTAGGTTTCGGATTCGGTTCGGCCAGGCAGAAGGATTCGGCCGAATCCGAATCCTGCTGATAAAGGCTGAATCCTGGCCGAATCCCGAACCGAATCCTGGATTCGGTGCATCCCTAATCTATTATATCAAACATATATCCCAGTGATATGCATTACATAATAACACTTCACTGTATACCTCCAGTGACAAGTGCAAAATAAATAAAAAAAGACCTGTACAACACTATGCTAAAAATATCTCTCGCTATATACAATTTAAATAACTTTCCGTTTTTTTAGTTTTTTTTTTATACCAGTGGATTTAAAACTGACCACCTGTGGGAAAAAAGCTTTTGTAGTGTCTAGCTGATGGGAACAAGAAAAACAGTGCTTGAGATGGGTAAAAAAAACGTCCTTAATTAAACTATTTGCACATCGCATAACATGTCTTTTGTACAGTTGTGAGATCGGTAATAAGGGGTTCCTTATTATTCCCTCTGCTGTTCTAACTAACCTCCGCATAGTTTTTTCTGTTCAGCCACTGTGCTGTTCCCATACCTAACCGATATATAATTGTCATCTGTTCAAATATGCTTTCTTCTGAGAACCCATTGTTTAAATAATTTGTTGGAATTTAAAATGACATTAAAGGAGTAAATAAAGGGTTAAACAACCCAAACCATATGAAATTGTTTTTACTAAATAGTTTTCAAACTCCTTCAACCAGCCAGGTAATAATCTGGCCACCAGAGGTCGCTGTTTGTGTTTATTAGTGAGACATACTGGGTGTGCTCTGAAAAACTCCTAATACCATGAATACGCCTGGCTTAGAAAGTATCTGGATTGTATTGCGCGCCGCGTATCTATTTCTTAATGGAAAAGACAGAAAAATGAAAGGGCAACTACACCCAAAAATTGCTTTTGCAAAATGATGCAGCTTTCAAATATGCATTCATTACTAGTGATTAACAAACTTTTTCACCAAGTTTCGCCATGAAAATAATGGCCATAGACTCTTAATGAACCAAAAATAAGACGGCACCAACCGCGCCGTCTTATTTCAGTCCTCTCTTTGTTAATTGGTGCTCCCACATCAGAGTGCTGGTCACAGATAAAGTTGCATAAATCAAATTTAGAAAAATGTAGACCGCACCTCCATTAAAAATGTATCCTTCATTAGACTATTGGAAACATAATATCACTGTTGCCCATAGATTTCAATGCATCCTGGTGCATTTTGGGCAAACCGAAACAGGTCAGATTCACCCATCAATGTTCATTACACATATTTTGTATTCAAC
>CM044448.1:21660911-21681510 GCA_024363595.1 Xenopus borealis
AAATTGACAAAATGTCTAGCCCCATGTCAGGCTATTATCCCTTGCTATAGGCAGCATATCTCTACTATCCAAGAGCCAGCACTGACTGAGGCAGCTCCTGCAAAGCTGCCCCAGCACTTACTTTTTCCTAGAAAAGTCAAATTTAATGTTTAAAAATGGCTCTAAAAGGTAACGGGAGCGTGTTTTCCCACCCCTGGTAACTCATCTTGGTGGTGCAGCACCCCTTCGCAGAGGTTACTATAGACACTATCTCTGCTTACTATAACTGCTGTTCCACAGCCACAATCCCTACCAAGAGGTCCACCCCAGAGTCCAAGTCTATTTATGACCACCTACATACCCCATGTTTATGACCTTGACCTGGAGACCCACTGACTGACCTGCCAGACTATTGCATATTCCTGGTTCTGGCTTGAACCCCTTGTGCAGACATACAGTCATTTCTTTTTCAGTTTGAGCCATTTTCTGCATACTATTTTGAGGCATGAGTGACCAAGGACGAAAGTAAACCTTGCTTATTTTAGAATACATTATTATTGGCTTCTCATTATATATATATGTCATTGTTATGTATATTTAGATTAACCCTATTCTGCAAGGCTGTTCAATGCCTGTTTGCACAGCACAATACATAATTTCTCTCTGCATTCAAACACTGTTGCAAAGGCAGTGCTTCCTCCCACGCTCCCTCCTACCTCCAGAGGGGGCTGCTCTGCCTGACTCAGCTGCATTATTCTCTCGGCTCTCAGAATGTGATACATATGCAAAAACATGGGACCCTTCATCCACCCTCTACTGTGTAGGCAGCCTTAGAGATCAACCTCCTCCTCTTCTTAGGTGCTCATGCTGTGTCTTGTTAGCAAAAACATTATTACATATCTGTGCCTAATAATGCAACTAAAACATCTTGCAGATAAAACCCATGTCTGTGCCAGGAGATCTGTCCTCTTGTGTTTATTGTGCCTGACAAAAATACTCACCATGTGTTAATAGTTACAATCACCTGCTACTCAGCATAAGCAGCATAAACCCCTTCAACATAACAGAAAAAAAAAATCCCATTTCCACTAGAGGGCAGAGCAATCACACAACAAACATGATTGAGGCTGCAAGTAATAATGAAATCATACGTAGCTGAAGAAATTCATGGAAAATAGCTAATGACTGTAGGGATCTATGTCCCTTGTCACTAAGCATGTTGCAATTTTAACACTTTAAATGGCAGCAATGTGCTATAAACTGGCTTCTAATGAAAACGACCCTGTCTGTGCATGCTCCCATATGTGTGTATGTATGCATAGGGAATTAGTCTGTAGGCCCCACTTGTGTAAGTTCTGATAAACATTCTCTGCAATATGCTAGTGCTATTATAGCTAGTGTCAGTATCAATTCATGAAGCACGAGATTCATGTGCTACATGTGCGTCCTGCAAAATACATTGCACCATCACAGTTTGCCGTCTGAATTAAGCAATGTGAGATGGGAGCAGAGGCGCTGAAGCCTACAAGAATGCTACACTGATAAAAACAGTATCATGGGGGGTGTTTCTCCCCTGCCAAGATCGCAGCTGTGATGAGTCGGTAGATGTGTAGGAGGTGACTATGAGGCATTTATTGTATCTGTTGTCTCCCAAGTGATGCCATTACTAAGAAAGACTTCCCAGATCATGAAAGAGAATACAAAGCTGCATACATACAGCTCCTGGTCTCTGAACTAAGCCTTCTCACCCTATTCATCAAGGAATAAACTACTGAGCAAGTTATTATTTGTATTCCTCAAGTGCTGAGAAACACATGGAGATTACATCAGTGTTGGATTAAGCCTCCTATGGCCCACCAAAGAGTTTGACATCCACGACCACCAATCCCAGCGTGTTATGTAGGCCTGTGAAGGAAATGTGTAAAGCCTGTGCCCATCTGAGAATTCTCTGTTATTGCAGCAGGCAATACTTACCAGGGATTCTTCATGTTTGTTTTATTTCTCTCAGTGTAGGAACCTTAAGTCACTTTTGTCATACTTGGGAGTCATGACACATGTAAGTGGGAATCAAATTGGATTTTCACAACAAAGATTTATTTTCCAGTTAATTCTATATAAAGGATGGCCACGGTGTGAATGTTAACACTGGTGAAAAGGCCATGGTGGGAATGTTAACACTGGTGATAAATATATTGTGATAACCTGCCTGACCTGGTGTTTCTATGCTGTCTGCATTACCACTGCTCTATGCAAGCAGACACCTAAGGTCCTGTTTCACTCCTATGGCTATGCTTGGTATAGCTAGTAAGCCAGATTGGCAACAGGTGATTTGTGTAAGCAAATTTACTGGCTATAAAACCCCTTACGCTGCTCTGACTCATGGCCCAGTATAGGTGTATGTTTTATAGTTCCTGGGTGCGATATACAGTATGCTGTCTGAATTCCTGTGTATTGACCCTTGCCTGTCCCTAAAATTACTTCTCACTGCCTGTACCGACCTTGCCTGGCATGACAACTCTCTTGATTCCGATTTGGTACTGCGTTTCATTCTGCTCTGTTTGACCTTGGCTTGTGACCAGGACCGGACTGGGATTCAAAATAGGCCCTGCCATTCCTCCTACAAAGAGGCCCAAACAGTCCCCACCAGCCCACTTAATAGTCACTTTCTATGGCAACTTACAGCAGCCCCTCTGGCATTTGCCAGAATCCACAGATTGCCAGTCCGGGCCTGCTTGTGACCTCAACTATGCTTCAGCTTCCTGATTCAGTACTGTATTGTCTGTTTGGTATCTGACCCGGCCTGTCCCTCACCACGCTTCTTGTTGTTCCTCCTATCCGTGCATGTTCGGTTTCCATGCTCGCCCAGAACTCTCTCCCTTGTTCTCCCATATTAAGACCTTGCTGCATCTGAGTAGCGGAGGACTCTACTTGAAGTCATCTGCTAAAGGCAGAAGTGCGCGCTTAGACCGGAACATTGTTGTTAGTTCTAGGTTAGGATCACACACGTTACATTATACTGGGCCAGACTTGGACACTGAAGGAGCAGCTACTTCCTCTGCTTACAAGAAAGCAACCCTGGCAAATCTCCTCCAGTGTATAGTGGAACAAGAATCCAAGCAGGAACAAGATGTGCAATTTCTCTGACAATTGGCTGCAAGGCTGGATGTTATTTAGCAGCAACCAGCTGCTCCAGCCTCGCCAGACATTCCTGCTCCAACTCCTTTCCCTGGTAACGATGCAGTAGAACCCAAGATTCCATTCACTGAAAGTTCACAAGGGTGCATAGTACATTTTGGTTTCCTACTCCACTCCTTTCCCACTGAGGAATCCTGGGTAAATTTTATCACCCTCCTCCATGGGATCCTCAACTATGGGCATTTAGGCTATCCCCTGATGACCCAGACCATCTCTCTCTAGAGTCCTTCTTCAAGGTTATGGCAATTATTTATGATGATACTGACCGTGCTGCCTCTGCCGATGCAGCAATTCATAACCTCAGGCAAGGCAAATGGCAGGTCGAGGATTATTGTACTGAATTCCACCGTTGGGCATTAGAGACGGGCAGAAACGATACTGCCTTACACAGTCAGTTCAGAGTGGGCCTTTCAGATGCTATCAAAGTTAGCCTTGTTAACTTTCCTGCTCCATCCTCCCTTAATTCCCTAATACACCTTGCTATTCATATTGATAGGAGATATAGGGAGAGGCACCAGGAGAGAACTCTCTTATGTACCCCCAGAGATATAGGGAGAAAACTCTCTTATGTACCCCCATAGAATTAGCACCAACACCTGAAGTCTTAGCCCCTAGGCCTTCAGAGGAACCTATGGAATTAGGCTCTACACGTTTGTCCTCTGCAGAAAGGGGTTGTAGGCAAGCTAATGGGTTGTGCTTATATTGTGGGAATAAGGGGCATTCTGTCCCAAGAGACCGGGGACACAGCCAAACCTAATCAGTTCTGGCGAGTTGTGTTTAGGTCCTGCTTTTTCTACTCCCCATTCACTTTCCTCTAAAGCACGTTTCCCGGTCGTCTTAGAGTGTCATAAGTGTTACATATAAAATTCTGCCTTCTTAGACTCTGGGCAGCGGGAAACTTCCTAGTTATTCATTTTGCCCAAAGACACAGTATACACACACTACCCCTGGTCCCATTGGTCAAAGTATTTGGTATTGATGGAAGCACCATTGGACGTGGGTGTCTTTCAAGTTTGAAAATCTTTCTATGCCCATGGGTTCTAATTACTTAGAACAAATTAAAATTTTTGTTATTGATTGTCCTCATACTCCTGTAATCTTAGGCCTACCCTGGTTAAACACTCCTGCCTCTATCTTGACCATTCTACCGGATCCCGTTTATATCTGCCATTTCGTTTTCCGACCTAGACTGTGACCTCGACTATAATCTCCTTGATTCTGTACTGCGCATCCTGTTTTGGCATCCACTTGGCCTGTCCTTGAACATGCTCTTATTCTCCATTCTATTTACATGTACGGTTCCCTTTCTTGTCCAGAATTCTCTCCTTGGTCCTCTCACATTAAGACCTGGTGGCATCTGAGTACACAGTGAGCTGTGAGCTGTGACTGGGACATTGGCGTTTGTGGTATCTAACGTTACATATATACTGTATGTGATAACTATGTATAATTGTACAAGCAGATTATATAATTAATCCTCTAAAGCTTATATTTACCAGTAGGTCCTTCCAGATAGCACAAGAGCATACATACAGAAAGGAAGTTATTTCTTATACTGATTACTGTGTAGCTGTGGAATTCTTTTCCTGAACTGGTTGTACTGGCAGATACATTAGATAGTTTCAAGAATGCAATGGGTGGCTTTTTAGTTAGGGAAAAATGCAAGATTACTGAAATGTGCAACTTTGATCTCTAGAGACTGGTCCTATTGCCATCTTGGAATACAAGATTTCATTAGTCCCTCTGAGGCAAATTATAGTTGCCTTGGAGATTTTCAATAAACAAATGTTACCACCACATGCTCAATTAAACTAAACATTAAAAATAAACATAAATAATGCACTGTAGGATCCTCTGTGTAATACAGTTGTATTTTTGATGCTGGTGCTTCTGTTTCCGGTGCTGCCTTTTGCTCCCCATAAATGACACTTTAGGAACATCTCCCGTCACTTCCTTTAGTGTCCTATGCTTTATGTATAAATATTTTTAGCAATTTTAATGTGAATATTCCCCTGAGGAAGTCGGAAAAAATGCATTGGGCTTCCTTTTTTTGATGAGCTGAGTGTACAATCTAAAGCTGTAAGTGTAATATATTACTTTAATAAAACCGTACCATTGATTTTATTCTATGTGATGCACCCCTCTCTCATTTTCATTTATTCATAAGGGAATTACAGCAAAGAGATGTACATAAGGTAGGTGGATAATAACCGATATCCTGTAAACTCATCAGAAATACTAAAGGGAATGTTCTTTCTGAATAAGATTATTGTAACCAGCAAGACATTACACATTAATTAGCCTGTATGTTCAGAAAAAACAACTTTAATGCCAGATATTCTGGTATGTCATAATTACCTTTTATTTATGATTCTGTTTAATGTTGTATATTGAATTGTGTAGCCAAGTTATATTAAATCAGAAGAAAATAATTTGTACAGCCTTTTAAGAGGCTCAGGCATAAATATTGCTTCTCAGATGACTCAGGTTAGACTACTATCAGTTGGTCAGATAAGGTGAATCACTAAACTGCAATGCATTTCTAAAGGGATCATATGGACCTATGTTCACTGTACAGCCAGGCTACAAGCTGGGATACAAGCTAAATATGAGCCACCAGCGCAATGATATTTCACTTCTAAATTGAATATAGGCTCACATTAAAATTTAAATTGATCTTGAGTCAATATTTTCAGGGTGGGCAGTAACTGCTATCTGGTTGCCTCATCTTAAATGAAAAGTTAACCACACAGAGTACAAATTTTTATTCACCCTAGTGATTATAGTCTTCTCACCCCTGGGATATTTGCTGCACCCCTCCATTGTGCACATCAACAATGGAGCAACAGTTTGGCTTTTTGCTTCTAACCTCAGTACTCTATGGATTATTTGACTCCAGCTGCATTAATTTTGTCGTATCAATATCTTTGTTTACCTCAGTTCCACCCAGACTCTTGCTTCAGGTACGGGATCTTTGTTTATAGACCAGAACTCAGCTAACTGGACCACACTCAACCACTTACCCTTAAGCCATACTATAGGCTGTTCTATCTACAAATGCTTTATAAGGCTTAAAAGATCATCTTAGTTGGAAGGCAATCAGACCACCAACCTTGGTCTGGTGGAAAAAATATATCCATGAGAGCCTCCCCTTGCAAAAGAAGTTATACCTAGCTAAAGGACAATTTTGTGGCTATTATGGGGTCAGTGTCTAGCTTTGCCTGAGATGGCAGTAGACTTGGATTGAGCCCTGATACATGCTCTGGCTGGGGACAGACATACCAATTTTCACCTCCCTAGAGATGAGGGTTAAAGTCCTTTTCAGTGTGACTCTGAACTAGAATGTTCTTTATAGTCAGGGGCGTAACTACAGAGGAAGCAGACCCTGCAGCTGCAGGGGGGGCCAGGTGTTATTGGCGGCCCTGATTTATATACAATTTCAATAAATATTGATAAAACAGGTCAACCTCTAGACATTTTGTGGACTTGAAAAATAATTTGCTGTGGCGCCCGGTTATATCTAGTTATGCCACCTTCCATAGTGCATATATTATATGACAAGCCTATCACACACCTAATCATGCTGTCTGGAAACTAAACACATGCCTCTAACACAATGCGGTGGTAGAAAGGCAAGGTAGTTGTGAGGCCTCCTACTGTTCAGATGCTTCAGCAGAATAAAGCATGGAACAGTTACACCTTTTATATTTTTCTCAACCTGGAATCTTTCCAAGCGATACCTTTCTTTCACTGGACTGGTAGATTTCTCACTACCTAGCTGGTCCCAAGTCCGAACAACTCCTCTCTAGCAAGGACCTGCCTCCTTTCTCCATATTCTGACTTCCGCTCTGGGTGAGTGGCAGGCCCAGCCCCTCCAATCCCCCCACTGCCTAACACTCATACACCTATGCACAATTCGCTCTCACCCTGGAAGATTTGCTGATGTAAAGCAGTCTTATGCTGTTACCATGGCAACCTCCTCCCCTCAGCCGCCCCCCCTCCCCAGACTGTATGTCCGTGGGTGGCCGTGAAAGCGTTGCATCTCAAGCACATAGTGTGCACATGCTGGCCAGCTTAAAGAGCAGGGTGGGGGCATTAATGTGCTGTTTAGTGTGTGAGTTGAAATAACAGCTTTGTGGTTAATGCAGTGGTGTAACCACCAAGGGTGAGATCGCACCTAGGCCACCACCCCTTGAGGCCTGCTGGAGCTACGAAAAAGGAGAACGCAGTGTGAAGAGCATGTGAAATGTGGGGGGGCAGGTGGATATCTCACATCCTGGCCTGGGCTACTTTAGCTACGCCCCTGCTAAAACGCAATTGTTTTCCCAATATATAATACCATGATAACATCACATGGAGCAGGACCTAAAAAACAGCTCATTCACATGCTGCAGTGTATACCAGTTTGTATGCAACTGTGTAGCCTGCATTGGAAATAAACAAAAATCAGCCTAATAGCATGTGGACTTAATAGGTGTTCGGTATTGCATAGACATAGCAGCAACAGCAAAGAATCTAGAGAAGCTCTTCACAAACTTGAAGGCATAGAGGAGTGGCAGACAATATTTGATTGACAGCTGATATTTTTAAATGAGCTTAAAACAGCTATGAATGTTTTAATAAAAATTTGAAATTGGATTTCATGTTTAATTTGAAAAGGACTTTTAATATACAGGTTTTTGTGTCTAGGTGACGGGTCCACTTTAAGAGCTGGGAGTTAACATTCAATGGGAGATGAGCCCAATTTAATTTAGTGTGTCCACGGCATCAGATGTCAACACACTTAATATCTGGCAGGTGCCACAAAAGCAACTTGTAGTTGACTTTATGTAACAGTCTTAATTAGGGTTTTTTGTTTTCTGAGAGGCAAGACACAGATATAGCAAATTGTAGCATAGAATGTTCCTTTGTCATACAACTGCAAGTAGCTTACTGCACCATATTCCCAGAAATGTCAGAATCTCAAAACAGGTATGGGATCTGTTATACTGAAACTCGTTATTCATAAAGCTCCACATTAAGAGACAGTTATGTCCCATAAATTCCATTTTAATAAAATAATTCAAATTTTCAAAAAATATTCCCTTATTCCTTGTAGTAATAAAACAGTACCTTGCACTTGATCCAACTAGATATTGGAACATACTTGGTGTGATTCAGCCACAACAGCAGTAAAGTTGAGCACTGATTTTGGGACTCAGGTCTGGTGTGTTCAATTGGGTAGATTTCAGGGCTCTGTGCAAGCTAGTTAGGTTCTTCCACTCCCATCTCAGCAACCCCATTCTATATGAAGCTTGCTTCATGCAGAAGGGCATTATTGTGCTGAAAATGGAAAGGACCTTCCCCAAACTGTTGCCACAAACTAGGAGTGTGCACCATTTCAAATGTCTGATTGGACATTTGCTTTTATTGTTCGAAGTGCAGGTAGTATAAGCATTGCTGCAACTTCAATACGGGTATAGTAGGTGCTGTAGTATATAATATATACTGTAGGGCACTAAGCCTGGTTGTTATGGGCTATTGCACAGTTGCACTTACTCTTTATTAGTGAATATTAACAGATAGCCCAAGAAAAGGGAATTCCTGGAAAGAAGGGCAATTTTACTCCTTGGGGGTAACATATAGCAACCATTCAGTAATAAGCTCTGATTGGTCAACAGCATTAACAAGCTTAAAAAGGGATATATAAGAATAATAAAAAGCAATTCTAATTGGTTGCTATAGGTCTCATGCTTTTATATGATCATGGAACTCTTCAGTGACTTATAATATCCTTATATTTTACAATAGGGGGTACTTTATTCACTATATAAACTCCAAAATAGCTGTTGGCCTATTTTCTCTTTTCAGCATTAACACATCTTTCCCTGCAGACAGAAACCTAGAGAGGGTGGATTCACAAAAGAGCAGTAAATGTTTCTCCAAAGTAGTTTCATTAGTCTCTCCACAGGTAGCCGATTATAGATATTTGCTATTGGGTTACTTTAGTTTGCAAAATATGGTTACTGCAAACCTTCATGTCTGTTAACATAAATGCAAAATTTCCCCTAAAAGGCAGAAGGGCCTAATTTATGAATACAAGCACTCATTTATTAACATAGGTGCTCAATTGCCCTACTGAAGTTAAGTGGGTCGTAGATGTAAAGATCTGCTCATTTGGCAAGGTCATGAAATTAGTGGAGGTTTGCTTGGTAGTGCTTATGTGCAGTCATGTTTTAGTTATATTTCATAGTTTGGGAGGGTGATACAGCAATGGTCGATCAGGATTGCTCTTCCTTAGAGACTTAGGGAATTAGGTTTGCATTGTTACCTGTAACAAGTTCCCTAAAAACACCTCTCCTTCCCCCTTACTCCAGCAGCATTTTGCCGACTGCAGTGAAAAAAAACCCAAGGATTAGCAAGCACCATGGCAACTGGAGAATTTAGGGAACAACAGGAGATTCTAAGGCCCTTATTATTTTATGTAAAATTCTGTTTATTGCTGCCTGCTCTCTATTCTACTGCTTTAGCAGATCTGTTATTTAGGAGTCTGTCTCGCCCCCATATCTCTGTGTTCATCTATTCTGCGGAAAAAAAGTGGATATTCTGACTGTAGAACTGGCAGCTAGTGATGAGAATATATGGGCTGTTTCACTTCGCCGTAAAATTAGCAAAATCACAGGAAAATCCTTGAGAATTCTATGGGCATTTTCTCACTGCAACTTTTTAAAGTGAACCCGTCACCCAGACACAAAAATCTGTATAATAAAAGTCCTTTTCAAATTAAACATGAAATCCAATTTCAAATGTTTATTAAACCATTCATAGCTGTTTTAAGCACATTTACAAATCTCAGCTGTCAATAAAATATTGATAATTACTTTTCCATTCAGCACTTCCTAGATGCCACTGCTCCCCACACATTCCCCCAGTTCTCTTAACCATTTAATTGTGTAGCCAGGGCATGGGGATAGATATCGGGTCCCCCATTCTGGTTCAAAAACAAGATTCTGAGATGATGCAAAGCTTGCCTTAAGTGTCCACAAAATGGCTCTTGCCAGCTTGCTAGAATTATGAATTCCCAGACTGAAGAAAACAAGATTAAAATAATTTATATAGTGTAATTAATGTTGATTTTGCTTGACTAATGTGATAAAATATGATTTTGAATATTTTTTTGTGGTGACGGGTCCACTTTAAGCAAAAAAAATCAATCGTTAACAGGCTGCACCTTTTTCTCGCTATGGGGCTACCAATAACATATTTTCCTTTGTTTTCAAGTCTTATTTAATGTAGTGATGAGCAAAGTTAATCATTTCAAAAAGTAACATTCTATATTTAGAATGATTAAAGAGAGAAATTTGTTAAATCTTGTTAAGTCAGTGACCTTTTCCCAAAAAGAAACCAAGTGAATATTTTTACAACCACCTTCTTATTTTTTCCTTTCTTCATTCTTGCTCTCTCTATAACACATAGAGGACTGTCTTAGATTTCCCAGAACAAGTTGTTGGTTTGCCTTTGTTGCATATAGTAAAGGGCGGAAGTAAATGGTACATAAACCACAACTAGACAAACCAAAAAAAACCTTTCCATGGTAACATTTTAAAACTATATTGTTTAAATGAAGGTGCGTTTTTTTAGGTTCCTATCAGATGAAATCAGCAAACCTTACATTTTTGCATTGCCCTATTTACTGTATATATAAATATGTATCCTCACTGGTAAACATATTTGCTTGTGTTAAGTGCTCAATGATTCTCCTTAGTTGTTTTGCAAATTTGTCATCATTCATTCCTAATTCAAAGCTGCCATAATTGGCCACACTGTTAAATCTCATTTGTAGATTCTAATAAAAAAGTAAAAAAATAAATTTGACTTAGCATTGCCACTGTTTTAAAGCTAAAAGATTGATTTGGATAGCCTAAGGTCTACCCTGCAAAAGAAGCTGTATCAAGGTTTTCAAACATACAATGTAAACGATTACATTAGCCATATCTGCAACAATATCTTCATTTTGTTCAATGGTTTGAACCTGACATAGAATGTTTCCCCAGAAACTTATTTTGACTTTTACATTGAGATGTGCATTAAGTTTTAGTTTAAGCTACTCTTGGCACTAGACATATTTCAGTGCTTGGTTTCATTAATGCAGGTTCTAGTTTAAAGGGATTCTGTCATGGTAAAAACATGTTTTTTTTTTTAATGCATTGTTAATAGTGTTCCTCCAACAGAATCCTGCATTGAAATCTGTTTTTCAAAAGAGCAAACAGAAATCTGACATGGGGCTAGACATGTTTTTAGTTTCTGAGGTCCCCTCTGCCATGTGTCCTGATAAACTTCAGTGATTTTCTGCTACAATGCAAGTCCAGCAGCCTATGAACAGAACATGCTTGTTCTTTCTAAAGGAACAGGATAAGGCACCATGCCTTGAGATGGCTGCCTACACACAAACATTAAAACAAAAAAAAATAAATCAGTTGGTTTTGGATCCTCACATATTCTCACACACACAGAGTTCGTTCTCTAGAATAGAGAAAAATGCATTAGCAGTGTGCCATTAGCCATTGAGGGGAGTCCTCTCTCCTAATAATGCCGTCTGTCTACTTCTTTGTCGTGTTCAGTATACAGTGCACAAGCTTCTCCTGAGCTGTCTAACTACAGCCCCTGTAGTGGTCCACAAATGCCTGGGATACTAAAGCTCCTCATAGACGCAACGATCTTTCCCTGCCGAACGACCGATCTTAGGGAAGTCCGACCAATCTGTCAAATTATCGTGCGGTTAGTGGGATACAAACAATCGTTCATCTTACGATTTTTCGTCCGACATTGGTCTGATGATTGATCGGCCAGGTTAGAAAATCTTTATTGGTCCCCATGCAATCTATCTATGTTTGCAGGGCAAAGCAGGCTGCGATCCTTCAGTTTTGCTGGCAATATCGCCTGAAATGGTCTTTTTAGTTGATGGACACATCAGGCATTTAAACGATCGTTTTGAGACAATCGTGGTCTCACGATAACAATTGGATCTTTCAAAAATCTTTACGTCTATGGCCAGCCTAACTTACCAATTCCATATCAGGGCCACAGATTGTCCTTACTGAACTAGCACAGATAACTCTCACCTCTGTGGTGCGTCTGGTATTCACCTCCTAATTTACCTAGTCCTAGCAGGGTGTAGTCTACCAACTGGTCTGCCATCTATTTTGACTTTGATTTTATCAGGACAAAGAGGAACCATGGCCCTGCCATTTCTTATATGGCAGGGGAGTTCCTTTACAGGTCAACTTTAAGGATTGTTGCTACCTGGTATTTACATTTGAAATAAAATATATTTCACCTACTTACATGTATGCAACGGACTTTGATATTAACTGGATGTAAGTAACTTTATTGAGTTACACCACAAAGTTTGGGTGGTTTTACCACCAAAAAGAGGACTTTATTGGATTCATAGCCGAACCTTTTCACTTGTGAGCTCAGAGGAAACAATTGAGCAATTCTAGTATGTGTCTAGTCATATCAAATCATGATTCCTGACTGGGCATGTGAATAAATCCAAATGTAGGTCTGTATACTAGCCATACTAAGCACTATTAATTTATTTTGTGCTTACAGTTCTACCTATAATATATAACATACACATGGGAATGATATGCTTTAGATAACTATTAGATTTATATATTGCAGTCATAGGGACACTACAGTGGCAAGACTGACACTGATTATTTTTGGGAAACAAGAGCTGATTATATGTTATTGCTGTTATCTATGGATTCGATCCTGAGTCTGAATTCTACATTGCACAGAAATAACAAAACAACAATTTGTGCTGCCACTAAAATACAAAAAGGCAACACATGCTACTAACCAGCTCTATAAGAGATCATATATATCTGGTATTGCATGTATCTGTGAAATTCAGATCAGAATTTTATTAGTCATTATGGCTTGCTAATTTATGATAGTCTGTTCAAGGGGTTAGTGACGTAATGGGAAACCTTTTGGTGCCAATTTCTGTTTTCACTGGTATTATACTCTATGTTAGGGGAATGTTGGGTGTGTGTTATTTTCTTGAAGAAGGTCTCCTCGGTGGGACAGAAACATCTTTAACAAAATACATTTTATTACCGAACATGAATCCCCAGGAGGGCTCCATAGTTGTACTGTTATATGTGTGTCTATATTTAAGACAATATAATATCCAAACATTGCACACTGGTACATATATGTGAACATAACAGATATGGAATTGTAGCATGGGTGAGAAGCCTAGTACATTTGCTGCTTCGGCGGCACACTGTTAGTGTAAATGGCACTTGTTGACCGTTTCCCCGGGGGAATCATTTCCATCAGAACATTTTTACTTTATTTCTACACTAATGTATGCTTTTCCAAGTCATGGCACTAAAGATACATTCAATTCAAGCCTGTGGGTGGAATTTTATCAAAGACTGAGATCTGGTGAGTGGTAGGATTTTCATTTATTTCTCCTTTCATGAAGGAGAAAAAAAATCCCACCCAGTGTGTTTATTGAAATCTAGTAATCGTTTTTTTTCTTACTCTGAAACATAAATTTAGAATTGCTGTAGGATCAAAATGGAAAGCTGTTCCCAAATGGTGAAGCAGTTCTGCAGGAAAGGCACAGATGCAAGAATATCTAAATCATAATGCATAGATAGAGAGAATATCCATGCACAGCAAGCTTATTTGCCCCAGGCTGTTTTTACCACATGATTAGTGGTGTCAGCTGCGCACACACTTGCCTCACTTATGATACAAATAGAAAACATTCCCTGCTGATAATCCATTTCATTTTTTAACAGATAAGCACCAACTGAAGTTTAAGTGGTATTCCACTGAAATATATGTAAATGTATCAAATGAAGCAAGCAATAGGGCAACTCCAGTATATATGTACAAAAAGAACACCAACCTCTGGTCTGAATTAAGCAACTATAATCAGTGTGTGGGTTCCTAACGCCTTCTTCAAGGGAATATAATTTAAAAATACAGTCGTGTTCAGCATAATAGCAGTATGTTGAAAAAGGTGAATAAAGCTCTAAATCCTTATACAAACCTACTAGTAAATTATTTGCCATGCAGAAATATAATTTCTACCAAAAACAGTGATCAGGTTAGTGATGTCATAGTGATCAGGTTAGTGATGTCATTATTCTGAACACAACTGTAAAATACCGGCCAGGTGGCAACCCTAGTGTCAGTGTAATATACAAGGGGAATCCTGAAAGTAATAGCTTCTGAAGGCAGGTGTACATTCCCCTATACTTTGCATCTTGCACATTAAGATACACAGCAAGTTCAAGGTAAGGCACACATTTAGGGAATCATTTACTGATGGGAGTTACTTTTTAAACAGATACAATTTTGCATTTTGCTCTTGCATTAGTATATGAGCCCTTAAGCGTCCTTGCAGCTGCAAAATATTCACCATACTAATAAGAATTTATGATGGAATCTGAATAAAGTGGGAACAGCTAGAGGTATTTATATATGGAACATCTTTCATTATGACAGAAGCTTCGTCACATTTAAAGGTAAGGGCCAAGCTACTGTAGCAGAAATATTCTGTACTCTTGTAATTTTCAGACAGCACTATGAGAGCCAGAATTCCCAGATCATCCTCACATTGTATTATTTATATTAACAGCATTGATCAGCAAATCTGTATTATTTTCATCATTATTACATCAGAAGGAAACATGCTTACGGCAGCTGACGGCAGATCTAAGCACATAGCATTATAGATAGAAGGGCGGGCAATATTTACAAGATTCTATCACATATCTCCTGAGAACTGATGGAGGCGAGAATTATATATTATTCGCTTTGATGTCAAATGAGAAGGCAGATTTGTGTGTGATATGTCTGTAAGAAAAAATACAGGAATGCCCTAAATTTCTGCACCACTGTACTGGATTCTATATCCATGGGGAGAACAGGTGGGCCCTGGATATATGTATGAATACTGAATCTTTGGGCATCTTTGGGCATATAAAGCACCTTAATTCAGTGAGCAGTGGGTGACATCTTTATAATTATGAGTAAAGGCATTTAAAAAAAAAAAAAAAACAATTCTGCCATTGGCGGGTATGTGGTTTCAGATCATCACAGTAATTATTGCTTATGTGACCCCTTAACGTTTAATTTCATGCTGCAGTGATGTATATTTTTGATAACCCTCCACAAACTCTAAAGAAAAATGCACTAGTTTATATTCTTAAGCACCTGCAATATGTTGTTCTGTGACAATTTCAATATGATACAGTGCAGTAGCACCAGGAACATATGTGACCATACGAGCCTCACTTGTGCAAGGGTTAAGCAAAATATAGCCTGCACAATTAAAGGAACAGTTCAGGGTAAAAATAAAAACTGGGTAAATAGATAGGCTGTGCAAAATAAAAAAATGTTTCTAATATAGTTAGTTAGCCAAAAATGTAATGTATAAAGGCTGGAGTGACTGGTTGTCTAACATAACAGAATACAACACAACATCCTGCTTTTCAGCTCTCTAAATCTGAGTAAGTCAGCGACTTGAAGGGGGGCCACATGGGACATAACTGTTCAGTGAGTTTGCAATTGATCCTCAGCATTCAGCTCAGATTCAAAAGCAACAGTTATGACCAATGTGGCTATCCCTCAATTCACTGATTGGTTACTGCCTGGTAACCAGGGTAATCAGTCAGTGTAAACAAAAGAGAGCTGAAAAGCAAGAAGTAGTGTTTTGTTCTGTTAGACTTACAGTCACTCCAGCCTTTATACATTACATTTTTGCCTAACCATCTATATTGAAAACATATTTTATTTGGCACAGCCTATCTATTTACCCAGTTTACTTTTATACTGAACAATTCCTTTAAAAGTGTTGTTCACCTTTCAATGCACTTTTATTATAAAGTAAAGAGTGAAATTCTAAGACAGTTAGTGATTTGGTTTCATTTTTTATGGTTTTTGAGTTATTTACTGTAGCTTTTTTTTCAGCATCTCTCCAGTTTACAATTTCAGCAATCTGGTTGCTAGGGTCCAAATTACCCTAGTAACCATGCACTGATTGAATAAGAGACTGGAATATGAATAGGAGAGGGTCTGAACAGCCAGATGAGTATTAAAACAAGCCATAACAATAAGTGTGTAGCCTTACAGAGCATTTGTTTTTAGAAGGGGCAACTGACCCCCATTTGAAAGCTGTAAAGAGTCAGAAGAAAAAGGCAAATCGTTCAAAAACTATACAAAATAAAAAATGAAGGCCAACTGAAAAGTTCCTTAGAATTAGCCATCCTACAAACACACAGAAATTAACTTAATGTTGAACCACCAGCTCCTCCCAAGTATGTGTCATTCTGACATTTGTTTGGCTGAGCCCTCTAATATCAAAAGTAGGAAGAAATGTCTCCCTTGTTGCTTGCAGTGCTCTTTCAGTGTTGTTGGTATCTTTATAGTCTATCACAGCAACTTTGTAGTTGGTGTGAATTGTGGAATCAAGCTGTATATAAGTTCTGGTGGTCATTTTGGGATGTCTTTTATAACGGTACCTCCTAATTGGTTGTTAAACATGATACTTCATTGGCTCTGCACTAGCTTTTCCCAGCTCACTTGTTTTGGTGAAGACACACAGAGCTACTAGTAGCGGCTACTTGTAATGGCTACAAAATAGACAATAGTAATAATAGGCTTTACTATAACACTACGAAGTTTGATAACAACTGAATTGCGATTGTTTCCACAAATCATAAAAAAAAAATCATGGTTTTCCTATATTTCTAAAAAAATCGAGATTTATTAAGTGTAAAAACCAAGTAAAAGTTGTTGAGGTGCTGTAGAAGTCAATGGTAGGTGCACTTATCCTATTGGACCATTCTTAAACCAGAATGTTAGACATTTCTAACATTTTTTTCGCTACGAATTGTCAGGAAAAAACAATTTTTAGAGGTTTTCAAGGTATTCGTATTATGTTTCAGATCATTCATCGTTTTTTATTTGTACTTTTTTATAATCTCAACTTTTTATAAATTGTTTGACAAGTAAGATTCAAAAACCTCTAAAACCACTAAAATCCAACCTTTAATAAATAAATCCCCATGTGCAGAAGCTATCCTCGGTATTGGCAGGGTATTTTGCAGCCACAAAAAGTAGCTGTTACTATTAGCCCTGTGTGTCTTTGCAGTTATTTTGAACACAATGCCTGCTGGCAACAAACAGGTTGCATAAATTCACACCAAAGGTTAACTGTTGAAAATGGCAAGTAGTTTGGCTTTGGGGAAAATAAGGACTACAAAGAAAGTTCTGTCATGACCATATACAAAACTCATATTCAGGTCCAGTTAACAAGCGACATGGCAAAGATCAAAGAGAAACTCAGAGTTGGTGAACTGGTACTAATGCAATCCCTAAGACCCTACATTACCCAACAACTAATAAGGTAAGGTCCTGATAGCAATCTTATTAGTTGATGGAACCAAGTTTATTTCTGATTCACCTTTCCTTGGGATGATATCCTTGCTTTGACCATTCAAGTTCCAGAGCTTGACCAGAATTCTGGGGCTCAGGGGGCGTGCCCTCTGTAAAAGTCTGATTGGGGACACCACCCCCTCTTTATAGACAATTTGGTACAAACCAATAGGATGGAACAACACAGAAACATTTTCGTTATGGTAAGCACTTCAATGACAAGGAAAAACATTGGGAATTGGTGACAAGGCCTAATATTACCATAAAATATCTACCTACAGAAAATAAGTACTAAAGAATCCTTTAGTTGGAACCATGGTAGTACCCATTCCAAACTAGGGATGCATCCAGGATTCGGTCTTTTTCAGCAGGATTCGGTCGAATCCTATTGCAAGGCCGAACCGAACACGAATCCTAATTTGCATATCAAAATTAGTAACTGGGAGGGAAATCCTGTCACTTTTTGTCACAAAACAAGGAAATAAAAAATGTTTTCCCCTTCCCACCCCTAATTTGCATATCAAATTCGGAATCTATCGCAAAGGATTCGGGGGTTCAGCTGAATCCAAAATAGTGGATTCGGTGCATCCCTATTCCAAACAGCTATAAATGCCTGTTTCGGGCACAATGAGGGGCATTTATCAACACTGAGCAAACTTTCCCATCAGCTGCAGCAGTGTTTCCGGGGCTGCTGCCATCTAAGATAGCAGCCCCGATACCCCTTCACTGCTCTGTGATTTGCTGTTGGTGTGGTTCAGGGGTGGGCCAAATCACTACTGGTTGCTAAGAGCAAATCTGCCCATGTCGATAAATGAGCCCCACTGAACCAAATGTTTTGGTGTGTATTACAGAATTTGATCTGATCACCCATGTATACATCTTTCATGTGCAGGTTTTGTACTCCCCATGGAAGACAATTTTCAGATGCTTTTAATACAGTAGGGTGAGATGAGCACTCTGTATCACTTACTCAATCACACAAGTTATAGGAAACATTGAAGCACTTGTAACTAGTGTAGGGACCCATAGGTTTGTAACTGCACCTATGGAGTTAAATCCCTATCTTCTAGTTTACTGGGCGAAAGTTCATGTATCTAATTTCTATTTACATATCCACTGCTATTGGGCAGGTGGCGCTGTGACCACATCCTGCCTCACACTGGTATAGTGCTGGGAAGGGAATGGCAGCTTCCTCTTTGTCATCCACCAGAGGAGCTGGGTGGATGTGCGCTGAGCCTGGGCAAATGGGTCCAGTAAAGTCGGACAGCTGGGTGTGCTTAGGGGGGACCCGGGTAGAGCGGTTGAAGTCGGGGACCAGGAATAGTTGTACTAGGGTAGATTTGTAATAGTCTCTCTAGGAAGAGAAAGGTAGACAGGGTAAGGAAGAAAGAACAGCTAAGCTCCAACAAGGATTTGTAGGAGGGAATAGCTTCCACAGGCGTTTGAAATGTCTGAGTGCAGGAACCTCAGTGAGGAGGGACTGTGAGTGTAGAGGCTACTTTCCTGTGTAACCATGCTCATGCTGTAGCTGGAGCCTTTAACTATTTGTGTGCCAGATAGGCCAAAAAAGTAATACACTAGTTAGTTAGTTTTTATATGGACAGTATAATGATGAGCAGTCTCACACGTCAGAAGGTATATATGCTATTAGTTGCAGTATTGTTTGCTATCCTATGAGAGTCGGAGGGACCGGCCTGTCACTGGAAAAAGACCCAGTGGGCCCCACCGACCCAGGCCTGATCTCCATTGGCATCTGTGGACGTCCCAATCGCATCTCTCATCTCAGCTACAAAAGGTTAAAAGGTATGCCAGGGGGGGTCGGGTGGAGGTGCTCATGACTGAAGCAGGGGATCACAACAGTACTGGAGTGGGCCACAACTGGGGTGCGGGGCTCACTACTGGAGGTGGCAGCCCCTATGGGCCCTGGACACCCCAGTCTGACACTGTATCCTATATTTGAACACTGGTCTTCCATTTAAAAGACTCAAGGACCAGTCTCACAGTTTTTATTATTGTTATTTCACTCTCCCTAATTTATGTTTAATGATCATTACTTTATAGTTTGTCTCTAGTTTTAACTCTATCTACTCTGGTAAACTGTACGACTTTCTATGTCTCATTATTTGTGAACATAACCACTTCACGAAGCACTAGGAGACTGTGTTTTCTTTATAAAAATCACAATTTATTTGCATCCATTAAAATCAGTATGTGTAGAAACACGTAGATAAATTACCACACGCTTGATGTGTTTTATGGCCTTAAGCCACTTCATCAGAAGCCAGGGTGATTTTATTAAGAAGACACAGTCTCCATAGTGCTCTGTAAAGTGGTTATGTTCAAAGAGATTTCCTGCCCATTCTGGAGGCTTTCATCATGTGACAAGCACAGGACACTGTTATTTGCCAATTCAAATTGGGTGAGCTCTCTTCTCTCTTTTTATGTTTGCCACAATTATGTCTCATTATTTGCATGTATCAATCTCTAATTTAATGGAAATCAAAATTTTTAAAAAGTATTTCCTTTTTCCTCTGTAATAATAAAAGAGTGTATGGTACTTGATCCAAACTAAGCTATTAAATGTTTAAAAGATTGAATAAACCTAATGTATAAAGATTACAGAAAGTTATACTGCACAACCCTATTCAACTTTGTGGTGCACGTATTCAAAGAACTGTCACTGCCACAGCAGCAAAATAAAGAAAAAAACTGATGTGGTATATGCTCTTGGCTGTCCATGTGGCATCATCTAAGTGGGTGAGACCACACTATAGATAAAGACACGTATATCACTGCATAGATCAACTACTGGAAAATGTAATACCAAATTGCCGGTTTCCAAAAATTATGTGGAAAAGGCACACTGATTCGGAGTAAAAATGTATTAGAGAGTTCTTGTTGGAAACCTTGTACTATTTTGTATCTATTGAATACATGTATTTAAGAAAGGAGTATGTGTTCTTCAAACATTGTACTG
>CM044448.1:21692628-21709275 GCA_024363595.1 Xenopus borealis
TTTTTTTTTTTTTTTTTTTTTTTTTCCATGCTTGGACCTCCGAGAAGGATTTTTTTTTATGTTGTGGTGTTTGACAACCCTTGTGCAGACATGTTGTGGGTAACCAGAGAATCATTTCTGTTGCTTGCTCTCTGGTGAAGTTGATGTGACATGATGCCTATATGACCTTATATTAATCCTAACCGTGTTAAAAGGTTAATGGACTTTATTAATGGAAATTTTGCTCCTGGCATATCATTTGTGCCTCCGGAGAAATTCTATTATTCTATTAAAACACATCTATAGGCCTGTTTTTGACAGAAACAACTACATGTAGTTAAAATGATTAATAGTAAATTGCTTTCTGCAGATGGAAAATAACTGGGTCGATGGCTGGTGCTGTGTGCTGGAAATTGCAGTTCAAGAATAGGCAAAGAGTACTGTATGTTGTACGTCACCATATGTATACTAAATATATAGCTTATTTAACATGTTTGACGTGTATTAGACTTACATATTTCACCCAAGGGCCCCTCAGTTGCTGGGGCACAAGAACAGTACCTTCTGTGCCCAACCTTAAAATCAGCCCTGGTGAAGTCTTAGGAACAGAAAGTTTTGTTTCTATGTCACCATTAATAAATAGCTCCAGCTACTTCTGTAGGTTTTTCTTGGGTTTTTTTTGTTTTGTTTTTTGGAACGGCTTCTTGATATCTCCAAGGAATCCCAAGTACAATAGCTAATATTTGTCTTTGTCTAATGATCTAGTTTGCTGTTTATTTTGGCTGTTGCAATATTCCACTGTAACCTTTCCCACAATGCAAGCTATTGCATCTGTTCAGACTCCATGGAGTCTCTCTTAAATCAGGGTTCAATCCTGGCTTATAGTTATCATCAAAGACCATCATGAACTGTTTGTACAACACTGGTTTTATTTTTTTTTAAGCACGAATAGAATTTTGAAACTTCACAAGGTAATGTATTAATGAATGGCATATATATAATGTACATTATATATATGTGCATAATCTACTATACCATCTGTGAGCAGCTTGTGTATAATCGTACTTTCCATAAGGTTGATTCAGACCTGTTCCAGGTGACAGCCTAGAGCAGGGGGTGTCCAACCTGTGGGCCGAGGGCCCCATGCGCCCAGGATGGATATGAATGCGGCCCAGCCGTAAATGCTGGTTCCCGAGTAAACATTATGTTGCAAAGGATATAGGAGCAGGCAGGAAGGGGGGCTCTGCCCATTGTCCATTTAGTAATAGTAATAATGTCTATTTAATATCCAGGTGTCCCATATTCCAATGTATGGCTCTATCTGATTATCCAACTAGTATTGTAGTTCTTTTCTGTGCATTTTCTTTACTTTTACAAATGAAAAGTGTTTGTGCATTTCATGTGTGGCCCCAGACAATTTTTCTTTTTCCAATGTGGCCCAGGGAAGCCAAAAGTTTGGACACCCCTGGCCTAGAGGAACATAAATTCAACCAAAGCTGTCTTGATGTTGACGTATGTGTCCAAGATTCAGAGTTTCTTAGATATGGGCATATTCAACTTTGATATGTTAATTATCAAATATTTATGTGTTGACAAATATCTTCAGTCATCCAGTGATCACTTTGTTTATTTTCAGTTAGATGCATTTGTTCACCCAGGGTTGCAGTCGTTAGGTTGCCTACCAGGAGTCTTTCTTAATCCAGCTGGGCACAGACCTACTTGTTTAGTTTGGACTGGATCTGCCTTTCAGTGACCATCTAATCCTGAATTGGTTTCCAAAGACATAGTTAAAGATTGTAGTGTTTGCTTATGATATTTCATCACTGATGTGCATCCCTCCGGTAGACAAATAGGGCAGATTTATCAAAATGTGAGTTTAGAGCTTATTAAATGAAAACTGACCCAAGTTCTATTCATTCCTATGGCATTTTTAGAATTCTATTTATCAGTGGGTGAAACCTAGAACTCACCATTTGATAAATCCAGTTCTAAAAATCCCACAGGAATGAACTGAATGTGGTTCAGTTTATATTTATTAAGCTCTAAACTCGCATTTTGATGAATCTGTCCCTTAAAGGAAAACTATACCCCCCGAACAATGTAGGTCTCAAGAAAGATATTGCATAAAACAACTGGTATGTAAAACCCTGCTTCATGTAAATAAACCATTTTCATAATAATGCATTATTTTAGGCGCATGTGCTATCGGGTGCTCCCAAATAGAAAATAGCCATTTTAAAAAATAAAGACAGTCTCCTGGGATCCTATGCTTCAACAGTGCACACAAACCTACCAAACAACTATAAAGTTCGCTATATGTGGATGATATGCTTATCTACCTGGCAAATTCCAATAATGCCTTGACAGAACTAATGTGGGTGGTCTCAGTCTTTGGATCATTCTCAGGCCTCCAAGTTAACAAGAAGAAATCAGTTATCTTCCCAATAGACCCCCACCAACGCACATTGAGCAATTCCCGGTGGTGTCTAAATTAAAATACCTTGGAATATCAATTCATAGAGACTTCACACAATATGAGGCTCTTAATCTTACTCCAGTAGTGCAGTCCTTGATCTCCATAACTCCCCAGTGATTCGTAGGGCCCAATGGTTCAGTTATTTAAACAAATTAGTACGGGGGTTTCTTTGGGCAGGTGCACACCCACGTCTCAATGTGGCAATACTGCAAGCACCTTGCACAAAAGGAGGGCTGGCATTGCCTGATTTCAGATTATATTTTCAGGCAAGTCAGTTGGTGTAGGCCCACTGGTGGTTTGCACCAGAGGAGGACAACCCCGCTGTCAGGTTGGAGGCGGCAGCCTTATACTCCTAAGAAGCTCTGGCTAAGCCTCCCTATCGAGGTGTAACACACCATTATAGAACCACTACCCCTATGCACACGGTGATTAAGGTGTTCCAGAAATCTCTCTGCCTGTCGGGGGGGACCCTCTCAGGTGTGGTCTCCAAGAACACCCCTGTGGGGGAATCCCATACGTTCCCATTTCTCCTCATTACCTGATGTCATCCAGTGGGCAGACAAGGGTATCAAAACACTTAAGAGACATCTGACGGAGAACTCAAAAACTTTGAGATCCTTAGGGATGAGTTTGGGTTTCCCCATGCCATGTACTTTCATTATTTACAACTCAGGCACGCCTTCTGCTCCCAGTTCCCCGAAACCACCCTGGAATTGTACTTGCATAGGCGGGATCTAAAGAAACCTCTCTCATGGTTCTATACCCTGTTATGGCAAGCTACTCCTGATCCCCTGGCCAGGATAAAAGAAAAATGGCAGAATGACATACCAGCAAGCAAGTCCCAGATATCACAATGTCCGTTAGGGACAGGTTCATTCAAATTAAGTTCATCAACCGAGCCTACCTAACACCGCACAGGCTGTCCAAACTGTATCCCCTAGTATCAGATATATGTCCTAAATGTAACCTTGCAGTAGGCACCTTCTTTCATGTTTTCTGGGAATGCCCAGTTATCAGACAATTTTGGTCTGCTGTTTTGAAGTTCATTAACGAGCCTGGCTCTCCCCAACATTCTGTGTCCAAAGGTATGTTTACTTGGGGTGCTGGAAGATTTGGACCTTTTGTCATATCAACAGCTATGCTATCTCCAGTTAATGTTTTATGTGAAAAAAGCTATTTTCTTAACCTGGAAAGCCACCACGGCTCCAATACTTAACTTTTGGAAAAAAATAATCAATGATGTGTTAACCAAACAAAAGCTGGTTTACTTGTCAAGGGGATGCCCTGTTAAGTTCAATGCAATATGGGGCACTTGGTTGAATGTTCAATCTGTGTAAATTGATTTGACTTGCAATGGCTTAGTTAGCTATACAGTCTTCTATCTATCTTTCCTCCTCGCTTTATCTGTTTTGTAACTGTTAAAGCATTAAATAAAAACTTATAAAAGAACAACTATAAAGTTGGGTCACATGAGCCAATTAACAGACAGTTTTATCTTTTGCTTCCACACTTCTTCCTTTTCAGTTAGAGTAGAATTATTTCTGGTCAGGTGATCTCTGAGGCAGCACACAGACCATCACAAAATGGGGGTTCAAGGCAAGATGATGTAAAAGGTCAATATTTACTTCAACAGATATATACCACTTTGGTATGATTCTTTAATATGTCACTTAATTTGATATAAACCTGATATATATATGTTGCTCAAGTATTCATTTTCAGGGTATAGTTTTCCTTTAATGTATACATTGTAGAAAGATGGTCAAGAAATAATGTGTAAGGGGAGATTGTTTCCTGTTCTCGGTTTTTTGCTCAAAATTTCTGCACTGCAGTCTGCAGTCTAGCCAGTTAATATGTAATGCAGTAAATGATTGATAATTTGCTTGATGTACAGTAGCTGCGAAGTATAAATATACAAAGGCCAAATTGTAAAGTATTCTTAATTCTATTTTACGTAGCTTATCTATATGTGGAATTGTTACAAATAATTTGAGCATCACATACCTCTAACTAAAAAAACACATTTTTTGTTTTGCTTTTCCAACTGTGAAAGGGGTTGCTAACCTTAGAATTAATCTTTAGGACTAGTCCAGACGGGGAGATTCATCGCCTGGCGACTTAATCTCCCTGAACCGCTTCCAACTGCTTAATGAAGAATCTCATGCGCCTATTCACATGCGGCACTGCGCTTTCCCAAAATCACTCGAAATTGCCTAAGGAGGCAACTTTGAGCGACTTCGGAAAACGCAGCGCTGCGTGTGAATAGGCACAGGAGAGTCTTCATTAATCAGCTGGAAGGCAGGGGGAAGCGGTTCGGGGAGATTAGTCACCCCAAAGAAGAGGCGATTAGTCACCAGGCGACAAATCTTCCCGTCTGGCCTAACCCTTATGACGTAGAGGTCATCCTAAAACAATTTGCAAACGGTTTTTATTTTTCATTATTTTTGATTCAGCAGCTCTCCCGTTTGAGAATTTCAGCAATTTGGTTGTTGGGATCCAAATTACAATAGCAACTATGCGCTGATTTGAATAAGAGAGTGGAAGTGGGAGTCGGAGAGGGCTTGAATAGAAAGAAAAGTAAAAAAAAGTAGCAATAACAATAAATGCATAACTTTACAGAGCATGTGTTTTTAGGTGGGGGTCAGAAGAAAAAAGGCAAATAAATAAAAAAAAAAAAGTATAACATATAAATAATAAAGGCCAATTGCAAAGTTGCCAATCAATAACATACTAAAAGTTACCTCCGAGGTGAACCACCCATTTAAGTCATAGAAAAATTAGATTCCATAGTTTGAAACCACATGTTTCATTTACAGGATGGGGATATCAACTTGCCCTTATGTAGGCGGCAGCTCCCCACTAGGTACCAGGGGCATCAAAAATGCATCTCCTGCTACTTTAAGGGCCAAATCTCTGGTTTTCAAACCAGAAATTCGGCTCTTCTCATGCAGGGAATGCAATTATGCTCTCTGTGAAGCATCCTGGCCATCTCTGTTGCTCTCATGGACCACCCCGTGTGAGGTGAGCACACATCGGGGGAGGGGGGCGCCAGCAACAGCAAGCCTCCTCAGGTGGTGGAGGGGCCAGGATCTCCTCTGAGTAAAGAACTCCCTTTTCATACACCCCTGAGGTGTTGCAAATATGGGCCAGTCTGCCCATGGAATGCCTCCTAGGCCTGCCCTTACTGGTACTTGATAAAGAAGTATGTGCCAAGTTGGAAAGTTCTTCCACAGAAATGTGTCACATTGATTACTAGGAAATAAATGATCCACTACTAGAGCACAATGTGCTTTTTTGTGTTTAAAGTGCCAAAGAAATAGCCAAAGTATATGGCATTTTAAATCGATAACTCCTTCATTGTTCGTGGTTACTGGAACGCTTGAGGTTATATCTTACCTTTTAGAAAAAGTAAAGGTGTTTCTGCAGTTAATCTGCTAGTGCCTGGCTCTACTATTTTCTACTTCTAGGTTATATTTTACACTGAGGTCAGTTCATCTGTTTTCATAAATCATATATTTTAGTGCTAAAAATTGTGGATTATACAAGTTCTCGTAAACCACAAAAAGATTGTTAAAAAAATCAGAACTGCGTTTGGTGCTGGGGAGTGCTAGAATGATAATACTTGTATACAAGACTTGCTTAGATACATTTTCTTCTGCAATTCTTTTTCCCTGATTCAGGTTTGTTGTACTAGTTTGGCATTTAGAGGTCTATTCACCTTTGTTTTCAGTGCAGAATATTTTAAACGGCAAGAAAGCATTTGGGTTGTCTGACGCACTCCAAGAATACACGAGAAAAATGGGAGCTGGAAACTATTGTGTCTGTGGGCACAGAGGGTTCCTTCTTTCTCTTGTCTAGGTTTCTATGCATTCGGGTAAACACTCTTTTTGTCTGTGCCAGTGACGAATGTGTGAAGCTGACGTTTGCCTTTTCCAAAAGAGCTTTAACCGGAAGTTAAGCCCATACCAGCTCAGTTCTTTGTTTTAAGTACCTATGCCAGTGTTTTTTTTTCTTTCTTTTATTATAAATTCTGAAAAACCATTAACTTGAACTCCATTGGCAACTTATTCACATATTTTCTTTTTCATTGCTATTTCTCTGTGCCAGCAGAACACAGAGCAGCATTTTCAAGGATTCCAGTGTTAACGATGTTTCACTGATATTGCTGCAGTGGGCAGTAATCATTATTTTGGTACTTTTATAATGTAATTATTCTAGGGATTCACTGAATCCACTATTACTGGACTAAATCCAAAACCAAAATGCAGTATATTGATGACTAATGAAATTGTTCAAAGAATGCTACAATTCAGAAAGACCCTGACTAATATCTTGGATATGATGCCATGTCAGCTATCTTCAGACTGGAAAAAAGAGGTTCAGCAGCGCTCCTCTCTTAATGATATGAGGTTTATCTAAAAGCGGATCGCTACAGCTTGGGGGGAAAGATGTGTGATAAGAGTTTCTTAAATGTCATCAGAGCAGAAGGATGAAGCAGAAGCAGGTGGATCCAAGGCTGGGTTAATTGGCAGTGGTTCCGAATCCGAGAATAGGAGCATGCTGGCAGCAAACTACCAGATTCCGAAGACAGATAAGGTCTCAATTGGAGCTCAAGCACTAATGCTCGTGAACTGGTTTAGCCAACTAGAAATACAAAGATAGAAGATAACCTATTGCTATCTTTTAATAACTTAACATATGGCGCAAACTGATCCACTTGCTCTTTAGCGTAAGTCTCCCATGGCCAAAACTTCAACGATAAGGGGGCCCTTAGTAGGTACCTATTAAATGTCTTCTGCCTACCCCTGGTCTGTGTTCACTGCCCTTTCTAGCACCTGCCTCTCTTTCACCCACCCCTCTGTTACTGCGCTCCGTCATGGTCAGGCGCTCGTATGCAGGGTGTAGCAAACTGACCAGCCGGATTTTCTAGGGCACCCAGCTGGCTTGGCCTGGCCCTGAAGTCTCCATTTTATTCTTTGATGCTGTGACATTTTTTTTCCTACTACAATAGAAGAAAATCTCACAAGACGCCAGTGAAGGAGGGCTGAAAGGCAGCATGAATATCTTTTGAGTGGCATCATGTAGCACTTAAAGTCTTTCCCTGAGCTCTGCAAAAGCTTATAAGAATTCATCGCATTCTCAAAGGAACAGTAACACCAAAACATGAAGGTGTTAATAAAAGTACTTATGTCCTGCACTGATAAAACTGGTTTTTGTTTCAGAAACACTACTATAGTTTATATAAACATGCTGCTGCTGTCTATAGATGGGGGCAGCCATTCAATCACAGGATACAAAGCAGATATCCTATGCCTTTTCTCCTTTTCAACTTTGAATGGCAGTGTTTCAGAAGAAAAAAATCCAGATTGAACAAGAGTACATTATATTTTCATTACTTTAAAATACTTTTTTTTTTTTTTTTTTTTTTTTTTTTTTGTAAGGGCTAGGGCAGACGGGGAGATTCGGGGGCATTTTGTCGCCTGGCGACTTCTCGCCGCGACTTGTAGCCCCCGAACCTCCCCGAATAGCCAAGTCCTGGGGCGCACCGGCGTTACTTGAAAACACCAGCGCCTATTCACATGGAGCGGCGCGCTTTTTGAAATCGCTCCAAATTGCCTCGCGAGTCAATTTGGAGCAATTTCAAAAAGCGTGCCGCTCCGTGTGAATAGGCGCCGGCGTTTTCAAGCAACGCCGGTGCGCCCTAGGACTTGGCTATTCTGGGAGGTTCGGGGGCTACAAGTCGCGGCGAGAAGTCGCCAGGCGACAAAATGCCCCTGAATCTCCCCGTCTGGCCTTAGCCTTACTGTTCCTTTAGGGCTCTTCCAGACGAGGAGATTGCAGGGAGATTTGTTTGCATTTGCGAGCGATTTTCGAAAGCGCCTCGTGTGAATAGGCGCAGGCGACTTTAACTTTAGCGGGCGCAAGACTGAGGGAAGAGATTCAGGGAGATTTGTTGCCCCAAAAACGCGGCGATTTGTCGCAGGCAACAAATCTCCCTGCAATCTCCTCGTCTGGAAGAGCCCTTAAGCTGCTTCAGGGTTTGACGTATCCCCAGGTTTTTTTTCTTTTCACAATTTGACTTTGAATTTGCCTGAACCCTTGTTCTGTTGTGATTACTGTTCACAAGAACACAACTTTTTATGCATTTTTGCCCCTTGTGCACTAATTGCATATGCAAATTAAGGATTAGTTCTGGCTTTGTATTTATCTTAACCTCAAATCATAAGTAATGTCTCCCTAGATATGTGTAATCCAGGTGAATGACATGTTTAGCTTTATTAGAATTCACATTGTGAACAAATTCTGAGTGTTGTGTTGCTGCTACCATAGCTAGTCTTTCATGTTCGGCTAGTTTCAGTCCACAACTACAGGTCACACCTTCTGTTTGTTTCGTGAAAGGGAATTGTTGCGCTGTAGAAGTATAGGGGGAAAAGCGAAACCAGGATGTGATGTGAATCTGAAAAATAATATTTTGCAAGACCAAATTTCTGATATTCTTCTTTATTACAAAGAAAAAAACAAGAATTGCTTGCTTAAATTGGCTGCAAAGAATGTTTTTTTTTCTTCTAGATAATGGGTTTCTGGATAATAGATTGCATAGATATATTGACTTTTAATGAGACCCCTATGGAAGAAACCCCCATTTAATTGATTATCTTGCAGCTATGCTTTTTAAATTACTCCTAAAAAGTCACTGTATCCTGAAATTGAGTTTAGTACAATGACTGTTGTACAGGCTGATAAATTAGATCGCTTTAAGAAGGGGTTGGATGGCTTTTTAGCAAGTGAGGGAATACAGGGTTATGGATGATAGCTCATTATATAAGTTGATCCAGGGACTAGTCAGATTGCCTTTTTGGAGTTAGGAAGGACTTTTTTCCCCCTCTGAGGCAAATTGGAGAGGCTTAGGATGGGGTTTTTTTTTTGCCTTTCTCTGGATCCACTAGCAGTTGGCAGTTAAAATAAAAATTAAAAAACTTACTATGTATGTTACTATTTAATACTTATGGTGATATAGTTACATCAGGACTACAAGAAAAAATCTTGCCTTTTATCCTTGGTGTGAAGTATAATTATATTATTTACACTGCCCATCAACCCCTTTGGCCACTAGACCACTCTGTTTCAACACAATCGGTGAACAATGGGATGGTGTGCAAAAGGCTATGGTCATCCACAAATGGCCTTATTCATAAACACTGGGCACATTTGCACCTTGGGGGGTTGAACAGTAAAAGCAAGCATTTGATTGGCTGCCATGAGTTCCTGCCAAGGTGCTTATTTGCTGAACGTTATAAATGAGCCACAATAGAGCATATTTATCAAATGGTGCCAATGGAGCATACCACAATTTGCCAGAGGGTGACTGCTCTTTATGTAGGATTTGGTGCAGGATTTTTAGCACATTGATCAAAAGATGGAAAGCTGGTGACTTCACCACTTGGATGAACTGTTTAAACCCTTTGATATCTTTAAAGGGGTTGTTTCACCTTTACATTAACTTTTCATATGATGTAGGGAAAGATATTCTGTGAAAATCTGCAGTTGGACCCATTTTTTTAATTGTGGTTTTTCAGTTATTTTGTGTTTTTCAGCTGCTCTTCAATCTAGCTTCTAGAGTACTCTAGCAACCATGCACTGATTTCAATAAGAGACTGGAATATCAATAGGAGAGTGTCACGGTTGGCACCCAAACCAGAACAAATGCCAAGCACCCTGGTCACGGCTCGTGCTTCACCAGTAGTGTGACCGCCTTTGGCTTCGGGAGGAGCCCTCAGCTACTCAGATGCCACCTGGACTTTAACGAGAGGTGCAAGGCAGGGGTTCTGGCCAGCAAGGGGCACGACTGTAGTCTGGAAAGGCCGAAGGTCACGGTACAGGCAGGAATAGGCAGGTTAGTGGTCAGACAGGCCGGGTCCAGGCGGGCGGAAAGCAAGGAGTAGTCAGGCAGGCAAGGGGTCAAACCAGGGAGACAATCGAAGGGTTATGCGGAATCAAAGTCGGTTTCAGGCAAGGGTCAGGTTCCAGAGATCAGCGTAGTCAAAAACAGCCAGGCAGGGTCAAACACAGGTATAATCTAAAATAATCTAGAAGCTTTACAGCACAAAGAACTAGGCACCAGGAAACTAAACCTATAACGGGCAGCGCATAGCAGAGCAAAAATCCCTTTAATACTTTTGAATTTGGCGCCATTGCATGCTGACGTCAGCGCGCCTTTAAATATATGCGGAAGTGCGCTGCGCGCGCCTAGAGGAAGCCAGCGCCGGAGGAAGAAAGATGCAGCGGGTGTCCCTGCCGTCCCCCCACTAGACCACCAGGGTAAGTTCCTTACAGAGAGGGCCTGAATAGAAAGATGTGTAATACTATACATAGTAGCAAGAAAGAAATATACATTTGTTGCCTTACAAAGCATTTGTTTTTTAGATTGGGTCCCCCTATTTGAATGTTTGAAAGATTCATAAGAAGGCACATAATTCTAAAACAAAGAAAAAATGCAGTCTGATTGAAAAGTTGCTTAGAATTAACTATTCTATAACATTTTAAAACTTCATTTGTTAACTTCATTAATTTGCAACTTAACAAATAGTGTATGTACATGCAGTGCTTCCTTCTCTCTGCCAGCTTACATGCAAATGTGCCAAACACACCTACTTACCTTTGTTATTTGTAAGGGTGTAACTTGTGGACAATGCAAATAATGAGTGTTCAGATGTGCCTGGGAAACGGCAGTGAAGAGATGATGATCAAACCCATAAGCTTGATATGCAGCTTTGTTAGTGACTAAATAGCTAAACAATTAAAAAAAGGGACAGGTATATAAGAGTAATCTAAAGTTTTCAAGTTCTGGGTTTTTTTTCTACCAAAAAGTCTGAAGTACTGTATTGCTACCTTGTTTGCATTGTTATAACTTGTATATCTTTTCAGGCCCTTCATATCTGTTTAACTCGCTGCACTTTTGGTTGTCACTTCACCCGAGAAATTACATTCCAGACTTGAGGTAGTCAAAATAAACAAGCTGAATAGTAGAAAAAAAAATAATAATATGAAATAAAAGTCCAGTGACGGTTCTCTGTTCCACGTGTTTTTTTCATACACAATTGAGTAACCTTTTTGGTTACAGAACCATTAAGTCTCTTGCGACCTAAACATCCAACTCTACCCAGCTTTGATACTTCTAGGTCTCTTTACTCCGAAAATAGATACTTTCTGCCAGCAGAACAATTCTCTCGAAAAAAACATGGAAAAAGCGCATGTTACCAACCCTAAAGGAGATTCAAACTGAGACTGAGCGAATCCAGCTCTACAAACAGGTTTCTGCAAGAATTACCAAATCTTTCTTTAGAAGAACCTTGGGGGAAGAAGTACTCAACTAGGAGGACCCCCTCCCTAATTTCCTCACTATACGTATCATTACATACTAAAAGTTTACTACCTACCCTGTTCCTTGCCAGGTCTCTCACCTGCTGTTCTCTTTCCTTTCCTTCCTTACATTATTAAAAATGATTAAAAACTGAAAAATTGTTAATTATAAAAAAAAAAAAATGAAGACCAGTGACCTACTTACCTGATCTGCCATATTCGGTGTCCTATGAGCTTGGTGTATAGATATTCTGATGACCACCAAATTATTTTATTTTAGTAAAGGGTGAATGCAGTTGCTCCAAACATAAAAACTTTCCTCAATTATAACCTTGTTCCAAGTTGCAGTATAGTGATCACAGAATGTAGTCTGAAGAAGTCAAATGTATCCTTGATGCTATACACAGAGCAAACTAATTTGCAGCGTGTCGGGTTATTACTCAAGAATCAATTAAAATTGATCCTAATTTTAAAACATATGGTGCATTTATGTATTTGCTTAACCCAGACTTCTAGACCATTATGTTGAGGGGAAGATTTATATTGCATTTAACAGCACTGCCTAGCACTCCTCAGATGAGTTCCCAGCCAATAGCTAGGACTAAACAATACAGGTCAATACAAGAGGGATGCTGCTTGGACATTCTCGGCGTTTGCTGATCCTATTCATTTTTAAACCGCTCTATGTAGTTTTTTTCCTGTAGTTGAAATATAAAGGGTAAAATATAGCTCTGTAACTAGGCTCCACAAAATATAATGCATGCAGATTTATTTTTGCAGTAGTCTCTTGGTTCTCAAACCTCTTGTATCCTCAAGTAAAGTTAAGAACAGTTTGTCACAGCAGCTAAATCTCTAGTTAATCCTGGGAAAATTGCAATGTTTAAGCAATTTCATAGTTCATGTGGTATGGTTTTCTTCATTGCTTCAGGGCAAATGCTGGAATCCCCTAAGCCTACATTCCTGGAAAAAATGGTTATACTAAGATTTGTATGGACCTTAGGAGAAAAAGAAAGTTTTGCATAGTTTTTTTTTTTTTTTGTATGAAGAGTATTAGCCCTTGCCTGCAAGTAAAGAGTCTAGAAGTTCTTTATGGCTAACATGTATGAGTTTTTTATCCTTTTTTTTTTTCTTTTATATGTCTTTGAGTAACGTGAAAATGTCATCTACAAAGAGCAAGGCTTTTCATCTCACTGGCCCCAGCAGTAATTTCAGTAGGTTGGTTTCTGAGAAAGCTTCCATCAGCGAGTATAATAAAGGAAATGAATGGCTAAAATAAATCAAATCCATAGATGTTGTCTTCATCTTCAAGACTTTAAGGATTTTGGTTCCTGTGTAAGCTACTAATTGAGCCTACAGAGGCAGCACCAAAAGCACCAGAAAAAGAAACCACTGCTTCTGTAGGTCACACTGGGCAGAGGGGTGTTGTGATACTTCTTGAGGCTGAGGAACTTTTTTTTTTTTATATATAGTGTTACTTATGCACAATGCACATTGAACTATTTCAACAATTGCTCTTTATACTTCAACTTAAGCATGCAACACATTGGTATTGAGTGACAGCAGGTAAGTACCTCTGGTCTGGAGTCTGCTTAAAGGAATTTTTGTTAAAGAAGAAAGTTGTCATTCAGCCTTGCTATTTAATTCAAAATTTTTTTTGTAGTTTTAGGAATGTGCATCACTTTAACTTGGTATTATCACAAGCTGATTCCTCATGTATATCAAGGTGACTCCTGATTGTAGACAGTACACAAGTCTATTAATAAAGACTATCCATGCATGGTAGTACCATAGCACTATCAACAAAAAAAATCACCGCTGACAAATATACACAGCATATTAGTCCGTTAAATGTCAAGAAATATCCATACTAGGAAGGTCTTTATTATCATTGGGCTGACTGCCTAAAATTTTAATACATATTTAACGTCTAGGTATTGTATTGCAGTCCTTTACATGGAGAAGATACAGACTATTCACTATTAAAGTCTGGTAAAACCGACATAACTATACCAGATTTTCAACACTGTAGTGTTCATTTAACATAGTAAGCATTGATTGAAGTACAGTACCACAAATCTCTTCTGTAGCTAAAAATGCCTTTATTGGAACAATGGCAGGACCTGGATAAGCTGCTTATCTAGGTCCTGCCATTGTTCCAATAAAGGCATTTTTATCTATAGAAAAGATTTGTGATGCTGTTCTTCAATCAGTGTTTGCATGAGGATTGGAAGGTGGCCAATTAAGGGTACGTGCACCAGGACTCCCAAACGTAAAAGCATTTGGGAACTGATGTACTAATTAAGCAAATTCATTTAACATAGTAACATAGGGTGAACCTTTTAATTTTATTTTAACCTGCCTAACTGCTAGTTGATCCAGAGGAAAGCAAAAAAACACCCATTTAAGGCCTCTCCAATTTGTCTTGGAGAGGGAAAAATTCCTTCCTGACTAGCTCCTGAATCAACTTGTACTATGAGCTATCTTCCATAACCCTGTATTCCCTTACGTGCTAAAAAGCCATCCAACCCCTTCTTAAAGGAGAATTCAACCTGTGGGGGAAAAAACCCATACCTCCCACCTCCGGTAGACTTCCTCCCTCCCCAGGCTAACTACCTCCCCGGGGAGATGCCCCATACTCTTTACTTACCCCTTGCCGCAGATTCTACCAGGGGAGCTGCACACAGCCATCTTCCGCAATCTCTGTAAGCTGAGTATGTGGCATCTCCCCGGGGAGGTAGTTAGCCTGGGGTGGGAGGAGTGAGACTGGTCTACCTGGGGTGCGGGGTACAGGTTTTTCCCCCCCGACAGGTTGAATTCTTCTTTAAAGCTATCTAATGTATCAGCATGTATGACTGATTCATTGAGAGAATTTCACATCTTCACAGTAAAAAAACTAAAAAAAAAAAAAACCAAACAAAAAAAACCCTTAAAATATTTAGGTGGAACGTCCTTTCTTCTAATCCGAATGGGTTACCTTGTGTCAGCTGGAAAGACCTGCTGGTAAATAAAGCATTAGAGATTATTATATAATCCCTTTTATATATTTATACATAGTTATATCACCCCTTAAGCACCTCTTCACAAGCGTGAAATTCCCCAATTTGGTCAGTATTTCCTCATAGCCAAGCTTTTTCATACCTTTTACCAGCTAAATTACCCTTCTTTGTAGCCTCTCTAATTCAATAATGTCCTGTTTGAGCACAGAAGAACAAAACTGTATGACATATTCTAGATGTGGCCTTAACAGTGCTCTATACAGAGGAAGAATATCCATGCCATGAATCAATGCCCCTTTAAATACAGATGAATACCTTATTTGCCCTTGATGCTGTTTACTGGCATTACTTGCTGCAGCTAGGGTTGCCACCTTTTCTGGAAAAAAAAATACTGGCTTTCCTATATATTTATCTTTTTTTCCTATTAAAGGACGTCAACCCTTTTCACAAAAACATAATCAATGAACAGCGTCTCTGAAATCTTTAGATAACTGCCACTCTGGTTGTTAAAAGGTTAACAGTAAGGCTGCAGTATCCCCTTAATCAGCTACAAATCCTTCTACTACACTAAACCACTCTGCCCCGTCCCTCAGGAATTTCCTTTGGCTCTTGGCTCAGGGAGCATGCTCAGTTCCTCTCAGCTCAGATTACATAACACACCCTCCAGACTAACAGCCAATGAAGAGAGAGCATCGCTAGTTCCCATAGAAACTGTGTGATGCAATTTTTTTCTCCTAACCACCTCTCCTGAGCTCAGTGTAATAATTACAGTGCTCAAACCCAGCAGAACTTTTTTTTATCAAAGTAGGTTGTGCCTGTGTAAACCTGCATTCTGCATTAATGGACTTTACAGCATACATGTCTTATTTCAGATGATAATGTATCAGAGGGAAAATGGCCGCCAGGTGAAAGCTGCTATTTGTTTTAGGAAAATGTGATGGCGCTGGCAAACAGAGGGGGTATATGCAGTAGAAATGATGCAGTTTGGGTGCGGAAGATATGTAGGCTTTACATGTCCTTTAATAACATTGAGATAAACCATCAAAAATACCGGCCAAGCCGGTAAAATACCGGCCAGGTGGCAACCCTAACTGCAGCCAAGTTTGTGTACAAGGGCTCCAAGGGTCTTTTCTATTGTGGATTCGCCTAATGCAGTCCCATTAAGGGTAGGGGCAGACAAGCCTTCCATGTGCTTCAATGAGGAATTGCCTGTGATATTCACTTGCGGTGCTTCGATTTCCGAAGTCGCCCAAAGTTTCCTCGTGAGGCAACTTCTGCAACGACCTTTTACATAGATTTTCATTCCAATACAAGCAATATTTGAAGAGATTTTGATTAATTACAATGATTACTTAAACATTTTTAGCTTTTTGTTTAACTGCTACCTCTGCTGTTTTTCATTACAGCAGTAATAATCTATACAGTATATGCTTCTTTATGTATTCTTATTTAGAGTTGGAATACTAAATGGTTTCTTTCATTTAAATAGAGATAATTACCTTTTATACTTCTGATTAATGCATTAATCTGTTTGAAAGATTCTTATCTATATAAGATTGTTTTGTGTATGCTTCATCATCTCGTCACACTTCATTTTTTGCAAGATCATGTAGAATTCAGATGAGGCTCCAAAGAAACTCTGATCATATTTGTTCACCAAGATCATAGCCTACACGCACGTTTTAATATTGCCATTGATGAAAAATCACAAATGATGTTGACTCAGAATGCTGCCTTGGGGTCAACCTTGACTGCTCTGTTTCCTCAGTTTAGAATCACTTCTTTATGGTCAGTATCAATAGCAAATTATGCACCATTAATCTAAATTTACTTTAA
>CM044448.1:21709464-21722165 GCA_024363595.1 Xenopus borealis
TTTTTTTTTTTTTTTTTTTTTGCACTGATCTTGGTTTTGGAAATCTCTTCATCATACTGCCAGTTGGTTAATAGATTTACTCATACACTTTATAGCAGTGTGGTACCACTACTTTCATGCTTTAGGGATTACTTAGGAGCTCCACAAATGTATGCAATATGTTGCAGGGCTTTTAACATAACCAAGGGCACAGTTCTTAAGAATAAAGTGGTAAGAATTGATTATGTGCTACAATACACAGTTGGAATGAGGTCCTTGCCTCAAAGAGCTTACAATCTATGATGTTGATTGTAAGCTCTATGGGGCAGGGACCTCATTCAAGTGATTTGTGGGCAGGTCTGATACCCGTGGGACCTAGCCCATCTCTTCACGGATGGTGGGCTGGTCCTGGTTGAGCTCTTCTCCTGCCCTCCACGCTTGCCGGCTTCTTCTTTTATAGACGCTACACTTGTTCACCCTGCCCCTTTTGTGACATCATCGGCGGGGAGGGTCGGCGTGGGTGTATATAAGAAAGCCGGTAGGCGTATATGGGCAGGCATGGGTTGAGGGAGCTTGTCTGATATTAAATAGAATTCAAGGTGGATTGGCAGGGGATGGTTCCAGGAGCAGTTCAGATCATCCCTCTAGCCTGTAAGGGAAGAGACCAGGTTGCCCTATAATTACCTTCAGTCATTACTGGGTTCCCTGTGGCACAGCTTTTGCTGCAGCAATTAACTGCGTCT
Source organism: Xenopus borealis (assembly GCA_024363595.1). Classification (NCBI taxonomy): domain Eukaryota; kingdom Metazoa; phylum Chordata; class Amphibia; order Anura; family Pipidae; genus Xenopus; species Xenopus borealis. The sequence continues at coordinate 21,710,187 of CM044448.1, forward strand.
TTAGTTGCAGCATTTGCAAATTTGCTTGCTGCACAGACCCTACAAAGGTCTGCACCGGTGCCTGCCTGCTTTAATAAGAATTGCCAACATACCTTTCTCCACGTCACTATTAAGCTTAGACTCAAAGATCCGATCGTACAAATCAAGGATTCATACGATTTTCGGACCTTGTGTCCATCTCCCAACCTGCCACTAACCTGCAGATCAAATAAAGTAGTAAAAGCATCAGCCAATGTTCTGCCCCTGACGGAATTGTACGAAAGTTGTGTACTACAAAAACTAGTGACGGTCTCTCACTGAAAATTGTACGATCTGCAATACACGCAGATATGTTATCATCAGCCAACAGAAATTTTCTAACCTGTCCGATTGACAAAAAAATGTTGGGACTCTCCACACACGGTCCGAAAATCGCAGAAATCCTCGATTCATACGATCAGATCGTTGCATCTATGGCCAGCTTAAGTTACTCTTGAAAACAGCTAGTGCTCTAGTGTTGCTTGCAAATTGGTTTATAGTTCTCTCTTAATTTTCCGTTTGGCATGAAAAGTTGTGTATGGTGTTTATATGATCAATCTTACTATTTTATATTTCTCATTGTGAATGGTTATTTAATTGTATGTACACCAGGGATATTGTGGTGTGGACAATAATGCCTCTTGTAGCATGTGAGGTCTTGTGATTATGAATAGAATGCATCCATCCTTGGTAGGACACATAAAACATTTTGGGAGCTAAAGCATCAATGTTTTTTTGGAATTTGCTTTCATTTGATTGGTACCATAAAGCTAAGGGATACTTTTTATTAATTCTAAACCAAATTATTTTGCAACACAAGTGATCCAGTAATCTGAATCCCATAACGCCTGCCTTGGCTCCCTTGCTGATATTCTTTACTCTTTCCCCCACTCATCCAAATACATCACCCTCTCCCATTCAATATTGTTTGTAAATAAAATTAAAAGGCCTGTAAATATTTTTTTTTAATATTTAATCACAGGTTGTGAAAAGTAAACAAACCTGTTTCTGCATGTGCCAATCTGTTACGTAGTGCTCTTTATTTTTTTTGATGCCATGTCCTTCAGGTTGACTGCTAAACCTTTCACTGGAACATTTCACTGAAATCTTTTTGTGTTTAATAATGTTGTGTTTATTATTAATGTTCCAGTATAATTGCCAGTTCTTAACTAATATACTGAATGAATCTTTGGCCTCCTATCTGTAAATTAATTTTATTTATTTATTAACAAATGACATGATGCCACAAGATTCAGAAATTATATGCAGTAACCTCCAAATGATAAGGGATCCCATGTCTGTACCTGCATCAACAGGATTCTGTATTTCAATGTTAGGCCACCTGTCGACATGCCTTTCTAACTTCCTTAAAGGGGACCTGTCCTCCTCGCAAATAATTCCAACTCCTATTTTATGATGTTATTCAAGCAAACTAAATTTTATATCATTTAAATAATTTTCAATCTTTTTAATTTAATCTTGGAATTCACAATCACCTCAAGCAGGCAGCAGCCATTTTGTGCACATTGTTATTATGGACAAGCTTTGAAGCATTCCAAAATTGTGCTTATGCACCAAAATTGGGGACTTGATCTCTGTCCTCATGCATTGGATACAAAATTAGATGTTGAATAAGGGGGGGAAACTAAAGAGTGCAATGACATCTAGGAAGTGCTGAATGGAAAGTGACTAATTGCCTGCCCCGCCTTTATGCCTAAGGCATAGAGGTGGGGCAGGCAATATGATTGACAACTGAGCGTTCTAACAGGTATGGATGTTTGATTAAAAAAAAAAAAAACTTTTGGTTTTATTAATTTTGAAAAAGTCTTCTATTGTACAGCTTTATGTCTGGCTGACTGATCCCCCTTTAAGTCTGGCACATACAGGGACACTGGGGGTCATTTATAAAGTTCATGCAGTGTATATTTATTCAGAAATGGTTGTATTGCCCATGTTTTTCCTGAATGCTGAAATATTACTCTGTGTTTCCATTTTTTGCAAGCATTGTGCCCAAATATTCACAAATGGCTCGCAAATAAGCAGGTATTTGCGACTGTGCAAGGTCATTGTGCATTTTGCAAATCTTTTGTGTGTGTGTATAAATATTAACAATTTGCGATATTGTCATACTTAAAAACCCTGGTTGTCGCAGTGTGAATAAAAATGTGCAATTCTGGTTGCACATTAAATGCACCATTCTTGTCCAGCTTTATAAATATGACCATGTGCAGTGAAATGGGTTCACTGTGTGAATCATTCTGCATTGTGCAAAGCTTATAAATGAGGTCTACTGAATACATTATAGGGATCATTTACTATGCCCCTAGACCAGGGTCGGACTGGGGGGCCCAGGGCCCACCGGGACTACTGCCCAGGTCCCCCTCCGACCCCCCTGCCCTGATGCACTTACTGCTGGGCTCCTGCCTCCGTGCTCCCCTCCGACCCCCCTGCCCACGCTCCTGCCGCGCTCCTCCTTGGGAGGCGATGCACACGCTCCTGTCGCTCTCCTCCTTGGGAGGCGATGCACACGCCTCCTGCACAAATGGTGCTGTGCGCACGCGCAAGTGGCGCTGCGCGCAGCACCTACCGAAAACTTTTTTTTTTTTAAATTTCATTGGGAGAAGGGTCTGGCCCGGCGGGGGCCCATTAAGGGTCAGGGCCCACCGGGATTTTTCCCGGTATCCCGCCGGGCCAGTCCGACACTGCCCTAGACAGAAGTACAAGGGCATTAAGGCGCACAACAGCACACCCTCCAAACACTTCTGTCCAGTATCTGGTGTGTATATTTGAGGTGTATTGCAATGCAATAGTGACCTTTAGTTTTGGTAATGCAATAGTAACCTTACTGCCTGCTTTATGGCAGGAATAGAGAATAATAGTTTTTTTTTTGGATTTTTTTGCACCCCTCTTTAACGGTGGATATTGCTGATTTAAAACACTTTTGTTTTCTGGCAGATTTTGAAAGCGTGTCATTTATTTTACTTATGACAAGCATGTCTGTGGCATCAAAGTAACCCTAATTAGTTTGAGCCCAGTGTCATATGAGCCACATTTCTTCCACACCTCATTGATTGAACAAAGAAAAGAATTTAAAACTTTTATATAGTACTTTTTCATGGCCTGACTTAACAATGACAAACTTTGCTATTACTGCTTAATATTCATAACACCCAAAGAAAATGTCAGATTCCCAGTTCATCCCAAAATATATAATTTATATTCCATTTTTAGTCTTTAGCATTTCTCATTCTGCATGCTACGTGGAACATAGTCATGGTTAAACAATGGCAGCTTGCAACACTTACCCATATCAATTTAAATACGTAATTGTATTAAAAATTATAAATCCCTAAGGAGATACATACATTGTAGACTTCCACAGTGTAGCACATAGTGGGCATACTGTAGCTGTAATTCATTGTTCTTGGGAGTTTACTCATGCTGTTAGTAAAGGGGGTTTGTATAGTGTGATGTTAGTAAAGGGGTGGCTATTTAAGTTACAGGCTAAATTTTTTTATACTTTATTGTATTTCTTTGCCTGTAAGCAAATGTATTTGTGTAATATATGTATTGCAAGTTGATTTGTATTTAGGTGTCCTTATTGCACTGATCCATATAGTTAGCTCAAAACATTTCAATAAATTGTTGGAGGAGAGCCAATTACTTCTTCTTACAGGACAAGGTAAGTTAAACTAAAGAAGTAGGTAGAAATGCTTTACATGATGATTTGTGCTTCTGTACCAGCCCAAGGCAAGCACAGCCCTTTAGCAGTAAAGATCTGTGTCTGCAAAGATGCCCCAGTAGCTCCCCATCTTCTTTTCTACTGATTCACTGATTCACATGCTTTGTGCTGCTGTCACTTACTGAGCTTAGGGACCCACTCACAATATACAGTACACATAGAATAAAATAGAAATGTCACAATATAATGCTGATTAGTAATTAATACATATAATTACTACATGGCCGCACAGAAACCAGTGCAATTAGAATCAGAATTTAATAATCGCCTCTGTAGCATCAGCTTATATTACAGGGGAAGCTCATTTTTTTTTCTTGATAATTCGTGACAACCCCTAAGCTTAGCTTCTCAACAGCTTCTCAGAGTCCACTGAGCATGTGAGTGTCAGACATTTTCCAAGATGGTGACAAGTTTGACGTCCTGAATCATTGCTGCTATTGACAAGCTGAAACTTTAGGCTGGTGCAATACGTTCACTATATAAAACATGGCATTTTTATCAATCAATTCTTAGGGTCTTTATTATCCTTTAAAGGCATAAGGCTTATACTGATGGGATTCGTCTTTAAGGAGTACTAAACCCTAAATATGACTAGTTAAAAATGCCATATTTTAGATATTGAACTTATTGTACCAGCATAAAGTTTCAGCATCTCAATGATCCAGGACTTCAAATTTGTCACAGGGGGCCACCATCTTGGAAAGTGTCTGCGACACTCACATGCTCAATGGGCTCTGTGCAGCTGTTGAGAAGCTAAATTTAGGGGCCGCCGTAATTTTATAAGCAGAGGTTTGTCTGTAATTTAAGATAATGCTACAAGGATGATTATTAAATTAGTTAATGCTAGTTGCACTGGTTTCTGAGCTGCCATGTAGTAATATTCTGTATTGATTACAAATTATCATTCAGTATAGTGAATTTTGGTCCTAAAGCTCTGTAACTGACCGTAGCACAGATGGAGCATGTGCAGTGAATCAGGAGAAAAGAAGATGGGGAGCTACTGGGGCATCTTTGGAGGCACATATCTTTCGTCATTAAGGCTGAGGTTGCCTTGGACTGGTACAGAAGCCCAAAGCATAATGTACAAAATTTCTAGCCTACTTCTTTAGATAAGCTTTAGTTCTCCTTTAAGAATTAAGCATGGTTGGGGATAGATTATGGGAGTACAAGGTGTGGCTGCAACTATTTGCTTGTAATGGTAAAAATGTGAGATGGGTATGTAGAAAATTCATCTATTTAGGTGGAAACCATCAATAATTGCTGCTGCAAGCCATTCTGAAAGAATTTCAGTTTCTGCTGTAGCTTGGACAAACAAGGGCTTCTCTTTTACAGCCCTTTTGCTATTTACAGCAGGTATAACCCATTGCAGACCAGTGCAAACAGTAATGTTGGTTCCAACTTTTATTATTTTTTTTCTGGCATTGAAACTTAACAGGCATAGTTAATATTGTATTGTCAGTCTGGATGATGTGCTTATCTCAGTTTTGGGGAGCGGTTGTTCTTATTAAGAGAGGGAAAACAGAGTGCAAAAACTGCTGGTACCGTTTCTAACATTTATTGTGTAGCTTTACAATAGGCATTCAATGGAATCCATATTTTTTTTTCAGAGGTGAAATATCCTCTTGTCATCACCTTAAATGCTGATGTGTTTGGGGACATCTTTGATATTGTGGCCCATATTGTGATCCATTAATTTTGTGATGATTATTGCCCTATATCGGTTTCCCAGTCCATCATATACTTCAAAGGCATATCAGGGATTTGGGACAATCATTGTTTATACAAAAGAGAAAGGCTCCCCTTTAATCTGCCTGCTTGTTCACGACAGGTCTTGTACTGCTTGAATTTTAGGTGCTTGTTTCTGAACGTTCGGGTTAGTTTTCTTTATAACTAGCATTGTAGCTGGAAGTTTCTCTTTATGGTGTGGGTGGCATATCCTGGAGGAAAGAGTAGGTTATTGTCGATGAGGATTATATGCTTTGTGGTAGGGTTTTTTTTCTCCTAATTCAATCCCAGTTTTTCCCCATAGTCTTCAGTAGGATTTTCATGTGATAGATTGCGTTTTTCTGAATTGAATTGCATCTCAAATTTAACTCATCATAACTTTTCACGTGACAACCCTTCTGGCCCTTAAAGCAGAACTATTGCACAAATGAAAATTTTGATATAAGCTTCCTCATACTAAAATAAGAAATATTTCTAAATACATTTCCTTTCCCTATGGAGAAAAGGCAGGCACTTGCAAAGACCAATCTTCCAGACAGGCTTAGTCAAAACATCAAAGTAATTTATTTCAATGCACAAGGATACAGCTATTCGATATCGAAGTTCCCCATAATTACCCTGAAATTTTAATTTCATTCTAACTTTCACTTCGACCCTTCGTAAATCTGCCCCAAAGTGTTTATTGGGGAATGATGGCTAACTGACCTTGCTTGTTTAGAATGGAGGTGAGCGGTGCGTTTTGGAAAAATGAAGGTTCAAGGCTAGTAGTGAAACTGGTTTAAATTTGTATATAAAGAGTTTCTGTCTGGTCCATCTGATGGATTCTTCTTCCATTAAAAACGTATAAGGGATGACTGCAAGGTTTGTAGGTACAATAATATTTTACGGACTGTGACTGTCTATGATCTGAGATCTAGGTGTATCGTAGCAGCACTAATATATGTGAGCATGTGAGTCCGGGCGAATAAATAATCAATAGAAGAATATACATGGTGCAGATTTGAGGAAAAAGATATAACTTCTACCCATTGCACTTAATGTGAGCCTGGCATTGTGAAAAGTACTAAGGAGCTTGTCTCCAGACTGAAAGATGCTTAGAGAAGGCTAAAACTGCAAGCTGAGTCAGTAACCCTCATAAAGATTTGGAAATCTAAAATTTCAGAGAGAAAATAGGAAATTAATGTGTAATTGGAGTAGAATGCAACCTAATGCATAGAGTCGCCCGATATATTAAATGCATAATATGGAAAAGGGCTCAGTTTAAACTTCTTTTGGTAACTTAACTCTCCCACACTGCTTTTGTGTAAGGTAATTAAGCTGATTTCAAACTACCCTTGGGACTGCAACATAATAGAAGGCTGAGTGTGGGACAGGATTTCTACTCCCATTCTGGTACAGTTATCAGTGTAACCACAATTGGGTTTTATTTTGCATGTACAGCTGCATTTCATTTATTTGTTGTTTCTGCAATGCCTAGTAACTGTTAAAAGTGGTGATTCATAGTACTGGGTAAGAAATGTTGCATAACCCATTTTGCTAATTTCCTTGACAGGAATATGTCTCAAAGTTTGTTTTAACTATGAACTATACAGCCTGGTAGAACAGATTATGAGCACAAAAAGTAAAGTTTTTTGGGGTGCTTCAATATGGCTTGAATTTTCATGGTGCTGTACTGGTGAATCCTTGGTGGTTAGAAGAACAATCCATAAGTATTTCCTAAAATACAAAAATGCATTGTTCTTTACTGAGCTGGATGGGGCAGATTTTAGCAGCCCACTGTAAGATTTCTGTTGGTGGTATTGGTATAAGTCTTCATGGTGCTGGTTTCCTTTGCAGGTATGAATGGGCATCTTGGTTGCTTTATATCCCTCCTGCTCTGCTATCCAGGCCTGGACGACATAGGCCCTGGCATTTCAGGTACACAGAGGCCCAAACAGCCCCCACCAGCCCACTTACTTCGCCCTTATTCCCTCCATCATCTCCAACTCCTGTTATAAACCTCTGAAGTGTAAAGTAGTCGGCATCACAAATCTTGATTGATAACCTCCTTTTCACCCTGCCCCTCAGTGTGCATGAGATTGATTTAAGGTAAGGGGCAAGTGTTTCCCCTTTTATTTTTATTGTTACTAAGGAGCTCCTATAGAGTGTGTAGGAAGGGAGGGGGGAAGGAGCAGTCTACAAAGAAAACATGGTGGTAAGATGAGCCAAATCACTGTCCCAGAGACTAATAAGAGATAAGGAAAGGCATTAATGGGGATGTAGTTTTTTGGTCATGTAATTTGAAAAAGTAGTGGTGATGTCAAAAGCACTTTCAACACGACTACATTGGAAACCTTTTGAAAATAAACAGAGTGATGCAGCTTTCTGCATTAGAAAAAATTTAAAATCATATTCAAATATTGAGGTAGCAATTTTTGGATGATTAATATTATTTTACATAGGCCAGTCTAATGAAGATATTTATCCTAAATGTGGAGTTCCCCTTTAAATGAACCCATTTCTGCCTTTCCTGCAGACCCTAGCAAATTAGCAGATCCTGTGCCTTCTAGGGCCAGATTTCTCCTGATGGCACCCTGAGGTGATCCTGTTGCCCCTTCCCTCCCACAAGATCATGCACATACACATCTAGGGTTGCCACCTGTGACCTGTCTGGTTTTGATCTGAACAGCCCAGTAATTTGAAGAGCTGCCCGGTAGAGTCCTGCAGCGGGTCGGGTACCCGCGGGTTACCCGCAAAATCCCGCGGTACCCTGTGGGTTGCTCATAGAATTTCTGGGTGCGGGTATAGAAGCGGGCCGGTGGTTCTGCAGGTTGGCGGGTTGAGGGACGGGTCTAGGATCCTCGCTATAGGGATCTTTACTCCTTTTTCTCAGCATTTCTACTACTGATGATGTCACATCCGGTTTACAATGACAGCACTTCCTGTTTTTTGAAAAAGTGGCTGGAGGCTACGAAACGCGTCAAGCGTGGGGTTCTTCTTTTTTGCTTTGAAATTGGATTCCCAGGTCTGTTGAACATTTTAACTTCAGAATAAATGCTATGTTTTAAACCTCTACGTGGTGCTCCATATTCTCTCTGCATCTATGCATTGGGTCAAAACAGGCTGATCACTAATCAGGACCAGAGGCAACCCAGGGGAAACTGCATTTATCAAGGGCTCGTATGCTTTATTCTGTATGTATATAAACCCCTTTTCCACTGAATTACCTTTTCAGTGTGTTTCTGGATTTTTGCAGCTATGTATTGATACATATACAAAGTAGGGTTCTTCCAGTGTTGGCACCTACTTAGGTGTGTATATACAATGGGTTGTGCTCCCGAATTGCAGCATAATACCGTCTTTGTCTGACTGGATTTTCAAACCTGCCTGATGGATATCTTGCCAATTTATTTGTTTGAATATCAATTAGACAGAAGATAGGGAGAATGCTAAGGCATGGCAAGCATTATTCCACTACCAGTTTATCCCTTTCAGAATAACTTTGTTAATTTTATGAAAACAAACCTGTCTGGGCTGAGATGAGTCCTAAGTGGGTCTGTTTTTCTAGACCCTGACAAATCCGTTATCCAACCTAGACCTGCACACCTGCATTGGCCATGATGTCTTTACATACCCATTGTATTTCCAAACCCATTCCTGCATGGGCTATATCTTTCCATACCCATTCCACATCCATAGTAATTCTAAACATACTAAAATTAATAAATTTTAGAGTAAGAAGCTTAAAGACATGCTTCCTTTAAAGTGGACCTGTCACCCAGACACAAAAATCTGTATAATAAAATTCCTTTACAAATTAAACATGAAATCCAATTTTTATTTTTTATTAAAGCATTCATAGCTGTTGTAAGCTCATTTAAAAATATTGTCTGTCAATCAAATGTTGTCTGCGCTCCTCTATGCCAATGGCATAGAGGCGGGGCAGACAATTACTTTAACTTTCCTTTCAGCACTTCCTAGATATCACTGCTCTTCATACATTCCCCCATTCTCTTCACTGTTTAATTGTGTAGCCAGGGCATTGGGATGGACATTGGGTCACTCATTCTTGTGCACAAACAAGATTCTAAGATGATATAATGCTTGCCTTAATAACAGTGTCCACAAAATGGCTCCTGCCTGCTTGCTATAATTTTGAATTCCCAGACAGAAGGAAACAAGAATCAAATAATTTATACAGTGTAAATAAAGTTCATTTTGCTTGACTAATGTGATAAAATAGGATTTTGACATTTCTTTTGGGTGACGGGTCCCCTTTAATTCTTCTCTTGTAACCAGGTTTTTCTTCTGAAGGAAACATATGCGGTTACATCTGAATGTTACCTGTTTTATGGAGGCCTAGCCAACTTTTAATCCTTTTTGTTCCGTCCTTCACTCTGGGAACTTCTTCCAGCATTCTGCTTGGCACTAAGCTGCACTTTTTATGATGAATGTAGTAACTGTGAGTGGCAGGTAATTCTGGAGAATACTTGGTAGCTTTCTCTTTTGACTGAGAAGCGTGCCCATTTCTTTGTTTAATGAAGCAATAATTTGAGGCTGTTTTTCCTGTGGCATTTGCATTTTACTTTAACTCCATGGATTCTTTCAAGACTTTGAGTTCTTGTTGAAGCCTGATTATTAGCATTCAAGATTCACATGTTTTTGTAGGATGCATTTTAAATCTGTTAGCAGTGGGTTTTATTTGTAAAGAAAGGTTCACATTATTTTTCAGTCAGGCAGAGGACGGTGCCTCACTGTAAATGTAGTTTCCACTTAACCTTTGCAGAGGGCACATTTCCAGAAAGACCAGTTATGCAACCATACTTATCATTTGACCTTGCGTTATCTTGCAGGTTAGAAAATATGTACTAGCATTCTACTGTTTTACATCAGCTCTACGTAGTAAACTCTCCCATGTTAAAAGCTTACTATGGTAGCAAACAAGTGGCACAATTTGAAAGCTCCCTTCATTTGCTAGCCGACTTAACAGAACCATTTGCATGGTAAATCCCCCACATGTCACAAACTTTCTCTCCTTGTGGCCAGGGCCAGGAATGGGAGGTCCGGAGTGGCAGGCAGGTCTCCTCTTACGCAGGGCTCTGGTCAACAAGGCCCACGAGGGCCGGGCCCAACCAAATGATTTTTCCCAGTGTCCCACTGGCCCAGTCAGAACCTGCACTTATGTGCCCCTTATTGCTCACACTGAAGGCACTTCTTCCAAGGGAATGGCTCCACTTGACATCTTGATGATAATTCATTGCTCTGTAACTTATGCTGAATGAATTTACAGTGACAGGTTTCCATGCTTTAAAAATTAAATTATTTAATTACAACATACTGAAAAATAGAAAGTACAATGTGTAACAAGTATATTACAGTAAAATTCCTCTTTATATCCCACTTTTAGTATCCTCGAATATTTGAAATTCCTTCTCCATTTTGGAAAACGTTATTTAATAGGAGACCGAGCAGTTTGGCATAGCAAAAAAAAAAACATCATCATTTCTCATAGCCATTAATAACTAGGGTCAAATGGGTAGTTTGTTTAGTGATTATGATTTAAAAAAGAGTAAACAGTTGTTTGACAATAAATGGCTTCAGCCAACCCCTAACCATGAGTGAAAGAAAAGTTTTTGTGTTATTCATATTCTCATGAAAATATTCTCTGAAAAATGGTTAAGAAATCATAAATTCTGCCAGGGTATGTAAACTTATAAACACAACTGTATGTAAGAATTTCACCAGAATTTTTCAGATGATGTTATAAATAGGTAATTTGTACTTCAATGGAAATTGTCCGAATCGTACTGCGCTGGCTATATTAAAAATGTAAATTTATTTCTAAAATTGTATGCAAATACTAGGGAACTGTTTTTTTTTTTTCCTGCAGTATTTGTTTTTTAAATTAGGGGCAGGTTTATAAAGGTTGAAACTGAAAAATCACGTTTTTACAATTGAATTTCGAGGTCATTTTAGTGTAATTTAACTTAGGAATAGTCCGGAGGCAAATCGATTTTGAAAAAATCCTCTAAAAGTATTGAAAAAAAGTCCTCTAAAACCTGCCGAATTGCTGTTTTAGCCTATGGGGGACCTCCTAGAACCAATTTTAAAGTGGACCCGTCACCCCAAAAAAATATTCAAAATCCTATTTAGTCAAGCAAAATAAACATTAATTACACTATATAATTTATATAGTTTATATATATATATAATTTATTTTAATCTTGTTTCCTTTAGTCTGGGAATTCATAATTATAGCAAGCAGGCAGGAGCCATTTTGTGTTATTAAGGCAAGCCTTGTATCATCTCAGAATCTTGTTTGTGCACCAGAATATGGGACCCAATGTCTATCCCAATGTCCTGGCTACACAATAAAACAGTGAAGAGAATGGGGGAATATGTGGAGAGCAGTGACATCTATGAAGTGCTGAATGGAAAGTGAAAGTAATTCTCTGCCCCGCCTGTATGCCGCCCTAAGGCATAAAAGGAGTGACAGACAATATTTGATTGACAGC
>CM044448.1:21738024-21786587 GCA_024363595.1 Xenopus borealis
GGCACACTGAAGGGTGAATGAGCTATAAACACTAGCAAGCACAAGCCTTATCTTGGATAACCGTAGAAACTAGGGGACTGTTGAAAATGTTCAGTTTCCTGCACACCTCTGTGTACACTGCATGATAACATCTCTACTTGGTACAAAGTGAGCTGCAAGAGTCACAAGCCAGAATAATAATGTCTCCTTGGGAATATATGATAAAAGGTTATATTCTGTGAGCTGCACATAGTACGAGTTTAAGAAATATGTCCATTTTAATTTAATTTCTTTATGCTTCTCTTTCTTTTATGCATCTCTTGGCTTTAGCTGTTGGTCAAATAGGGTTATGATCCGTTTGAGAAGAAATTTGGTTTTATACCAATATCGCACGCAGTTGCTTTTTGTATCTTGAAGGCATTGTTTTGCTCTCCTCCCCACTGCCACCTCCTGGCTCTTCAGAGAGCCCCATCTAGAGCTAGCCTCTAAAGTGGCCATGTGTTCATATCCACCACAGAGGTAAGCACCTTGGAATTCTGAGCACCTACTTACACAGCGGTGTCCAGAAAAGCAAATTCCATTGCTCTAATCCAGGGATCCCCAACCTTATTTATCTGTGAGTCACATTCAAATTAAAAAAAAAAGTTGGAGAGCAACACCAGCATTCAAAGTTCCTCATGGTGCCAAGTATGGGCTGTGATTTGTTATTGCGATGGCCTACAGGAGACTGTTTGGCAGAACAAGTGTTTTTTGATGCAATTAAAACTTTTTTAAACCAGGAATTAAGGGCTTTAAGGGCCACTAGGAGAAACATTCAAGGGGTTGCTGAGCAACATGTTGCTTGCAAGCCACTGGTTGTTGATCACTGTTCTAATCAAACCCCATATTGCATTATTGATACATTGCATCAGGAGCGGAACTAGGGGTAGGCAGAAGTGGGGAGCTGGGCAGTTACTTGTTTAAAGGTCTTCTGCCTACCCCTAGTCCAGGTTGGCTCCCCTTGTTTGTGGAACTACCGGCGGAGCAGGGGGTGCAATTGGACCGGGGTCCTCAACCCCTCATGCATTGCAGATTTCACTGGGAGAAAATTCTGTACGCCCCCCCACCCGCTAGTTACGTTACTGCATCCCCTGCTGCTGTCGCCACCCTCCACTCCACTGTTACTTGCCCCTACCTCCCTCCCTCTCCTTCCCCTCCCCTTCGTTGCTCTCATATCCCTTCCTTCTCTTCTGTGATTGTACATGCAGACGCACACTACTGCAAAGTTATTTTTTTTATAAATTACCTTCCTACTGACATTCTGTGAAAAGACTTGTGTATATAGAGCCAGTGCTGTAGGGCTAAAACCCTTTTAAGTACTACACTGTAGTTGAGCTCCTGGTAACTTTCTAGAAATTGACTCAGGGAGAATTGCTGGGAACATGGGAGCTTGTCTTCCATGAAAGGTATATGGTCGTTTAACAAATACCTAATTCTATTACTGTATTTTTTCCATAATCCTTATTAGTGGTCTGTAGGCACAGTTCAATTTTGCTGGTGGTAGCATGCATGCATGCATGACTGTCTGCTTATGCCATGTTTTCTTTCAACAGCATGTTTCCCATATGCTGGACCTCTGTAAGTCAGGGAGCCACAAAGATTGGGTCCCCTGCCCTAGTTATGGTAGGTGAATCAGGTTGGGCTTCAGGGTTGGCTTCCAGCCAGGGATCCCATACTTTTTAAAATTTTGCTGGACAACCTTGGGCTGCATAAGTCTATTTGACCAGAGGGAGAGTTATGTGAATTGAAGCAATCCAGGCTGAGGTTTCCATCCATTTGAATAAGTGTAGCTTAAAGCTGGCCATAGACGCAAAGATTTTTGAAAGATCCAATGGTTATCTTGAGACCACGATTGTCTCAAAACGATCGTTTAATGTCAGATGTGTCCATCAACTAAAAAGACCATTTCAGGCGATATTGCCAGCAAAACTGAAGGATCGCAGCCTGCTTTGCCCTGCAAACATATGTAGATTGCATGGGGACCGATAAAGATTTTCTAACCTGGCCGATCAATCTTCAGACCAATGTCGGACGAAAAATCGTAAGATGAACGATCATTTGTATCCCACTAACCGCACGATAATTTGACAGATTGGTCGGACTTCACCAAAATCGGTCGTTCGGGAGCGAAAGATCGTTGCGTCTATGGGGAGCTTAAGTGTAAAATAGAAGTGATCATACTAGCAATCTGGCTTTGTTCAGAGGGAGGATATCTTCTACCAATCCTATTAAGCTCTGGGGAACAAATACCATAGAAGTCCAGTTTAACTGTGTATTCTGCTACTCCCCTCCAGTATGCCTCCAAATGTGGGCAAATAAAGGTAAATATTTTCTGTAACTGTTTGTAGGCAGGCTCGCCACTTTACAAATGCTCTCTCAGAGGGAGAAGGAGGTAGTGAGTTGGGCTAGTGCTTTGTATAAGCTAGAGATTAGTTTACTATGTTGGGGGTTATGAAGAACCAGTTCAAAAGGGGGGGTTTGTAGAACTGCAAATATCGGAAGAACTGTACATTTTGACACCCTGGTTTATTCTTGATCTGGGTGAATGTAGGAAACATCTCCCCCTCCAAGAAATCTCCTAATCGCTTAAAAGTAAGTTTGGGCCTGTAGGAGAAGTCTTGCAGGTTGGGAAGGTGGGGAAGATTGCTGTTCCTCAAGAGAAAGAATGGAGAGAGGAGAACGGGAACCTTGATAATTTACATCCTGCTCTCCAAGCCCTATAGGATGTAGTAATAGTTGAGTGGCCCCATCATAGTCAGCAAGTCTCCTGTAGGGTAGGTGTAAGGGTGCCTGCTAATCCCTGCCGGCGTCGAGGTGGGCGCGCGTCAAAGTCGGCGCGCGTCAAAGTCGGCGCGCGTGCGTCGTGACGCCATCACGCCTGCGTCTATTTTGGCGCCAATTGGGGCCTATTTAAGGAGATTTCTGGACTGTGGACATTGCCCGATTATAGGTCCTCATCTGTGGTTCCTGGGTGCACTTATCTTGCTTTTCTACTGAAGACTTCTTGTGTATGACCCTGCTTTGTTACTGGACTATTGAACCTCTTCTGCCTGAACCGAACCTCTTGCCTGGATTACGTTTACGACTTGTGCCTGACCCCTGCCTGTACTGCGACTACTCGGACTGCTGTTTCCTCCTTGGTCCGCATTCCACAACAGAGCTCCAGCCCTTACAGTAGGTTCCTAATGGCCTCCCATGAGCCAACCAGGTGGGCCAGAAGGACCAGGCCAGGATCCTCCTCTTGAAAGTGGAACATGTATGGACATAATACAGTTGACTTGCTGAGAAGTATAAGTAGGGCAATCCACCCTGGTCCCCTGGAGCAGTCTGAGTTTTCCAGGACAAGAGAGACATGTAGGAAGGAGGTAATTGTGGTGGGGGTGGTGGTGATTTGTGAGAAAATTCTTTGTGGGATCCTAATTGGGGAATTGTGTAAGCAGTAAAGCAATTTGGGGAGGTAGCCATTTTAAATTGCCTTATTAAGGGGTTGATGTTGTTGGGAATGTAGTGACGGAGATTGGGTAGATGATCACAGAGAATAGAAAATCAACAGGATATTTCTAGAAGGGAAACCTCTGCTCGTTTATTGCGGATGCAACATTTTGGGGCGTAACCCCTTTGTCAAGTATACCGGAAATCAGTGCACATGGCATTTAAAAAGCAGTATCAATTAAACATAATTAGTGAAAGTGATTACATAATTAGTGGAAAAATGCTTAATTAGTTAAATGGCCTTAAATACATAATTCATTATCCAGAAAGGACAAAAAATCCAATATATCCATCAGTTAAACTGTCCAGTGTAGCATCAATACAATAGATTTGATTCAAGTTATATACTTGCAATAGTGAGCAATGAACAGTTCAAATACATAATAGAAAATTACTAAAGTGTCATGTGCGGTCAGTGCAATAGCGATAAAAAGTTTGTCCTTGTCTGTACAAAATGTATTCAAATTTCAAAATGTAACTAATCAATAAGCTAATCACAAAGTATCAAGCAATTCAACTGATACTTGGTAACAATTGAAGTACAATACCATAATATTTTATAGTCACAAATCAATTCAACTTCAATCTTACCCTACTCGTATGGAGAGGAAAATCTTTCCTTGAGGCATATCGGCAAGCTGTTCATCTACAAGAGAGAAGTAACAAGGGTTAATAATGATAAACAGTTAAAAAACAGAAAAAAAACAACTCCTATTAAAATCCTCATTTAACCCATTTGGATGGTGTGATTGTAAAAGCCAAATTCTATAGCACGCTCTCTGGAGTATTCTCTTTTTTTTTTTTTTATCCATGCCAGGTTTGGGAGAAACTTTTTCCCAGCAAAGTTGAGAAAGTTGAGTGTGAGAATGAAGATGTTTAGCCAATAAGGTTTTGCCCTTCAGCTTTTTTCTTTTTGCTTTTCAGTCACCTTTGTATTACAAGTCTCTGAGCTCATAGGTAACGAATGGTAGGTACGAATCACAGATTTATGTTCATTTAACTTCAGTTTCATAGGCCTACTTTTTTGTCCTATATATAACAATACATAAGGACGGTAAACTACGTCCTTCGTGTCACATGTAAAATAACCGTATATTTAGTGCCTTGATGTGGATGTGTTACATAAGACCCTGGAATTATGGCATTGCAGTGACCACAATTCCTACAAGGGTAGGTGACTTGACTTTGGGTCCCCAAAATTGTACATATTCCTTTTCTGTACCATAGATTTTTTTCTTTAAGTTCCCCTATAATTCGACCCCTCCTATATGTGAACAGGTGAGGTAACCCAAACAAGTGTCCATACTTCTGGTCCATACTCAGAATATTCCAGTGTTTTACGATAGTATTCCTAAAGGCCTTAGATCAATTCCTTGTCCTTTAATTCTTGAAAGTACCATGAGTAGCAGAGTGACGGCAATATTGTTGGACATGGGAGTGTTTCCCATCTTGTTAATATTTCATGTCACACTGATCATCTTCCTAGAAGTACAATAATTACTCTTGGAGGGAAGTTCCTCAAAGTGAACACCTATAAAATTAATTATTTTAATGACATCTGGCACAAACATGGTTTAAGCATATAAACAGATTACAACAACTGAATTCTCCAAGCTTGCTTTGTTGATATTTGATGTCCTTCTACCTAATGAATGTGCTAATGTGCTAATGTACCACCTTTCACTTATATATATGTATATGTACATTAATTACCAGATTGTTCCAGGACTTCCTAATTAAATTGGACCTGTTACTTGTTGAAACCAATCAGATAATTGCTGCCATTTACTACTCTGTAGCAGTTCTATTTATGATTCTATGCTAGTGATAACTGAACAAGTCCTTGTGTGTAACCTTATGACTGACATTCGTGATGTGTGGGGTAGACAAATTGTAGACTAGAAGTAACTATAACCTGTCCAGTACATTGTCATTAAGATTGGCTTTTGTTGAGACTTAAGATTAAGTGCATTTTATGTTTTTAGGGGGAAAAAACACCATCCAGCCTCTTCCTATGGTGTTGATCATAACAATGAAAGTGGTAATCTGTGCACATAAAAAAGTAATGGCTCACTAGACCTCATTTTCTGGAGGTTAATGTGAAAGCAAAAAAATATCTGCCACTTGGAATACAGGAGTTTAGGTAATGTAAGGTATCCCAAAACCCAGAAGTAACTCCAAGGTCCCAGTCTAGGCTCACACCTCTGCCTATAACCACTGCCTTTGACTTTGGGAGGAGCCTTCCACTGGATGCCGCCAGGTCTTATAGTAGGAGCACCTAGGAGATGGTTCTGAGCAGGCAAGGGATCCATGTGTGAACTAGAGTAACAGGGAACAAGGAACAAGGAACCTGGTCGAGGGAAAGGCTGAGTCAATACTATTCAGGCAGAGCAGTACAGAATCAGAAGGCAAGAACGTTGTGTGGGTCACATGCTGGGTCAAAACCAACAGTATTGCAGTACAGAAAAAGGATCCTAGGGAATGGTCAATAAAAGGGCAAGGAAAGTATAAAATATAATAAGGCTAGAAATGTGGTATTTTGTATACTAAACATAAACATGAACTTACTGCACCACAAGCCTAATCAAACAAATTATTTATGCTTTCAAAGTTGGCCACAGGGGGCTGTCATCTTGTAATTTTGTTATACATCTTTGCAAGACTAGACTACATGCACATGCTCAGTATGGTCTGTGCTTCTTAGGGATTGTCATAAATGCTCAAAAAAAAAAGTTTTGCATGGCTGGTTAGTAAGGCAGGGGCTCCCCCTGCTGTTCATAAGTATGATTGTTTCCCTGCCAGAAGTTGGGGACCATCTGACAATTCTTATCCACAGCACTAAATGAAGGGAGAATTTCACTGCATACAGTCAGGTTTCTTATAAAAACTGTACACATTTTTAAATTAAAGTATATTGGAGATAGATTTCTTTTTCATTAAAGAAAGTAAAAATGGGATTTTTATATCTTTGCCTTTCCTTGCCCTTTAAGTTTTTAAATTTTCCGGCAAGGGAGATGTCGACGTGACGCTCGCATCTGAACCCGGAAGCAATGTGAGCACTTGTCAAAAAGGATTCCTCGTACTACCAAAAGGAGCAGGCGTCCCCCCCCCTCCCCCATGGGCATGCGGGCTTCCCTGCTGCACCACTAGACCACCAGGTATTATAAGAGTTTCAGAGCATATTTCTTAAAATAATCCAGGTTAACCGCCAAAATGCATTGTCCCATGTTTTTCTTAATGACTCCCAAGCATCTAATCATCATCTGCTGTATGAAATTTGTGAAGCATTCAGTAGTCTTGAGTCAAGACCGTAAGACTAATCATGAAAAAAATTACTTCCTGGATTTCCTTAAAGGGGACCTAAACCTAAAAAAGAAACTTTTCCCTAATAAAGAAGAAAATGTAAGTCTAACCAACTTTAAAGTATTACAATAATTACTAAATTTCCATAGATTTAAAGTTATTTGTAAATATAATCCCAACTGAAAGCATTCAAATGGCACGTTACCCTAAGCAATAATTCAAAATCAAATGCTATTGTGCTAGTTGAGAAAAATAAACTTTACTTTATAAAAATAAATTATTATTTAAAAATTGTTTCTTTTCTCCATTTGGAATCCACAATAATGACACGCAGGAGCTATTTTGTATAAGCTGTTATCAAAGCAGGCTTTGAATCCTCCCACAGTCTTGTGAATGTGCTAGAACATGAAGCACAAGCTACAAAATTATAGACTGGGAGGAGAGGAAAAATGTGAGCAGCACAGTGGCATCAAGGAAGCATGGATAGTGATTTTTATGCCACGCGCATAGGGGCAGGGAAGGCAATATATGGATATATATTTCAACTTTCAGTGAAAAGGACTCTGTCGCAGGAAAACAAGTTTTTCTTTCAAAGCACATCAGTTAATAGTGCTGCAGCAGCAGAATTCTTTTTTTAAAAGAACAGATTTTTTTTATTTTCAATTTTGAAATCTGACATGGGGTTAGACCTGTTCACAGTTTCCCAGGTGCCCTCTTTTATGGGACTTTTGCTCTGAAATACTTCAGTCTCTCTTCATTGCTGCACTACAAGTTGGAGTGATATCAAACACCCCCCCCCCTTTTCTGCCCAGCAGCCTTTAAAGGGCACCAATCATAACTAAAATGACTTACTAAGTAAATAAACTATGTGAAAGTTCAAGAAATCCGATTTTTAAAACAGTTAGAATTGTTTGTATAATGTAAATCATCAACTCCCTATACTTTTGCAAAATTTCCCTATCTTCACTGCAGTTCTAGCTGAGGCAGGCATCTTGGATTTCACCGACTCCTCCTACCTTTATCTTCACAGCCAACTGTAGCTCTGAAATCTCGCACATGCTCAGTTGAAATTTCTTGCTTGCCTAATGTACCTTCTAAGCTATTTTGAAATCTGCTAAACTTCTGTGTTAGTGCTGCCACCTTGTGGAAGTTGCTGTGTGCACTTCTCTTGATACTTCTAGAGTTTACTAAAGCTAGGCATTCTGGGTAGAATACTCAGGGCAGTGCTACAATCTGAGCATGCTCGTGAACTCATTTGCATGTTGTAGTCACAGTATGGACTCCCTCAGTGAGAGAACATTTGACAAAGTATGGGATTTTTTAAATTGCTGTTTTTTTCCAAAAAACTGTATATGTAATTTGATTAAACATGTTTAGGTTGTACTGGTCAGGTTGTTAATGTGTTTGATTTTGGCTGTGATTGGTGCCCTTTAAACAAAACAGTAGGAATGTAACAAGATAGCTCCCTCGTAGATATGAGAATGGCACTCCGTAGTAAAAATCAAAGTCCCATTGTTACTCCTCCAGTTACATAGAGAAGGAAAAACATTTGGTTATCTAAAAGTAGTTCCATTGTGAAGTGTTGACTGTTTCTGAAAGCACAGGGTCAGGCACAGTGATCAAAGATGGCTGCCTACTTACTAATATTACAACTAAACAAAATGCACTTGTTGGTTCAGGGATAAAATTGTATATGTTTGAGCAAATTATTTGCAGTGTAAACCATGTAATTTGAAAATAAAAACGACACCATAAAAATTATCCATTTAACTATTAGTATGATGTAGAGAGTGATATTCTGAGACAATTTGGCATTCGTTTTCATATTTATTATTTGTGTTTTTGAGATTTAGCTTTTTATTCAGCAGCTCTACAGTTTCCAGTTTTAGCAATCTGGTTGCTAGGGTCCAAATTACCATAGCAACCTTGCATAGATTTGAATAAGGGCCAGTAATATGCAAATAAATAGGAGAGGACCTGAAAATAAAGGAGTAATAAAAAGTATCAATAACAATAAATGTGTAACTTTACAGAGCATTTGTTTTTTTAGATGGGGCCAGTGACCCCTATTTGAAAGGTGGATAGTCAGAAGAAGGCAACCTAAAAGTACCAAAAAGTTAACTTAAATGTGAACTACCAATTTAAAGTATATATAGACCTATGTCTCAAGGATTAAATAAGCTCACTTGTGCAAAATAAAGAGAATCGCTCACCCTCCCTGACTAATTGAAACTCCGTGCCTTACTATTCCTGATAAGAGTCGGTGTTGCAAACAGCTTATGGGTCCCCCATGCGTTCACCTTCATACCTTATATATGGAGGAGACCCATGCAGTTAAAATTCCCTCATTAGACCCACGCAGTTAAAATTCCCTCATTCCTCCAAAATTGATTCTTTTTCTAAAAGGTGAATGATTTGGCCCATGCTATTTTTAATATCACCTTTAGCCGTTGATCAGTAGATCTCAAGACAATGTCAACATACAGCTTGTCTAAATCTCCCTCCTGTTCCATGCTTTCCATTCAGATATTTTACGTTAAGATAACATAAGAAATAGTTGTTTGGGGCGTGTCCTGCATGGCGTCCGGGTAGGCAGCAGCAACTGCGTGCTCCGTGTGGGGAGGCTATAATCCTGCTGAAATCCTGCCTTTATTACCTACCTCTGCATCTGGAAACGTTCAACATCTCCTGTACCCGAATCGGCGGGGCTGATAATGCGGAGAACCAAACTGAAACCTGTGACACAAGACCAAAACATATCGCGCACCATGTCCTCACAAAATGGCGCCGACACTCGCGCACACCGCACTGCTGAGGCGCGATCACCAGAGCTGGGGACGAATGCCGCTGGGAAGCTAGCGAAATATGCTAGGGACCCCCTGCCTCAGCGGAACACCAGGGACACTTCACCTACAGCTCAAGGTTCACCTTCACGGCAAGACATGGAGGTAGGAGGGGCACAGCCCCTACATCCAGCGCCCCCTCCTGCAGCCCCTGAACCCACGCTGTCTGAATTATATCAGGCCATTACCTCCAACCACGACGCATTAATAGGGAAAATTGATGAACTAAAGACAGATTTTGCAATCCTGAAACACGATGTGCAAAATATTAGAGAGAGAACGGGGGAGGCAGAAAGAAGGGTCAGTGACCTTGAAGACACCGTGGCACCGCTTGCAGGACGTATGGCAGCTACAGACAGGCAACTGGCCATCTTAGAGAGCAAAGCTGACGATCTTGAAAACCGCTTAAGGTGCAACAATATCCGAATTCTGGGATTGCCTGAAAGAGCCGAAGGGGGAGACACCGAAAAATTTCTGGAACACTGGTTAACCACTACATTTGGTCAAACGACTTTCTCATCCACATTTGTCGTGGAAAGGGCTCACAGGGTCCCTGGCAGGCCTCCACCTCCTGGCGCCCCACCCAGACCATTAATAGCCCGAATGCTAAACTACAGAGACCGAGACGCAGCCCTAGCGGCAGCTAGGAAAGCGGGAAACATAATGTTTGAAAACCAACGCATCTCTATTTATCCGGATTTCTCCACTGAGGTCAGGAAGCAAAGGGCGAAATTTACAGAGGCGAAAAGGCAACTGAGACAGAAACAACTACCATACGCGATGATGTTCCCAGCAAGGCTCAGAGTCACAGACAGAGGGAGATCCCTTTTTTTCTCATCACCAGAGGAAGTTATAATGTGGATGGAAGAGAGACCCAGGCCGGCGCTGAGGGGAGAACAAGCAGTTTAATTGCTCCTACTCAATCTAATACCGCTTAGATCTCCTGTACCTACTCCTCGCGGTTACTGCAGGGACATGGTTGCAATAATATGCCAACAACCGTGGGATACTTCTGCAACGCATCCTCTTCAGGACAGGTAACACAAAGTAACATTGACTGTATGCAGGACTTTAGTGTAACTTCCTCCCCCGCACTGGGGTAGCAGAGTTTTGGACTATTGTTGCACCTGTGCTGGACTCGGTGGGTACACCAACCCCCAAATAGTTAAGAGTTGGATAAGGGCGTAAACCCACTTCAGGCAGAAATATGGAGTGGGTGGGGTGGGTGCGGGTACTAAGTAGCAGCCTACAAATCGGCTTACTTACACTTTGGGATATGTTTTTTGTTAATGTTTTTAGTTGTTATGGTGTCATGAATTCTGAGAGCAATGTATGGGCGACCAAAGGGAGGAGCAAACCCATTGACTCTTTTCCCAATCATACTGTTTCTTATGAGTCCTCAATGCAAAATGGCCTCGATTAAGATTATGTCATAGAATGTAAGGGGACTAGGTGACGCAATTAAGAGGCGTCTGGTATTTGACTTTATACGCAGACACAAACCCCAAATAATTTTCCTGCAAGAGACCCACCTGGTAGGTGGAAAGGTAATGGCACTAAAAAAACCATGGATAAGTTCGACATATCACTCACTCCATTCTAGTTATTCCAGGGGAGTTACTAAATCTTGCCCCTTTATAACGGAACAAGTCATCTCTGACAAGGAGGGGAGATATATTTTTCTTCATGGTAAGCTGTTGGGGAAAAAAATCACTATGGGGAATATATATGTCCCTCCACCGCCCAAAGAGGACTTCCTCCAGGAAGTGATGTATAAGCTGCTTTCCCTACCTCTTGCCCCTTTTCTCCACATGGGGGACTTCAATGTAATAGCAGATGCTGTCCTTGATAAACTTCACCCCCCTAGAGTGTCCACACCGTTTTACAATAAATGGACCTCAACGTACAATCTGATAGACTTATGGCGAGTGCGCAACCCTGGGGTCAAACAATTTACCTGCTACTCCCCGGGGTATAACACCATGTCAAGGATAGACTTAGCTTTGGGAAGTGTGGAACTCAATAAATGGGTCAAGTCTGTGGACATACTAACCAGAGGCATATCTGACCACTCCCCACTGCTACTTACTTTAATGACATCCCCCGCTCCGGAGGACAGACTCTGGAGATTAAGCCCTTACTGGGCCAAACATGTAGCCATCCAGGAATCTATTCAACATAGTGTATCAGATTTTTGGGACCTTAATGCAAACCAAAGCCCAACTGACCCTGCCCAGGATGCGTTTAAAGCACACATCCGAGGTGAATTTATTAGCAATATTGCAGCGACAACAAAAATCCTACAGGCAGATATATCCCAAAAAACACAAAGGGTAACAGATCTAGAGGCTGACTATGTACGCTCCCCATCTCGACAAACCCAACAGGCATGGCAACATGGCCAGAGGGACCTAACTCTAGTTCAATTAGAACTTACAAAGAAACAGATATTATACCAGCAAGCCAATGTCTTTGAATTTGGAGATAGAAACAGGAAACTCTTGGCCATGTTGTCCAAAGACAAATCAGCAGACACGTCTATACCTGCTGTGAAAATGTTGGACGGTGAAGTGGTCTCTGCCCCAGCCAAAATTAACGAACGATTTGCACAATTTTACTCAGACCTATATCACTCCAAATTGGAGACCTCCCCTTCGGAGTTGGTCGACTACCTGAGAACAATACACATGTTTGAGCTGGAGCATCAAGATGCTGCAGCACTAGGACAAGCTATAACACCAGCTGAAGTGGAGGCTGCGATCTCAGCCCTTCCTAGTGGGAAAACCCCAGGTACAGACGGCTTGCCCGTAGACTGGTACAAGCAAAACGTGAACCTCCTGGCCCCCATCCTTACACAAATATATAACGGGATAATAAAAGACAAGCCCCTACCACTTTCCATGAGAGAGGCACTGATAATTCTCATCCCAAAACCTGGGAAAGACCCCCTTGACTGCTCCTCATATAGACCCATTTCCCTCCTTAACGTAGACGCCAAAATTCTAGCGAAAGTTCTGGCTACTTGACTGGCACCACACCTGTCTACCGTCATCTCCCCAGACCAAACGGGCTTCATGCCAGGGCGCTCTACGGACATAAACATTAGGAGGTTGTTCACAAATATTGTCACTTCCCATGATAACTCAGGGACCAGGTTAATTGCCTCGTTAGACAACGAGAAAGCATTCGACTCTGTCGAGTGGGAGTACCTCTGGGCCACAATGTCTAAGGTTGGGATACACCCAACATTTATAAAATGGGTCAAAGCACTATACTATCTCCCAGTGGCAAGGATCCGAACCAATACAAACATATCGAACACCTTTAAGATCACTAGAGGTACAAGACATGGATGCCCTCTATCCCCCTTTTTATTTGCACTAGCCATGGAGCCCCTGGCCTGCAGAGTAAGATCCTCGACTGACATAGTGGGCCTCAGACTAGGAGCCTTAAAAGAAGTGATAAGCATGTATGCAGATGGCACTCTTCTCTATCTGGCCAATCCACAAAAAGACCTCTCTACTGCTCTAAACATTTTTAACACACACACGAAATTCTCAGGTCTAAAGATAAATTGGTCAAAATCAGTGCTCTTCCCCCTTGACCCCCTTTCGAACAATGCTCCACAGCACACCTCGGGCCTGAACTGGGTTACATCCTTCAAATACCTAGGAGTGTGGGTCCATGCGGACTTGACCAGATTTGAGGAACTCAATATTCTACCCATTATACGTACTATGGAGAGGAAAAAAGAGCAATGGGCTAATCTACCACTTACCCTCCTAGGCAGGATTAACCTCTATAAAATGGTGTTACTGCCTAAACTCACATACATCTTTAGACAATCCCCATTACTGATAGCATCCTCCACCTTCATAAAGCTAAAGAGTCATATGTTATCCATATTCTGGGCTGGGGCAGCTCCTCGTTTAGCTCTTAACACTTTGCAGTTACCTACTAACCAGGGGGGTCTTGCAGCCCCCAACCTATTCCTTTACTACCTGGCTACACAAATATCGGTGGTCAGGAACTGGGCTCTCTCGTCCCATACAAATGCAGCCACGGTGTTGGAGGCACAGGTGTTGGGATCGTTTGAGGAGCTCCGCAACCTACCATATAGAGGAGATAGATACACCACTAAGGCCTCACCTCTTATGAAAGCCACCATCAAGGCCTGGCATATTGTAGGACGGTTCTATCCACACATTACACTACTGCTCAGTATTTTCCCCACTGTGGGGTAACCCAAACCTAAAACATCTCTCAGGTCTCCCAGACCCACAGGCCTGGGCTAGGTATAACATCAAATATGTCGCAGATATAACACAAGAGGGCAAGCTTCTTAATTTTCAAGAACTGAAGGACAAATTCTCTCTCCCTAACCCCATGTTTTTCCGATACTTGCAGCTCAGACATGCTTGGGAAACCCAATTCCAACCAAGATTGGTAGACATGACTCCAAATAGCCTAGAGGCTTGCATTCACAAGGTGGATTTAACCAAACCTCTCTCCCACTTTTATGCCCAACTGTCTAGAATAGGGAATGCCAAATTGAATAAACTGAAGGCCTCCTGGCAGCACAATATATCAGAGATTACGGATGAGAACTGGGAAGATATTTTGGATAACGCTCTTGTAGGGGTCATTAGTAGTAAAGATAAAATGACACAATTGAACTATTTGCATCGCACATACATTACCCCACAGCGGCTTCATAAAATGAACCCTCTCTTGAGTCAGAACTGCCCCAGGTGCCAATACTCCCCAGCTGATTTCTTTCATATGACCTGGGATTGCCCGCAGATTCAAACGTTTTGGAAAGCTCAGCTGATACATGTTAGAACAGAATTATTTTTCCCCCTGGAGCCGAGGGTACTACTGCTCAACCAAGTGGAGGATATATCCCCGAGCCGTGCCCACCGCACATTAGCAACAGTGCTTTGTATGTATGCTAAGAAAGCGATCGCCATGCACTGGAAATCCAGGATGGGGCCAACCGTAAAAATTTGGGTACAGTTAGTTGAGAAATCTATACCCTTGTACAAACTTATATACATGAGAAGAGGTTGTCTGAACAAGTTTAATAAGATATGGGATGTTTGGATTGGCGAGGAATCAGTTGAATGCCCTCCCAATCGCTCTTAGTTACCGCACATGTCAGAAGTAATTGTAGGCAGAAGTAAAACAGACTAAGGGGTGCCCGCTCCGCATCATCTCAGAATCTTGTTTGTGCACCAGAATGGGGGACCCAATGTCTATCCCCATGTCCTGGCTACACAATTAAATTTTTAAGAGAACTGGGGGAATGTGGGGGGAGCAGTGGCATCTAGGAAGTGCTGAATGGAAAGTAAAAGTAATTATCTGCCCCGCCTCTATGCCTAAGGCATAGAGGAGTGGCAGACAATATTTGATTGACAGCTGGGATTTTTAAACAAGCTTAAAACCGCTATGAATGCTTTAATAAAAAATATCATACAGATTTTTGTTTCTGGGTGACGGGTCCACTTTAAGGATGTTGTAGTATATGTCCTATGGGGTCTTTCTGTGACTACATTCTTTTTGTGGTTACAGGCATGCAGAAAGAAAATCACAAAAAATAAGAATAAAGCAAAGCAGCATTTGTCATTTTGTACAATATAGTGTTAACCACACTGCACATCATTTATAAGCTTACTTAGGCTTTACGATTTCCCAAATAGGAGAAACTGTCTAGGGCCCTAAACATGGTAGATGCAGAATAGAGAGAAATAAGGAGATTCTAGAGCAAGAGCACCTTAGGTTATTTTTCTTCTTCTCGCCAGCATGAAGTCATTTCGCAACTTCGCTAATTTACCAACACTGACCATGGCGAATTTTTGCTAGCAAAGTAGACAAACGCAATTTCGCACCCTTAGGCCAGGTGAAGCTGCGCACTGATGAAGGGTTGTTACTACGCTAATTCACTAAGATGTCCATTTTACTGAAGTTATCTCTTGCGCTAGACTTTACTTTGCCAGGGTCAGACCTGGCACAGTTCAATACAATAGATAGAAGATTGAAGAAAAAATTTTCTGTCCCAAAAAACGCTGCCATGTTTTACTTTTAAGGGTGATAGGCTGAAAAAGATTTTCAATTTTTTTAGGGTAACCACCTTCCTACCCTACATTTCCTAACATATGGCAACCCAACTATATAGGGGGCACATGTGTAGGGCAATAGGACAATTTTATTTGAGTCATGTAAACATTAAATAAACCCAATAGACTAGTTTTGCTTCCAATATGGATTATTTATTTATTATTATTATTATTATTATTATAGAGAAAAAGGAAATCATTTTTAAAAATTTGGATTATAATTGAGTCTATGGGAGACAGCCTTTCCGTCGCCTGAGCTTGAATAGAGATGAAAGCGCAGGACTAGCAGTTTAAATGGAGAAAAGACATTAATATGTGTGGGTATGGCTACCTGCATGCGGGCAGACTGAGTGACACAAGACAGGAAGACTTGTTTTATGATGCAGTAACTTTACTGATACAAGGGAACGAGCAAACCGATGGAGGCTATGCATCTACTAAGTCAATGCTGCCATACATTTGGGTTTATTTCTGTCACTTGATGGGATAAGTCCAATGCCACAGGGGCAACAGAAAGGGAATAATATCCGGTTGCTGTTCTCCAAACCTCGGGGTAAGCTCTTTTAAGTTTTATTCTCAAACGTAAGGTCAAGACGCACGGGTTGTATATTCATGCTCCAAACATGGATCAGCACGCGATATAAGGCACACACTGGCACTATGATTTTAATATGTGTGTTCACATCGATCAAGAGTGCAGCATACAAAGTATGTTTGTACATAAAGCTTGATGAACCATATATATATTTAATGTCTCTGTATATACACCTGCACTAATTACCTATGCACTTGTCATACTTGAGTTTGGCGCCACTCTGTTTAAAACTTGGGTTGTAATATGCATTGTGCTCTCTTCCTGACGACAGCTCTAGTATAGGAGCCAAAACGTCAGAATACACCACCACAAGTCCTGTGAGTGTGGTTCTTTTCTGTTTTTTGTGTGTATGTATATGTATATGACAATACATCTGCATTATAATGATGGTAGAAACCTGTCTTTCTTTGTTGATCTCTATTATTTTCTTCATTTTTGTTTGTTTTTCTTATTTTTAGGTGTAACGTTTGCAGCAAAAGGCTACTTTGATGCCCTGGTAAAAATGGGAGAATTGGCCAGTGAAAGCCAAGGCTCAAAAGAACTTGGTAAGTGAGGTAGCTGACAGCTAACAAATTAGGTACTTGAAAGCAGCCTGGTGGGTGTCGGATATCTCGGGAAAGTCATAACTTCTTCCATAGGATCTGGTCAGTGGGTGTTCAGCTGGCATTGGCCATTCACCTGTCAGAAGTTTTCCAGTATGAAGAAACTGACAGAGCAACTGTATTTGTTCTGTATCATACTTTATTGGGTTAGTATTACAATGATATTAAAGGGAAGACCTTGCAAAGCAATGCCTTGGCTGTCATAAATGGACAAAGTCAATGTATGTTCAGTCTGTACAACCCACTACCTTTCTATAGAGCTTATTCTGTTGGGGTTTATGCACAATGTATACTCCAATCTTTATCCCTGTTAATATAATGATCACTCCCTGTGATAGGGTAACAGGGCTAGGGCTTTGCTGATATTACTGTAAATGCTTATTTGTTGGTAGATTATTCAAATTATTTCAGAACTGAGACAACAGAAACAATATTGTATTACTAAAAAAAAGCCATATTATTCCTTTGCAATAGTTTCTCTTTGCAAAAAAATTTTGATTTTTATTTTCAGTATAAGTGTAAATACTGTTTCTCCTTGCAGTGTATATATAGGGATATTGCTTTATTTCCATAGTACCTTTTTGCTATGCATTTTTGTACTTACAACACAAAGCAAAGTATTGGATTGTATTTTCATATTTTGTTTGTTTCCATTATGTATTTACAGTGTTGTTCATTTAGTATTTCATATAGATTATTCTATTTACCTTTAACAGCAATATCTTTTAGCATTGGTGGAGCCAATGTTGTAAAGTCACCAGGAGGTTCATTTTTAATTCATTTCACACCTAATTATGTTCAGATATGGGATCCCTTATCTAGAAAGCTCCAAATGACAGGAAGGCCAACTCCAAATACTTTACATTTTAAGCAAATATTTCTAATTTTTAATACTGATTTACTTCTTTTCTATATTAATAAAACCATACCTTGTACTTGCCTAAGCTGCATTAATCAGTATTGATGACAGAACAATGCTAATGGGTTTAATTAAAGTTTGTTACTAGTAGCAGAAGGTATGGTGATGAAAATTACAGGAAACCCCAGGTCCCATGCATTTCAGATAATAGATCCTATACCTGTTTGTTTTTACAGAACATTCCTCTTCTTGTGTAAAATGTGCCTCAGCTAAAGCTTTCTATATAGAGGACTATAGATCAACACCTCAAATTACCATAAATTAATGTTGCTGCGTGTATAGTTGTAAATGGCATAAAGGGCCTTCTTTTGACCATCAGTACAACTTATGTCACAATTGCAGTGGATAAAGTCAGGTGGGGTCTCTGTCCCTCTGCAAAAAATTTTTTGGGAGTCCATGCGTAAAATTACAGGTGGCATGTGAAAAATTTGCAACTACAATTTTGCATGTATTTTTGCACAATATTGCAGGTCTCACACAACCCCTTCCTGGGTTCAATACTACTAGGTTAGCAGGGCCCTTCTCCACGAAAGACTCTGATTATTAGTGCACCTGTCACCTAAATAGAATCGGGCCCAAATAAATAAAACTAATGAGGTTCACACACACATTAGGCCCATAATCCACCCCAGTCAAACCCTATTATGCCAAAAAGTAGGGTTGCCACTTGTCTGATTTCAAATTAGAAAATTCAGACTTCAACAAAAAGGTAGCAAACCTAAACCCTGTCCATCATTCAGTTTTCACTCATGACTGAGAATTGCTTCTTTGTGTTACTTGGGTTCCCCTATGACACATAGCTTCTGACTGGAACACACCCTGCACTCCCTTATAGTGGCCCTGCATAAACGTGGCAAAAGAATTGTGGAAATCATATAATGCATTATCATCATTTAGTAGCAGGACGAGTAAGATTCCACAGATTTTGGGGTGTACCTTAAATCAAGTGCAGACATTTCCAGGCTTTTAAAATTTTTATTTTGCTAATTTTCATGTTCCAACTGGACATCTGTAAATTATATTTATAGTTGCAAGATGCAATTAAAATGGAATAGTACAGGTACAGGTATGGGATCCATTATCCAGATACCTGCTATCCAAAAAGCTCTAAATTCTGGGATGACGTCTGCCATAGACAAAATTTTTATTATCTGGGTTATTTATCTGCATACTAGGTTGCATACTGCGGACACTTCTATATGGTAACTGCTTATATATATATATATATATATATATATATATATATATATATATATATATATATATATATATATATATATATATATATATATATATATATATATAGTTATATAATATATTTATATGTATTATTTATTGTTTATTAATATATGTTTATAATATGTTTATTAACCAAAACTAAACAGTTATATATAAATATAACTGTTTAGTTTCGGTTAATGTTAAACCATCTGCATCACTTCATCATTTTTGTACTTTGCATAACAGAGCGATGTAGCCTAAAACCGCATGGGGCTTCTGTTGTATTTTCCTGTTCACCCTTTATGCCATGGTAACTCGTAGGGAAAAGAGCTAGATATCCTAATAACAGTACTTCCCTTTTTGATGTTATTCTGGTGTTCAACATTTGCATTAAGCAAATGTCAAACAAACTTGGTAAATGTTATAACCCATGCACAATTTAAAAAAACTAAAAAAAAACTGTTGGATTATATATTAAGGAAAGTGTCTTGCCACAAACTTTCCTTGGCAGACTTCTCACACACAAAATATCTAGTCAAGCTCCCCTTGACAGACTTATTACATATGGGGATAGAAATAAAACTCACACACACATTGATCAAGCTTTAGATAAGAATAATATATTGTAAGAAAACTAATACATCACCTATTCAACGCAACGTCTAGCCGAACTTCCATTGGCAGACTTCTGAGAGGAACATCACCTGGGGGACCCTGGGCCAAATACAAAGACAGCGAACTCTCAGAGCCAGATCAATCGGGCAAGGTTCTTCACAACCAAAGTCCTACACAACACATCTGCTTGTAGATGAAGTCCTGAAGCCCCCTTAAATGAGTTCCTTTTTTATACTAGTGTAACAATAAAATAATCAATCATAACAGAATTTGGTCTTAATCCTAATTGTGGACATATACCAAAATAATGGCCATACACCCAGAACTGATACCATGAGAATGACCATGAGAATGAAAACACTAGTTAACCATGTGAATGAAATGTATGCTTCCTCCTTGATAAACATGTTTATAAGTTTATAAGTTAATTACCTCAACTCCTGCTGTTCCCTTGTCTCCAACTAATGCTAATATATCCATATTAATTACCTCAACTGCGGTTGTTCCCTTGACTCCAACTAATGTCAGCAACTAAGGAGCCATATTTGATATAATTGATCACACTCGCATTCATACATGGCCTTCCATGTCCAATTTGTATCACAGAAAGTTCAATGGCAGAGCATTTCAAACCTGCACCTAAAATTGCTGTAATCAAAACTGCAACCTTACACTATCATGGGGCAGCCTTTAGTCCATCTTCATACCCTGTACAATAGTGTGGAGGGGGGTGGTAAAGGAACATAGCCATTGATTGTGTAGAAAGAACTAAAGAAAACGTAACTATCATAAGTTGCCAGTGAATACTTCAAAAAGTATGAAAATACCCCATGTAAAAAGAGGTCTTTAGGCAATACAAATAAGAGTGATTGCTTTGGATGCACCATACTGAATTTAAATTCTAGGTAGGAACAGTGAGGTATAGAAGCTAAACCAGAGAAACATTTCAACAGCTTTAATTTATATCTGTATTGTTGAGCTTGTGGCTCATCAGCAGCTGACCTACTACTTTCACAACCCACTTAGATCCTTGTGCCATGTATTTCATGTGTACCCAAGTTATGGTTCAGCATTAGATAGTGTACCTATTCAGCATCAGGTAGCATATTATACCCTTGATTTGCACTCCAGAATGACATCTCATCTAGTTCTAACTCAAGCAACTTTTAAGTTATGTAGCCCTCAAAGGGTTTCTGGTTGGCTTTCCTGAAAACGCCCTGTAGTTTGGGTGGGATACTGGTTTCAAAAGGGGCATTATGTGAGGTTGAGTCAGCCATTAGCCCGTCCAACAAGACCTGTTCAGGTCTCTGTCGGGCCCCTTCAACGTCTTAAGAAAACCTATTGTGTCAAACTGCATATGAATCTAATCGTGTGGCTACTGCTAGTGCTAAAATCACTTGTTTACAAATGTGACCTTTTAAAGCTAGTGCACTTGCTTTGTGTAAGCCCATATTTCTTTTGCCCTCATGAATCCCTCTGACTGTGAGGAGATTTTAGAAATCATTTGCCAGACCTTATTTATATATTTCCAGACTTCTGGTTGGAAGCCCGAAGAGAAAAAAGTAATTTGCAAATTAATTTGCTAGGGAAGTTTTAGATGTGTAGCAGTGCCCAGGACCGGGCCAAGGTAGTTTGGCACCCTAGGCAAGGGGTTCAATCAGTGCCCCCCATGCCCCCGTTCTGTATGACCATTTCCCACCTATTCACTTTTTCTTAAGAAATCTACTGTACGTGTGCCAGCCAGCAGCGCACAAAAATTGCCCTAATCTGTATCTGTGTCAGTAGAACCCAAAATATTGCTCCCAAACTGTATCTGTGCCAGCCAGTAGCACCCAAAATATTGCTCCCAATCTGTACCTGTGTTAGCCTGCAGCCAAAATATTGTCCCCAATCTGTACCTGTGCCACTAGCATTGCCCCCTAAGTCTTTACCTGTGCCATCAGCCATTGCCTGCCAAGTCTGTACCTGTGCCATCAGCCATTGCCTGCCAAGTCTGTACCTGTGCCATCAGCCATTGCCTGCCAAGTCTGTACCTGTGCCATCAGCCATTGCCCGCCAAGTCTGTACCTGTGCCACCAGCCATTGCCCCCCAATTCTGTGCCACCAGCCTGTGCCAGACCAGCAGCAAAAATATTGCCCCAGATCTGTGCCAGGCAAAGGGCAAGTAAGAGGGAGGTGGGGACTGAAGTAAAGCAGAACGCTGCTGCTGGAGACAGGGGCGAAGTTAAAACTTAAAGAATAAAAAAAAAAATTTCCCTTCTACAGTGCCCCCCCTATGACTGCGCCCTAGGCGGCCGCCTACTCTGCCTACCCCTAGTTCCGGCCCTGGCAGTGCCTTTAGGTAAACCATTTTTAGAGGGCAAAAAAACTTTTTTTAATTTTATGTTGCTAAAATTCCAATCCAGCTAAAACCTGTCGAAATCATGTAGAAGTCAATGGCAGATGGTCCCTTGTCCCAGTTTTTACCTTCAGGATTCTCAATAGTTTTTTTGGGCTGTTTACATCAGTTTTCTGTTGATGCTAAGATAACTTTGAGTTTTCAGGGCGACAGTTTGATCAAGTTTTTAGAGTGACACTTTTAAATAGTTGCACATTTTGAATTGTCCCTCAATTTTGTCTTTTTTTTTTTTTGGTAAATTTTTTTTTGTTTTATTTATAAAGTGAAAAAAATTTAAGTTTTTAGTAAATCTCCCCCTTCATGTTTCCTTTTAAAATGTGTGGCCTTTGCA
This sequence comes from Xenopus borealis, assembly GCA_024363595.1. NCBI lineage: Eukaryota > Metazoa > Chordata > Amphibia > Anura > Pipidae > Xenopus > Xenopus borealis. The sequence goes on from CM044448.1 coordinate 21,760,478, forward strand.
ACAAGAGCTCATGCCCATCATATTGCTTACAAGTACAAATAATCTTTTGTGGGGGCTAGGGTTGCATCCTGGCAGTTTAAAATTATACTTGATATCAGAGAGGAGAGCTAAAAATATAGGAAGCCTGGTATTTTTCTAATCTTTGTCTCAAACAATCCAGGTAATAAATCCTGTAGCTTCATTTCACCAAAAACCCTCTGACACCTTTTCCTTTATATTCCAGTCAATTCTTCAAATTTTCCAGGTTTCTTTTGCACTAGCTGTACTTTATTTATGGAGAGGAATAAAGTTTAATCTACCTTTTCTTATTAGTTGTCTATGAAGATTCTCATTTATCCAGGTTGTGAGATAGTGTCTATAGAATTAAATCAAAGGCAACTGGACATTTGGAGTTTTTTTTTGCAAATGTTTCATCACTCATCTGCGTGGCTTCTTCAGTAACAGAATGGCCCAATATAGGGCTGACTCCTCAGGACTAGACTCCGCAGTCTTATCTACATCCCAATGGGAAAAAAGGGCCATTCCTTTAAGGACAACAATGTCACATTTTGGATATAGAGGACAGATGGTTTGAAAGAGGTGTAAAATGTAAGTGGAAAAACAATCCCTGAACAGAGATGGGGGCCTGCAATGCCATTTGTCATCAACATCAACTCTGGCGGCTTCACAACAATTCACACTTTCAGTCATGTACATTAAAATATTAACACCTGCCTCAATGAAAATCATGGCACCATTGTGTCTGGATCACACTTTCAAAAAAAATTGCTTGAATTTTGCCTAGGACAACTCACATTGACTTCTACATGAACTCTCAAATTTTTTTTGTGCTTAATAAATACAAAATATTCATGTTTTTGAAATATAATTCAAATTTGAGCATTTCTGTGCAAAAAAGTTTGAATTGTGGTAAGAATTTGAATTCAAACGTTGATAAATCGCCTCCTCGTACATTAATTGTGTTGCTAACTGGGTAGATGGGAAGAGATGAGTAAATCACGATATAGACTTTTTGGCAAACCTTATATCTGCATCTTTTTAAAAGGGTTGTAACCCAAAAGATGAATGGAAATTTACAGGGTTATGAAAGCTCATTAGTACTGGTTGATCCAGAGACTGGTCTATCAACAAGGAGTTATGGTGGCCATACACGGAGAGATCCACTCATTTTGGCGATGGCGATGTTTGCTTCCATGCGTTTACAGTTGTCTGGGGGGCGAAAAAGCTTATCAGTTTCTATGAAAAAAGCTGCTGACTAAAAGCCACCAGTATTAAACTTAAAATCAGAAGCCACTAATAATAAAAAGTTAATGTAAACTAAAAAAGTACTCCTAGAAGTACTATATAAGTATTGAGTACTTATAGAGCATATTTAAAACATTTAATTTTTTCGGTTTATATTACATTCTAATTGGCCTATGTATCATGCTTTATAGTTTATACTGTATTTGCCTCTATTTATTGCAGGGTGTATAGACTGCTGTTTTCACCTTGAAAATGACATTATAATATCATGCTCTGAATGCCAGTTATTTGTCTCAAACAAAGATAACCTGTTTTTTTTTTCTGTTTCCAAGCAACCATGGTTCCTAATGTTTGTTCCTGTCCTTGTGCTGTTATTGTATAACTATTCTTTGTCTTCCACATCTTTTTTTACTTTTTCTCCTAGGATAGACAGAGAAATAATGTTCTAAACCTGTTCTATCTTTATTTCCCATAATACAGAAATCTTCTAAAAATACACAACTATGCAGGCCCCACAAATCAATTTTTCAATCTGACATTTTGTATAGATTTCCACATTGCTTAAACAATTCTCAAGAACCAGTTGGTTTTAATACTCTGTGTGGGTTTCCATTTGCATTTGTTCTTGTTGTGTATGTGGTTGGCTAGGCCAGTTGCAGCTATTTCTCCCTTAGATATAGAAGGAACCGAATTATAAAGAATATTGTAGTTAATATATATTTTTATCAGTGTGTGGTTGGTGTACCCAAAGGGCAAGTCTGTAGGATTGGCATTGTTAGCAATTCTAAAGTGGTATTCTGCAAACTTCACATAAATGGAGTTATAATGATGAATAACATTTCTAAACCATTGTATTTTTTTTCTCTTTCCTGTAACTGAAATATAAGATATTTGCTTATACTCTGCTCTGGTATACTTATACTCTGGTTTAACTGGTTGTTTGGAAATTTTCGGGCCTATTTATTTAACCTCAAATTTTTCTGGTTAAATTTTTAACGGGGAGAAACACCAAATTTGTAGAAGAAAAACAACCTCAATTTTTTTCGAAATTTATTATACACTGAAGCATCTAAAACCTGTACAAGTTATGTAAAAGTCCATAGCGTATGTTTCCTTTAACAATCAATACATGTTTTTACCTTCAGAATTCTTGACAGTTTGCGCTGGTTTTCATTTGCTAAAGCTGAGTTCTTTGAACAACAGTTTGAAAATGTTGCTCGATTTTGTCATACCAATTTTTATTTAAGCAGTTTTATTGGTAAATAAGGGGATTTAGGTTTGAGAACAAGTAAAAAAAAAAGTGAGAAAAAGTAGAGTTTTGGTAAATAACCCCTTGTACCGTGGATGGGTCTCTGTAGAGAAAGTATAGTGGCAGATTGTAGCCACCAATGCTTATAGACCAGTCTTCTTAAATTGTGCCCTATCCAGTGCTCTGGAACATTGTCAAAGTGATGGCTTTATTGCACAACCACCAATGAATTTTGCTCAATAATGGATAATCTTGATGGGATGACCCCAAAAAGTCAGAGCCCTAATGTCCCTCCATCAAATAGGTGTTCAAGCTTTTCTTAGTTCCTAAATACAATGCAGTGAACAAAAGATTAGGTATGTGTTCTGGATGTTCATGCTACCATCCAGCCATACATTGAGGGTGTTAGGAGGATATGTTGAAATATTTATGAGGATTAAGTGATTAATGCAGATGACCACAAGCTTCACACTAATTGGACACCACAGAACTTCATCTTTCTAATTAGGTTTCATTACTATCTGAAATGTGTATGGGTAGAAGCAGGGGTTTTGTGATTAAGATTGATGTTTAGTAGAATTAATGATTTCTTATACATTCACAGTACCAGGCACAGTAAGTACCAGTAACACTGGTATTTACACTGTTTGAGCAGGGGTGAGGATTATTGGACACTCACATTTGTACTTGTGCTGCGGTCTCATTGTAGGTTCACTGCTTTCTGTATAAACATAAATTATACATTGCTCTATAGATGCCAGACCCTAGTGATTTTACATGGCAGTACACATTTCTTTCACTAAATTAAACAGGCGTTGATCCTAGGCTTCCCTGGTTCATAGTTCAAGCATGTCCAGAGCCTTACCTTCTCTAAACATACATAAGAACGTACATAAGAACTGGCAAATCGGTTTATTATATTGACAACTATATATATATTTTTTAACCATGCACCCCTCTTATGAATACACACACATATATACACACACACACACACACATATTTACTATATATACATGTCACTTGCTGATACAGTTGCAGCATTAACCTAGAGGTCACACCTTGCTCCATATACATGTAGCAGCTGCATAAAAAATGTGTGCTACCCTTCTCATTAATAATGTATTAATCAAAAGTGACCTTTCACACACACACAGAGACACACACACACACGCGATTTACTGTATGCAACTTAGGAGTTGCAAAGATTGTTTTGAGAATATTGTAAAAGCTTTATGCTTGAGCAGAATCAAGTTATATGTGGATTTTATCTTCCTTGGTTGCAGACGCTGCTGAAGTGCAAAACACTAATTATCTGTTAATATTTTCCTGTGCAGTGCAATACAATGCATAAGGACTCAAACAGTCCTGGAACAGAGATTTCACAAAAGAAATTTTATACATTGCGCCATATACAGGTATAGGATCTCTTCTTATAAAAGTCTGTTTTCCAGACAACTTCAAATTTACGGGCAGGCCAGCTTCAATCTTCTTTTCTCTTTCTGTAATAATCTTGTGGTACCTTGTATATGATGATATCTATTGAAACTGCATAAATACCGAAACAATCCTTGAGTTTATTTAATTGTAACCCTATTGGCACCCCTTTGTCTGTTATGCTCCACGTGTGGCCCTTACCTGTTGTCACGGGACAAACCTGAGCCTCTACGCAGTGCAGTGCCTCCATCTAGTGGGATCCGAATAATGCTCTTACGGGTGGCCCCACTAGGAATACAGTAACAAAACACACGTTTGTTAAACTGAAGAACTGTTTATCTAAAATAAATGTTAAGGGCAATTAGTACACACAGCACTCCTAACAGGTGGCAATATGGCCTTGCTATATAACTCACTTGAGCTAACTATCTGCCTAACTAAAAGAAGGCAAAGTCCTTCCACAACACAGTCTCTGTATCTTCAAGTGCTTCTTGGTCCCTTAAAACAGAATACTTACTCCAAATGTCTATTTGGATCATTCACACAGATCCTTCAGGCGAGTCCAGCACTTGCAGCCCTGCAGTGTGACTACCAGCCCCTTTGGATGTTCAGATGGAAATACCCTGCTGATTCTGGTTTGTCCAATCTGGATTTCTTTCACAATTTTTCACTCCAGGCACAGTATCTAGTGTCCCTGTACCAGCCTGAACTGAATGTCTGAGTTTAGTGTGGCCTTCCAGCTCTCTGGGCCCACCAACAGTTCCTCTTTCTCTTGCTCTATCTGTCCTCAGTGTGGTTCTCTTTGTCATGCTCTGATACTTCCTCTTCCTGCCAGCCACTTACTAGCTGCTGTGTAACTTCCTGCAGCACTGAGATCACTGTACAACTAGTTGCTATGTAGCAGCTTACAGCACACAGACACAGGCTTTGTGCCAGCTCCCTTACAGAACTACTGAGTAAACATGAAAAAATACCCCTGAAATGATTACGTAAAGCGATACGGACAACAAAAAATAAATATTTTTTAATATCCCAACATTGTCTTTGAATGCTATTTAGAATTTTGCTATAAAAGTATTTGCCTGATGCTTTTACATAACCTTTTTTTTATCCCCATTTTCCTTTGTGAGGGGGCTGCTATATTTGTGCAGCAGTATTCGTTTAGCATTAGAAACTGTAACTGACAGGTTATGAAGGGACAGTCCGGTTGGCAAAACAGTCAGGTTTAGGAACTTCAAGAAACAATTACCCACAAAAGCAGAACTATCAGGGAAACATGACCTATAGGTAACTTTTTGTGGGATTATTATTAGTGATGGGCGAATCTCACCCGTTTCCAGCGAAACTCGCAAATTGGCTGAAAAATACGCGAAATGACGCACGTCGCGTCGTTTCCGACGCGCCGCGTCATTTTCGGCTCGCGTAGTTTTCGCCGTGTCGCGTCAAAAACTACGCGTGACTCTTTTTTTTTGCTGAATTTTCGCTGGCGAATTTTCGCGGATAAATTCGCCCATCACTAGTTATTATATAAATACAATAAGATTTTTTTTGTTTGAACAATGGGAAAATACAATTTTTTCCTGAGAAAAAAAGCCAAGATGGTGTTTTAAAGTGCGATGGAAAAAGTACTCCAACTCAGACCTGCCAAGAACATGTAAAAATCAATGGCAGATGTCCTGTTAACAACTGGAACATTTTATGAGTTGCACTGTTTACAAAAAAGTCAAAGGTTCTGAGTGCCAAATCCGAGAAAATTGTAGGATTTGGATTTTTTTTCACAATTTTATTATGACTTTTTCCACACTAGAAATTTGTGAAAATGTATTGATCTCTAGGGGTGAAAGTCTGTGCCGATTTGGTTGGTGTAGCTTTCAGAAAATGGCGAACGTTTTGGATTTTGATAAATAACCCCCTTAATATAGAAAAATATTTTGAAAAGAAAATTGTTGGTGTCAGGATTACTTTAAACGACAGATCGTTTACATCCTATTAAGTGGCAGATAATATGGTTGAAAATAAATTTTATATTTTTGGGAGTTTCAATTGTGTGTATTGGCACATACACACAATTGAAACTCCCAAAAATATAAAATTTATTTTACACAAAATTTATTTCTACACAACCACAACTGAACACCCCTATGATTACTATGATAAACATTAGGGGACAACTGTGACTATTCCTATGTGCATTTTTGCATGAAGTGGGAATCGCATTGATCCATATTTTTTAATATAAATAGTGTTTGGATAATATCCACACTGAAAATACTTGTGCATCAGTGTTTTCTGGAACCCAGAAAAAACCTGCAACTCAATTTTTTTTTTAATTCAATCAGCAACTAGGTGTGCACAGGGTTGTGTTTTTGTGTTGCTGTAGTAGGCAATCTATAGATTCTGGTAACTTCTTTTATGCTTTAAACTGGATTAAAATATTGCTCTTAAATGGGTAAGGCTGGAACCCATTTGTAGCACTAGATAATCTACAACTTGGTAGAATTCAGCCACTTGCTAAAAAGGCAGCCACCACACCAACAAATCCAGTATATACAATGTATGCTATATTTGACCTTTTGTATCTCTGCAGGATAAAATTTAAGCCTGATATCAGTCAGATGATATTTTTAATGTTATATACTTTCCAGGAGCTTGTAGGTTACTGAAAACATTCACTTTGGCCAAGTTTTCTATTGTAATTCATCTTGACTCTAGAAAACATCTTGTCCATTTCTCCTGAGTAACAAATTTCCATGATGCGGTTAAATGCAATTAGTGCACATTCTGTCATTTTGTCCTTTATATCATCTTTCATGTGCAATGGCATGTAATTAACTCTCCGCTCTGCAAATCCAAACAAGATTAACACATATTAAAAGAATCTCTTAACAAACCACCGACATGTCTATTGAAGTTATGTGAACTGCTCTTCCTACCGTGGCTGATGGGATTAATAAGAAACCAGTGACCTTATTTCTGGAAAGAAATTTTGAAGTTTGTATTGCAGGACCTAGTACACCGACTGGAATGTTAAACCATTATATGCTCCATCCATTTTTTATTTTAGAAGGATTTGCTTTGAGATCTGTAGTAAATTGAATATTTTAAACTAAATTTAACAATGAAATTGGTAAACAGATAGGATTCATTCGTAAAAATAAAAACAGAACTTCTGGTAGGGAAAAACTTTCAAATCTAGAATGACGGGGCCTCAATTTAAAGCAAAAACTGTTCATTCTGTTTTAATAAAAGTTTGAGCACCCCTGACTCTAGCTGGTGGAACAGTACATGGGAATGAAGTCCAAATTACCCTGGCAACCATGCATTGTTATGAATAAGAGGCTGAAATATGAATGTTTTACTCTGTTCTTTTCAGGAGCTCATATAAAGTAGCAAGAACTGTACATTTGTAGCCTTACAGAGCATTTGTTTTTAGAAGAGGTAAATGACCCTCATTTGAAAGCTATAAACAGTCTGAGGAAGAAGGCAAATAAAAAAAAAAGAAAGAAATGAAGGTCAGTTGCAACATTGCTTAAAACTACTGTTTCTATAACATACATCTTTAAAGAAGAACAAAGTGCAGTCTTTGCACATGTGATGTTGAATGATGTAAGATAGTGGCAGTCAGCACTTTTGAGTCGACAAGCAATATCACCTATAAGTCCCCAATGGTGCGGTTGGGGGGGTTGGGTTTCTGATAATGTCAGATTGTCAGGAGGTTTTGATTGTTGTCCTATTGAAACATTCTCTTTGACCTATCTGTAAACAGGTCCCGAGATAACGTCTGTTAATAATTGTTTTATACTTGGTGTTTGACTGACTGTGTAAGAGCAACCCTATTTGAAATATTCATGTTTATATAATTGGGAAATGTGTAGTTTAGCTTGTAAATTATATATATTATAAGACGATAAGAAGATGTATAAGATGATTAAAAACTCTAATTGATGGGAGGTGCCAAATGTTAGGTCACCCCCCAAGAATTGTAATGGTTTACCTGATACCCCAGGTCAGTGTTCCTATTGGCAGAAAACTGCACCAGCCTGGGGCACTTTTTCATAAACAATCCTCTTCCTCCCTTCTTTCTTCAGAATCCAATGCCCAATCTTTTAAACTCTACTGCACACACAAAGAAAGAAGGGAGAAATAGGATTGCTCACTTTTTATTGCCCCAGGCCGGTGCAGTTTTCTGCTAACAGCAGCACTGGCCTGGGGTTTCTGGCAAGTCATTACAATCCATGGAGTGTGCTGTAACATTTGTTACTCCCCATTCATTAGTTTTCATTCTTCTTTAACCCATATATGTTGTATACCGCAAATGCAGCAACACATTACCAATAAGATGATTCCTTTTATACAGGTGACCAGAAAAAGGTTACCAGCTGGTTGATTGTTGTATGTGATGGACCTGCAGGAAACTGTACACTGTTTTATTTCATTTCCTCATTTGCTTCTTCCATGAATCTGTTACTGCATACGGTAAAGAGTATACAGACTACTATGTCTCTCTCCAAAATAAATAGGGGTAATAGCCTATTTATATTTAAGCTGTTCTCTTCCTTTAATGTCCTGAATCAATAGGTAGGGTATAATTAGCCTCTTCCTCTGGAGTTTTGTTTCCCTCCATAAATTAGGCCATCTGCCATTCTGTAAGCAAACATTTGGTTAAGCAGTGGGTTTTCTTCAATTCTATGCCATCAAGATTTTCTTGGAAACTGGTATTTTTTTTCCTAAAGTTATGAAGCACATGGGCTGGTAATACAAGAATGATGACCATGGATGTGACGTGACTACCAACTGGAAAAATATACTAAACAACCTTTTGTCCGGCTGCATTTCTCTGTATCTATAGAATAAGTCAAATCAACTGGACTTGCTGTATTTTCTTTTTCTTTGAAGACTTTTTGCTAGTCGTCCAACTGGCTTTTTCAATTCAGAATGAATTCTACAACAATATTTGTGGTTGTATACCCTGGAATCTTGCTCCAATCAGCATCATTTGTTTAGTAAAACCAACTGGTTTGTGTTGCTGGGTTCAAAGCAGAGCAGGATGCAGTGTTTATTTAAGATCCTTCATATCCTTAAGTTATTCGGATAACCCAGAAATTCGTTTTGGTGGTGTTCCTTCTCCTTCTCTTGGTTTTTAACAAAGGCCTAGTCTGGATACCCGCATGTTTTAAGAGCCCTTGTTCTGAGGTGTTTCGTGCAAACAATAGAGTTACAGTAGCTGTAGTAGAGGCTTGTTACAGGGTGTGTCAGTCTTCAACTGATAAACCTGTCTAACATTAGTTTGTAGTCAGACACAAAATGAGTCATTGCATTAATACTTGTCTTAATACTCCTCTCTGCATTCACAAAATGTTGCATAGCACTTTGCCGACATGCTGAATGTTTTCTTACTCAAGCTTGTGCAATCTCTCTTAGCTGTACTTGAAGCAAAATTTGAAACAACTTCAGTTCCCACTAGTACTGCCTGAGCTTCTTATTGTGGTGTTATTTTACTGTAGTATTTGGGGACATTGATTCATAATACTAATATGGATGGTCTAATGACTGCTTTTTGTCAAATGTTTTCTAGATGTGGAGCTAAATGCAGAGCTGCTATGAAATGCAATTTGTTTACTGTATACTGTTGCCAAAACTTTTGAACTGTGCAGTGGCAACTTGAAATTTTCCCTGCAGTGAGTTTTCATATCCACTCAAAGCCATTAGTCCTCTGAAGACAAATGAGTGGAGAAATCAGGCCTGGAACTAGGGGTAGGCAAAAGAAGCCTTAGGCACCTGCCAAGCGGAAACTTGGCAGGTACCCATTAAGTGTCTTCTGCCTACCCCTAGTCTGTGTTCACATCCCTCTCTAACTCTCCCTTTCCTCCCCCCCCCCCAAGCTTCCCTCCATCCCCACTGTTACTGCCGTGCGCGCCATCACGGTTAGGTGCACACACGCATGGGGTAGTGGGTTGGCCGGCCAGGTTGCCTGGAAATTAGGGTATTTTTCATTATCTCCAAATAAGATTCTGCATAGATTTGTTTTCCCATTGGATTCTGTTGTCAGATGCTTTAGTGTCCACTCCATAGATTTTACCATAAGTAAGCCTCATCGGCTTAACAATGTGATGCCAGCCCCAACCCCCAACAAAAAAAATCCTCAGCCTACCTACCTAACTCTCACCTCCCTTCCCTGCTCAACCACCTCCCCTTGGCTATGCCAGCCTGCTGTTGGGGCTAGAGAGCAGTGATCCCCAACCAGTGTCTTGCGAGAAATATGTTGCACACCGATGCCTTGGAAAATGTTCTCAGTGGCCTCAAACAGGTGCTTATTTTTAAACTTGGAGACAAGTTTTGGTTGCATGAGCTGAATTGAAGTACTGCAAAGCAAGGAAAGAGCACAACCAGATCATAGACCAAATGCAAGTTGTATTCCCCCTTAAGTGTTTTTTTTTATTATTATTATTACTAGACATTAAGCCCGTTAAATTAACGGGCGCTAGAACATATGTAGTCAAACATTTATAAAAACAGAATTGTTCTAGGCGAAATTTTCGCCTGCGCTACGCAAATTCACTAACGTGCTAATTTACACTCTGGTCGGCGAACGGTAACGTATTTACGTTTTTCGAAGTTACGCGTTTATCTACTTCGCTAGCTTAAATTCGCCAGAGACGGTCCTTGCGGCACATGCGCAGTAGCGCAATTCTACGGACACAGGGACTGGACGCAGAGACACTTGAACTTTATTATATAGGATTATTATTGCTCACAATTGATTTCAATTAATAAAGAACATGGTTTCTTACAAAGGCTTGTTTAATGCAAAGCCCTGCATATTTCCATTCCCCACAGAATTCTTTACAATAGAAACAAACACAAGTGGCGCATGTTGGCATGGCATGTCATGTCATGCTGCAGTTATTACTTGGTGCCATTTAGTTTCAATGGCTTCTTATTAGATATACCGTATTTGAGTCTTCTAACCCTGAGGATGCTCTTGGTTCCTTTAGTGCTTTTGGTAATTTTTTTTCTCTTGCATCATTGTAGCTTATATAGAGGAAGAGAGAGGCTATCATTTTACCAATTCTATGCTATGGATAACATAAATAAGAGGCTGTATTGTTCTCTCCATAGTAGATCTGACTCTTTTTGCCAGCATTCCCAACCGCAGTCGCCAATTCTCTAGCGAACACGACCGTCTGTAGCATTTATTCACTCTCTATTATCAGGTAACTTTTAGCTCTGGTGAAAGATCGTTACTCCGCAAATTCACTAAAGTGCGGATTTTACTGAACATTACCTTTCGCCAGAGTTGACGTCGCCTCCTCAGACCAAGCGGAGTGGGGAAAAAGAAGCTAGATCTTCCTCGATCTTCTGTCATTTGCATCATATCCTGTCTGACAAAAATGGATTTAAGTTCAAAAAACGCTGGTGACGTTTCCTTTTTTAAGCAGGATTGCCTGCAAAAGTTCTAACCTAGACTTTTTTTGTGTAACCAGTTCACTTCACACATTGTAAAATTAATGTTCCATACGTTATACAGTGTGCTCATGTGTAGGGGCTTTGTCAACTCTCTTGTCTTTATTAAGGTATTGCGTATTTGTAGCACATTTTGCCTGGCGAAGTGGTGCGAGGGCTTCGAAGCTGGAAATGGCGAAAAGTTGCCTGTTTGTGAATCTGACCCCTTGGTCGCCAACCAGCATCAGTGTTTTTTGCAGACCTAGTAGGATACTGCAGAGACGTTGCAGTATGCAGCTAGAAATGTGGGATTTCTCAGTTGAAGAGTAGCCGTGGTAAAGGGATTTTAGTCTCTGAAGCTCACCTGGCTCTTTTGTTCCCTTTTTATCGCATTACCTGTTCAGAAGAGGCAGCATGTAGGTATCTGAAGCTTCCTGCTCATCTGCATGCTTTAAAACGTAGCATCTTGCTTAGAGATGTATAAGTACACTTTCCATGCTACCTAAATATTACATCTGAAAAACCTTTTAGTACACAAATTTCAAGGCCTTACCTCTCATCATGCATTTCCTTTCCTTTATATTTTAATATACTAGGCTCTTCATTCCTTTTCTTATGCATGGATACTTCAGACTGACAGGGACCATGCACTAATTTTTTTCTTTTTCTTTTTTTTTGCTCATCCATATCATCTTTGGACAATTTCAGGGGATGTTCTCTTTCAAATGGCAGAAGTTCACAGACAGATCCAGAACCAGTTAGAAGAAATGGTAAGTAGCACTAATATTTCCCATATTATAAATATATGAAGGGAATACATGTATTGGTATCTCCCAATATGAGATACATTCATATTTATTTCATAATAAATTCATATTCATTTGATTTGTATTATATTATATATGACATTTTCCCTAATGCACATCTGGAGAATGGGGCTGAATTGTAGGCCCAATACACAAGTGTTCATCACACATCAAGTTCTCACACATCCTGCATTAATTTCCTTCAAACAGTGGGTTGTTCACCTTTGAATTAATTTTCAGTATAATGTAGAGTGATACATTTATCATATTTATGGTCTTTGAGTTATTCAGCTTTTTTTATTCCACAGCCCTCCAGTTTTAAATTTCAGCATCTGGTTGCTAGGGTCAAAATCACCATAGCAACCATGCATTGATTTGAATAAGTGACTGGAGTATGAATAGGAGAAGACCTGAATAGAAAGATGAGTAATTAAAGGTAGCAATAACAATACATTTATAGCTCTACAGACCATTGGTTTAGTAGACAGGGGTTAGTGACCCCTATCTGAACACTGGAAAGAGTCCAGTGAAAGAAGAAAATGGTAACGATTAAAAAAAAACTATAAAATTGAATTGGCCATTCTCTAACATACTGTACTAAAAATTGACATAAAGGCTAACCACCCCTTTCTCTACCATCAAAGCATTCTTTTCTCTGGGTTAGTGACGCAATAGATGTCAGCCAAACAGGCACTGTCTCATAAGAATCTTTCTGTAGACCCTTTCCAAGTTAAACTGTTTTTCTCCTCCAATTTTTAGCAGTAGTGCTTGGGATGTCCAGAGGCTGTATACTGCTGGCCTGTGTATTGTTTAGTACACACTGGCATGCAGAATGTTTATTAGAAATAAGAATAACAGATATGTTCATAATTTTGTAGTGTTTCAAAAATTAATGCATTTTAAAAAAACTGCTCCAGCAGAGCTTTCAATGGACCTGAGAGAATTGCCGAGAGCTAGTAGTCAAGAGACTGCTGCTGTGTTAAAACTGAATTCAGGCATCTCCAATTAGTCTTGTCATTTATGTTCACTTGCTCCATTCTTTGCCCTCCCTTATTTTCCACCTGCCCATCTCACTGTCTGCTCCCATCCATATGTGCGTCCATCTGTTCTCCACATCTATCAGTCAGGCTCCTGCTTTATCCTTCCGGGCAGACCTGTCACTGAATGTTATTCCTGTTCTGCCTTTGCTGGCAGGAGCTCCTTCAGCAGATAGAAGGAGAGGTAAATGGAGGGGTATCTGGGACAGCAAACTGATTCATGTTTTGAAACTAATTCATGTTTGCCTCATGCAGAAGGTTCTAAGTCAATAAATGCAAGCATAAATACTAGTCTTAGTCTTAAGTATACTAGATGATGATGCAGCTATGAAACACGTCAGGAGAAAATGATTAAGACTTCCATGTTATCATATGTCTGACATCAATTATGTTATAGAGGTTGTTCACCTTCCAAACCCTTTTTCCAGTTTTGTTTTCAGATTGTTCACCAGAACTATAGCCTTTTTAATTTTTCCTAAGAAAAGTGTAAATTCAAAGTGTAATATTCTGGTGTCCATCCAAGTGTAGAATCTGAACTGTTACAATTTGCTGCATTAGTTGATACATTTCTCTGCAGCATCAGTGGAATATTTGTTATAACCGGTGCCTTTAATGAAACTCAGGGATTCTGCTCAGACATGCTTCAGAAAGAAGTTGAGAAATAAACGTTACACTACAATATTATAAAACTAATATAAATAGAAAATAAAAATAGAAAAAAAAAAAAGGTCTCAAATAGAAAGTAATTGAAAAAAGTCAGCATTTCTGGTGAACTATCTGAAACCAGTGTTGTAGGGTAGTGTTGAAGGTAAACAACTCCTTTAACATAATTGATGTCAGACAGGACTAACCATTTGCTAATTTACCATTTTTTACCTGATATATTTCATGTATATTAGTTTGCTTAAAATTTGTAAAAAAAACAAACAAACAAACTGCAGTGTTATTTTTGGGTTTCAATCCCCTTTCACATGTTTATTGTACAGGGAAATGACAATCCAGTTTAACCACTGATTGGCCTAGATGAGCTATTGTGGCAGTTTAACAAAAGGGAATAACACTTTGTGTATCTCTGGGGTAAATCAGTACCTCAGAGCAGTTTTTCTTGAAAGGATTGCCTTCTCTAAAATTACTGCAAAAACTTTGTGTAGTCCCACACACAAAAATCCTGTTTAGTAAATCTTAGTGTTCCTTTGTTTAACCCTACTTTCGCTAACTATGACCACTCCAGGTAGTGATCAGAAGTTCTTTCCAATTTTGCTCCATTCATGATGAACTTTCCAGAAAATTACTTACTGTAAATCCTCCTATATATCAAGTCTGAATGTCTTCTATTAACTAATGCTAAAAGATACCTAAAGCATTTTAAAGGAAACCAAAGCTCATAAACAAATTACAATAGAAATTCTTCAATTTATAAGTTTGAGCTTATGTACTAGCCCAAGGCCACCATGACCCTTAAGCAGTAAAGATCCAGATTCTTTTCTGATAGGTCACAATACATGCTGTAGGCTGCTGTCAATTGCTAGCGCTTAGGGACCAATTCACAGTGAATGTTATAAAATTCACAGTAACAAGGTTGTTCATTAACTACTTCTGATTCACAAAATCTGGCAGTACAGTAACCACTGCATTGTGCATCATAAATGATAGCCCAATAGTTACAGCTTCTATGTCAAAAGTAGCCTCGCATTTTTTATTTCCTGGTATTTTCAGAGCTTTAGAGAGGTTCTACATCATTCAAATCACCTACTGCCCCAGTGAAGCTTACAGTCTAAGGCTTCCAACCAACCCTAAGCAAAGCTTCTCAACATCGGTCCAGCACATTCTGAGCATGTGCAGTATCTCTTGCACTCAAAAGATAGCTTGCCAAAATCAGAACAAAATCAGAAGAAGCTCCCATATACAAATGTGAAGGCCAGGACAATAACTAATATAGGACTGCTGATTATCTGAGTTTATACAGTTAAGAACAGACATTCATTCTTTGTGCAATACTAAATAAATTTACTATTGACCAACCATCTTTTCAATCATGAATATTATTGAACTCCGTATCCAGTGGGATCAGCAAAAAAAATAACTCCATTGGTGTAGACGATTGTGGGTCACAAGGAAGAACTAGAGGCTTCATTTAGTTCCAGGCAACACAAAAGATCTGTATAGCTTGTCCATCTCTTCCTGTGCCCATGGTGCTTTGGCTGTGTGACCTGTACAATTGTTACATTTTGGGATCTCTTCTCTAAAAAGAGATCAGTTGGTGTTTGTAAAGAGGTTTAAAAGTGTTTCCCCCTGTTCCATTGTATATGCAACCCATAAAACCCCGAAATTATTATATAACTAAACAGGTACCCTTAATTTCCAGCTGAAATCTTTGCATAATGAACTGCTCACACAGCTTGAACAAAAGGTGGAACTGGATTCCAGATATTTAAATGTAAGTGTTTTGGAACATTCCTTTCTTCTCTTTTCGCTAAACTTTATTATTCATCTGTATACATTATACTTGTAGTAGTCTCAGTCATTAATCTGACCAAGACTTCATGGGTCCTTCTATTTCAGGGGGCCTTTATTTTCTTTTGCTCGGTAAGCCAGAGTCTTTAAAAGCCTGACTTCTAGACTCCAAATGGGAATTTGGGTTTTTGCTAAGAAACCCAGTGGCTGTTTGATAAAAATAACCTGTAGGCTGTTGTTGCAAAATGTAAAACAAACCAGTGCATATTTAGCTACTGGCAACACCTACATCTTTTCCATATAAGGGCAGATGTCTGTCAAACGCAAATCCCTAAAATTCTGTTTTGTTGTGGCTCTAGGAGCAGGCTTTTAAGTGGTATATGTTAAACTACATGCCTTGATTGCACTTCTATGTTCATCTCTATTATTTGCATTCATAAGAAAGAGGGACATTGTAATAGCATTGTTTATTTTAATGTACAGAAATATTCCAGTATTTCTTGCTATAGTACTGTTAAATAATATTTACTAGCTTTATACTAGCTTTGTCCTGTCTGTATTTTTTTATTGAATCCAGGCTGCACTGAAAAAATACCAGGTTGAACATAAAAACAAAGGCGAAGCCCTGGAGAAATGTCAAATAGAGCTGAAGAAACTGAGGAAAAAGAGCCAGGGAAGCAAGAACCCCCAAAAGTATTCAGACAAAGAAATGCAGGTGAGAGCATCCTAATGCTGAAGGACTCCTCTCAATGCAGGGTGCTCAGTCATGCTAGTAGAATTCAGAATTTGTACAGTACTGGATACACAATGCAGCTACATGTCCACTGCTACAATAAGAAAATAATTTACAGATGACATAGAGGCCATGATCAACATTACCATTTTAGTGGTTTTATAGGTTTTTGAGTACAAAAACCTCTAAAAATGTGGATTTGTCTGACAATTACTTGTGGGGAAAAAAATCTGAAAAACTCTAAGGGTGTTAATTACTAAACTCCGAATGCAGGAAAAGTTTGACTTTTTCTGTATACCTCCTCATGGGCATTGCTTGTAGTGGTGGCAACAGCTGTGAAAAAAACAAAACAATTGTGGCACATCCGGATATAATTCTTGTTACTTTCATTTAGCTGGCCAGTGTCCCAAGACTGCCCTACATGCTTGTAGCAGGACACTCATAGAATATTTGTTGTTCATCAGACTGTCCCCAAAATAAGTAATGCAATAATTTTCAGCTGCTGCAAATTCTCAGCTAGATATCTCCCATGTACTATTGCCCTTTTTACAAAAGTGTTAAGGTTTTATTTTACAGGTGTGGGATCCGTTGAATTTTTAACAAGATTGTTTCTTTTGCACTGTTAAACCTTGATCACTTGGCAATTACCTCCATTCATTAAACACAACCGAAAGTGATAAATTCTATAGAAATGTGCCCTTCCAGTATACAATGTTGAATATCACCTATTACATCAAGCACTTTAGTTTCATTTGGATTTTTTTCTCTTACCAGTTTATAAATGTTCCAACAACTCCATATTCTCTTTTTAAATCTGCTTATCTATGCTCTCAGAGAGACTGCTTATAGTAGCTTAGCCTGAAGCGCTCTTGAGCAGCCACATTCAAGAGCTCATAATTTCAAAGTCATGGACTTCTGTTTTAAGTTAAATTAGCTCTATGAAAAGCACCTAAATCTATTGTTTTGGCAGGAAAATATATTTTTCTATTTTATTATGGACATGGCAAAAGGTGCAAGCTAGTTAAAAATTTTAATACTTGGATTATTTAAGATAAAAAAAAAAAAACATCAAGTGTGCCCTATTTAAACCTCAGAACCTTAGTTCGGTGTGTTCATGGTGAAAGTGAACACCATGGTGAGATCAAAAGAGCTGTCTGAGGCCTTCAAAAAGAAGATTATTGCAGCTAATCGGTCTGGTAAAGGGTTTAAAAAGATGTTGAATTTGAGATCAGCCATTGCACTGTCCGGAAAATAGTCAATACAATTGGAGGCCTTTCAAAACAATTGCCAACACGGCCAGGCCTGGCCATCCAAGCAAGTTCACCCTGAGATGCTAAAAGAAGTCTCCAAAGACCTTAAAATGTAATCATGAGACCTACAGCAGACTCTTTAGTCTTTACTCTTTACAATCAGAAAGAGACTGCACAACTTTAACTTGCATGGGGTGTGTGCAAGGAGGAAACCTTTTCTCTCTAAGAGAAACATCAAGGCCTAACTGAAGTTTGCCAGAGAAAACAAAGACCAGGACTTTCAAAATAATGTTCTTTGGACACCAGAACAGAGGACATGTTTTCATTTCATGAAAAGAACCTCATATCAACTGTGGAGCATGGAGGTGGAAGTGTCATTGTTTGGAGATGCTTTACTGTAGCAGGACCTGGCCAGCTCACCATAATAGAATCCACATGAATTAAAGTTGAAGCGGAACTGGACCCTGCTACATGACAATGATCCAAAAACTACCAGTAACTCCACCAATACTGAAGTTGCCGAGTCAAAGCCCCGATCTTAATCCCATTGAAATGCTGTGGGGTGACTTGAAATGTTCTGTAGATGCAAGAAACCCCTGAAACATATCTCTGCTGAAAGAATTGTGCATTGAGGAGTGGGGAAAACTTTCCTCAAACCAATTTCAGAGACTGGTAGATGGCTACCAAAATGTCTCACTGAAGTTATTTCAGTCAAAGGGGGGTAACTCTAGCTATTAGAAGGTAGGGTGTCCCAGGGACAAACTGCAGCCTTAGGGGCCTACCGGGGCTGCAAAAAAAGGACAATGTTGCCAAATGAGCGGATCTCTCCCGGATATGCCCACATTTAGGTGGGTGATATCGGGCTGATCCAATCGTGGGCCCTAGGGCCCAATGATCGGATCATAATGTGTGGCATTCGGGCAGTCGGATAACAGGACTGCATCTACGAACAGATAGATTTTTGTGGTTTTATTGGATTTTATTAATTTTGTTGTTAATTTATTTTTCCCATGGCTTAGTTCATAAATTTTGGAATAGTTTATTAATGCATTGCTTTTTATTACTCATAAATTAACAAGCCTTGTGCATGAATTTATAGATATTTAAGTTAATTTTATCACACACACAGTGGTTCAGGGGAAATCACTAATCACTGATCCCTTTTTGATATATATGGTTTATGTGGGTGAAGTTGAAACAAAAATTGCTACGTATAAAAACCGGATTGGATGATAGACCTTCCACCCGCAATTAAGTAGCAAGCCAGCCCAAGGGGTCACACAGGGAAAATGCAGCACACATTAGAGAACATATGGTAAAATGGAATAAAGTCCAACAACCACTATTATGAAGAAAGGTGTAAACAATGATTACAAGACAAGCACTGTATTTCTACTAGAATACCGTAAGGTGCCCTCCCGACTCTCTCTCTCTTCTACTACTCTTTCCTAACCCTATCTACCTTCCCAATTGTCTACTCTTAGTCTTCTACCCACCTCAGTTACTGTTTTCCCAAGGGTGTAAATAAAAACCTCCAATGCAAAGTCAAGTGCAAATGTACCAACACTGCATTGTGTAACAAGTTATGTGTGAATATGCATTGGTGTTAAAAAATAAAAGTTTAAAAAAAAAAGTAGCAAGCCAGCCAGTTCAGGTACCAATCGCAACAATGTATTTTAAAACTTAACCTTTAATACTGAAAATGATTTAAAACTTAATAGGCTCGACCGACACACAACTCACAGCATGTTGCACTCACCGCTGTGCAGGACCATGTCCTTAAAAATACACATATTAAAACCACATGTGTAGGTGGGAGTGGCCGAGGCTAGTTGCCATATACGATTTGTACTACACATAACATTAATCCGTGCACCATGAACGTGTAGATACAAAGTGTTGCCAAATCGCAAATTCCTTTTTCTGGGGAACAAAGTGAAACAATATCCAGCGCTATTAACACTCTGCGCTACTTCTCCGCACTCGCCAATTAGTTGCTAACGTGCCCCCCCCCCCAACAACCACCCTTCTCCAAATCTCAGTTCCTACCTAGCTACATAGGGAAGGATGGGAACTAGCCTCGCCACCTTCCACCTACACCACCCAACGCGTTTCGCTGCTCGGCAGCTTCGTCAGGGGCATAAGTGTGGGTGAAGGAAAGGTTTTCTGTGACCCATTTCTGGGGTGCTTTTTCTTTCCTATTGGAAAATTTGTTATTTATTTTTCCCATGGAAATTTTGTCCGCCTGGTATGGTTTATCTATGCATATTGGGCATCAAGCTGTAGACCCCTGGCGTTCATATTTAGGATGCCTTTTGCTGGTACGTCACAAAATGTGGGGTAAATAATGTGGTAAAATGCAAGCTTTGTGACCATTTTCAGAAATTTCATAAAAACCCTTATTTTGGCATACCTTTACAGTTTGGTAGTGTCATACAGGAAAATATTTACTACTTGGATTTGAGGGTCTCTGTATGCCACATAGTTTGGTAAATCAATGCTTATTGGGCATCAAACTGTTTTTAGTAGGCCCCTGGAGTTCATATTTAGGATGCCTTTTGCTACTATGTTACTAAATGTGACATATATAATGTGGTAAAATGCAAGCTTTATAATAATTTTTATAAATATAAAAAGCATGGTGGCATAGCTTTGCAGTTTGGTAGTTTGCTGGGTGCATATAC
The DNA here is from genome assembly GCA_024363595.1 of Xenopus borealis. Classification (NCBI taxonomy): domain Eukaryota; kingdom Metazoa; phylum Chordata; class Amphibia; order Anura; family Pipidae; genus Xenopus; species Xenopus borealis. The sequence continues at coordinate 21,780,816 of CM044448.1, forward strand.
TAAAGCAGTCAGAGTATCATATGTGAATATTCATATGCACTATTTGGATTTGAGGGTCTCTGTATAATGCATAGTTTTGGTAATTGTATGCATATTGGGCATCAAACTGTTAAAAGACCCTTGGCATTCATATTTAGGATGTTGTATGCTGGTGGGCTACAAAATGTGGGGTACATTTCATAAACAGTTGGTAGTTTGCAGTTGTAATTACCTGCTTTTGATTAGTCAATGTGTACTTTCAGAAAAAATCTGGTATTCTAGGAGCTCCGTATTGTTAGGGGGTGTTATGGTGCTTAATATACATGACGGAGTTTATATTGTAGCAGTCATTGTATCATGCATGAAAATTCATATGTACTGTTTTGATTTGGGGGTCTCTGTATGCCACATGGTTTGTTTAATCTTTGCATATCCAGCATGAAACTATTCAGTGGACCCCTGGGGTTCATATTTAGGATGTTTTATGCTGGCAGGTTACAAAATGTAGGGTATATAATGGGGAAAAATGCAAGCTTTGTGGTGATTTTTAGAAATTACATGAAAACCAAACCAAAGTTTAGGGTTGCGTAGCTTGGTGCTTTGCCATACAAAGATACATTTACCCATTTTAGATTTTGCAGAATGTGTTTTCTCTGAAAATATATTTTCTTGGGACCACTTACATATTTGCCACTTTTACCGCATAATAATCAGGCATTTTATTTTTTTGGAATTCGAAATCATTTTGGGGGTCTCTATGCCAGTATCTAGGACCTGAAGGAGCTGTAGAATTTGCGGACCAAGGAGGAAACACAGTCAAATACAGTTCGAGTTATCCAACAAGGGTGTAGAAGAAGAGTGGCCAAATCCAGGCAAAACTGTTGATGCAGGCAGTAGTGGTTCATAAACAAATGAGCAGGCCGATGCTTTTGTAGTGAATTACAATTGTACTGAATTGTAATACATTTTTATAAAAACCTCTATGTTCAGACAAGCTTTGATGTTTGATAGTCAGGAGTAGAGAGACATAGTTGCCCATTTTGGAATCAGCAGAATGTGAATGTTTCAAAAATATATGGTTTCTGTGGTAAACCTACTGTTTCTGAATTGTTTTTTACCTTGGAATCTAAACTATGCAGATTTCTGCCTTAGTGCTTTCAAAATTCATAAATATACTGCCGGGAGTTTTTGCTGTAAGAAGTCCTAAATCTCCCTAAAATTATACATATTTGGTATTGGCAAAATTCGAGAGACATGAGGTTTTCAAATCGCTTCGTTTTCCATGCATACAATGAAATATTTTTTTTTTTTTTGGAATTTAGTGCTTTAAATTTTTTTTGCAGAGGTGGAAATACATGAAAACTCTGGTAGATTTAGAAAGCTCAGGTTCTCCCTTATTCTCTGATGGCATATAGTAATGTAGGTTGTTTAATTACTTTGAATAATAGCCCTGTGCTTCTATCTTAACCAAATTAAGCATGGTGACATCAGCTGGTATTAATAAAAGGTAATATGTTGATTTTGCTACCAGTAAGGATTCATTATATCTTGGTTTAGAGCAAGTACAATGTAAGGTTTTATTATTACAGAGAAAAAGGAAATACATTTTTAAAAATCAGATTATTTATAGAAAATGGAGTCTGGGAGAAGGCCATCCTGTAATTTGAAGCTTTCTGGATAATGCGTTTTTGGATAATGGATCCCATGCCCATACTGGAAAATGCAGCAGCCTGATGTGCGCAAGATGCGGTTTAGTTAACATATTTCAATGCAGTTGTAGGTATTGTTTGCTGGTCCTGGTTCACACCATAAATAGTATTTTAAAGAATGAAGGTAGTGAGAACTGTTCACCTTTAATTGCTGCATGATCATAAGTCTTGACGGCCCTTTGCTGCTCAAAGCCGATACACCCCCCCCCCACCTTTCTCTGCCAGTCTGAGGTAGCCTAGTTTTTACTTACCTCATTAATATCTATGTTATAATCTAGGATCTTAATTCCTAGAAAGATTGATCTGTCTGACAGCTTATACATTAAAGAGGGCAATCCATATCCCAGACCAAGTTGTAAGATGGTTAGGCCAGCTGTGCAGTATGATTCCTCTGGAGGATAGCCCTCTTGCTTATTTAATGAAGTGTTCAGGGTTTTGGCAGAGAAATGCTGTAATTCTAATAACACATGCAGATCCTAGCTTTCTGCTAGCTAACTCTTTTCCGTATTTTAGAGGTATCATTGATGATCAACCTTTTATATTATCCTCATCCACTGTGGTTTACAAACGTGAAGTCATAAATGCAAACATAATGGCATTCAGACCCGTTAAAAGAGCTGGGCATGTTCCACTTCCAGTTTCTTTTCTTTCCAATTAGCTTGGAAGATGTTAAAGGTCGGTCTCTGTTCATTGCCTGGGAGTGATTGAGTAGAGGAGAAAGACGAGTGGTGCGATGTCTCCGGCACATTGTAGGAGTAATTACTATAGCTTCTATTAAATGACCTGCACACCTTCCCTGGAGTTCAGTTTCTAATACATTCTTTCTTAATAAGTATGAATATGCATTTAAAGAAAATGACTAGTCCTTGCAGTTTGAATCACCAGAGAAATATACAGTACAGGGTTTCAGAATGACGAGCAAAAATAATTAAATTAATTTCCAGACCTGTCGATGTCTTGCTGCCATTAACCCAGATTAATGCTAAGTTACATAATTAGGTCACTGGTTACTAAAGTAACTTAGAAATTATTTACTGGAAATGTCTAATTGTTATCCTCTTGCTGGCTTTATAATATAATTCAGTGTTGTGCTAGGATTTCACTGGCATCTTCTGCATGACAATAGATGGCAGGTGTCAAAGTGTTTATTCTTCCCAACCACCGGTTGGACATAAATTCCTCTAGACAGATCACTTAATCCCCTTGCAGCTAAAGGTAATGAAGTTTGACACTGGGTGCAAGCAAAATAAGTGTTAAGGGGAACATATACCCTGTTGTCACACATAACACAAGTAAACAAGGTGTTTGAAGAAAAATTTCCTCATAATTTAACAGGGCACAAAAAGCCAATTAAATTATTTTATTATCTTCCAAAAACAAGCCCAAATTAAGCTTTGGACATCATTAACTTACAAGATTATGAGTGTCTCTTCGTCCTACATGGGTTAGTTTCCCAGAATGGGTGTTAAATATAACAATATTAGATGTCACCAAGGAATTCAGGGAACATATAAAGAAAATCTTCTTAATCTCTTGTACAACTTTTTCCTGCAGAAATATGCTTTTTTGAAGATGCTCAAGCACATTAAAAGGGGAGAAGATCCACTACTTTATTTTCTGGCTTTAAATCAGGGGAAGCTCAGGGGTCCCTGTTTTACAGCTTCCAATAGAAAAGTTGTCTGTCTAGTGCAAAATTCTTTACTGGATCTAGTTGATCCCATGCTCCCCAAACCCATTCACCTGGATCAGCAGATGAAGGCCAAAGAGGAAGCACCATCCCTTTTATAGTCACTATATTAAAGTGTACCAGAAAGTGGTTACTATCTCTAAGAACCAGTGAATTGAATATGTAGATAAGAGAAAGATTTTCCCTTAACAATCTGTCACAGCTTATTTAAAATATTATATATGTCTTTTTCCAGAAATGTGTATTGTAGACCTATAAATAATTTTTCCCATAAATATGAGAAAATTCTTATTTATTTCCCAAGGTTATAGCCAAGAAATATGAATTGTCAACCTTTATACACCATAATTTGTCATTCAAAGCAAGACAGTTAAGCTTCCATGTAGAAAGCCCATTCTGTTCCTTACACACATGTTCAAGGGCAACACACTATGTATGTCATAGAGAACAATATATAAATATATGGTGCCCTGCTTGGAGAATTGGTATAAATAACGTATTGAGCAGCATCTTGCCCAGGGATACCAAAATATAAGACAGGGCTGTTCAACTGTTGGCCCACGACCCCCCCCCCCCCCCCTTGTGTGCCCCCCTCCCCCACATGAAAGTCTGCCTGCTATGTTTATTTATCATGTGTAAGATTTTAAAGGTATTGATACAGAGATTAGCTGGCCCTGCATTGTTAATCCTAAAAATTAGATAAAATCCTACCTTGTTCACACCTGTGACACCTCTGTTGTTCATACCCTAAAGTCCTGTACTTTTCACACCTGTGACCCAGACTGAAACTGCCCTCTTTGTTCACCTGTTCACACATACAAAATGCCGATGGGGCACCAACACTGTGTGACAGTGTGCAGAACTTGTAGAATCCTGCCTGCTCTATGCTCCCTGTGTGCCATTCTCTGCCTGCTATATTCTCCCTGTGTGTGTCATACTCTGCCTGCCCTATATTCCTTGTGTGCCATACTCTGCCTGCCCTACTTTGCCATTGTGTGCCCAACTCTGCCTGCCCTACGTTCCTTGTGTGCCATATTCTTCCTTCTCTATGCCCTGTGTGCCATACCCTGCCTGCCCTTTGCTCCTTGGGTGTGCCATACTCTGCCTGTGTGTGCGCCATACTCTGCTCACATGTGCCATGCTCTGCCTGTGTGTCCATACTCTGCCTGCCCTATGCTCCCTGTGTGCCATACTGCCCTATGTTCATTGTATCATACCCTGCCTGCCTATGCTCCTTGGGTGTGCCATACTCTGCCTGTCCTATGCTCCCTGTGTGTGTGTGTCATACTCTACCTGTCCTATGCTCTTGTGTGTGCCATATAATTCTTGTCTATGCTATATGGATGTAAGAGTATGTCTTAATATGGTTTGATATACTTGTTTCACATATGTGTGATAAATGATATCCTTGCAGTGAGCACCAACTATTTGCTTTTTTGGTGTGCTACCACCATTAATGTGGACATGGTCTTCTGGTAACATGAGTGTGTAGTTACGAAAACAGCTATTATTGAAGTCCTGAAGCCAAGAGTTCAATTCTACTGACACCAATGTGGGTTTTTTTTTATTAATCCCCTGGCCACCAATTTTTTTATTTTAATACTCTATAGGCCCCTGCCACCAATATTTAAAGAAAAAAAAATGTTTATGGGTCCCCAATTTTTTTTAACATGTGAGGGGGGGCCTTGGCGACAAAGTTTTTAAAAAATATATTTTCTGCAGCCCCAATTTTATTTAACTTGTAAGGGGACCCTGTCGAAGTTTGTTTGTTTTTTTTTTTTAAATATTTTTTGGGGCCCCAATTTCTTTTTAACTTGTAAGGGGGGCTCTTACCATCAATAGCTTTATATAACTTTTGTGTTTGGTGGGTTTACTTCTATAGCATGGATGTCTGTGAGGTCTTTTAACTGTGATGTGGAGTGGGTGGGATCAGGGGTGGGGCTTGGGTGCCAGGGTGGCCCCGTGGTTTCTAATACCAGTCCTGCATGTTACAATAGTGTTTTAAAGGAGAAGGAAAGCCAAAAAAAAAAAAAATACTTAAGCTCTAAGTGTTGACAATAAATAGTATATAAATTTACCAGCAAGCATTCCCTCATTAGTTTCTCCCTTTATCTTGTTGCTGCAAGATTAAACATGTATGAAAAGCATACCCTTGTTTCATCCATCTGAATAAGGCACACATGCGCAATATCTTCCAGCAGTTCCCTGTGCGTGCGCACTAGAATCTTTTGTCTTTCTTGTGCAGATGACGAATGTGGTCACTTGACCTCTGCCCCTGCCTCATTAATTACAAGCTCCAATAGCCGATGCAGCTCCCCTGTTGCTAGCAAACTAGATGAACCTTTGAAGCTCCTGACAAAGCACCGGGTGGAAGTGATACACATTTTAAAAATGACA
>CM044448.1:21789095-21806678 GCA_024363595.1 Xenopus borealis
CCCCCCCCCCTTCAAGGTACAATGTTTTGTCTGGTCCCCTAGCTAATGAAATGAGTGCACATATAGAAATATCTTGTATAGAATGTTGTAATCATTCAGTGGTGCTTTGAAGAATATCTAGGATAGCAAATCCGTGTTTCCCTCAAATCTTAACCCAACTGATCTTCAAGCTTGGTTTTCAGGTGTGTCTAGGCAAGCACATTTCTATTATCCCCTGTTATCCCTCACCCTAATTTGCTACCCCCCAATCCCCAGGGGGGCTGTGGCAGTACCACAGTTTGGAAAGCACTAGTCTAGAGCATAGTGTGAAGTACATTTTTATTGGCCTACAACAAAATGTTCCTTTGCAAGGATAATCTGCTATTTAAGGCTAATGGTATTAGTATCAGTACCATTAACAAAATGCATCTTATCTTGTTTACTGTCAGCAGTGAGGCAAAAGGGTCTGTTAAATACATAGTAACATAGTAAGTTAGGTTGAAAAAATATACATGTCCATCAAGTTTAAGCTTTCAACTCTAAATATAACCTGCCTAGCTGCTAGTTGATCCAGAGGAAGGCAACACACCCCATTTGAAGCCTCTAAAAAGGGGGGGGGGGAAATTCCTTCCTGACCCCAAAATGGCAATCGGACCAGTCCCTGGATAAACTTGTACTATGAGATATGTTCCATAACCCTGTATTCCCTCCAATGCTAAAAAGATATCCAACCCCTTCTAAAAGCTATCTAATGTATCAGCCTGTACAACTGATTCAGGGAGAGGATTCCACATCTTCACAGCTCTCACTGTAAAAAAAAAAAAAAAAAAAAAAAAAAAAAAAAACCCATTCTTAAAGGAGGCTTAACCTCCTTTCTTCTAATGGGAACGGGTGACCACGCATCAGCTGGAAACACCTACTGGTAAGTACAGCATGAGAGAGATTATATGATCCCCTTTTATATCCGTACATAAGTTATCATGTCACCCTTAGGCACCTCTTCTCCTCTATTTGGCCAGTCTTTCCTCATAGCTAAGAGTTTCCATAATTTTTACCAGTTTAGTTGCCCTTCTATATACCCTCTCTAATTCAATAATGTCCTGTTTGAGCACTGGAGACCAAAGCTGTACTGTATAGTCTAGATGGGGGCCTTACCAGTGCTCTGTACAGTGGAAGAATGACTCCTTCCTGCTGTGAATCAATGCCCCTTTTAATACAGCTCAAGACCTTATTTTCCCTTGATTCTGCTAACTGGTATTGCTTGCTACAGCCAGTGGCGTAACTACCAGGGGTGCAGGGGGTGCAATTGCACCAAGGGCCCCAACCCACTTGGGGCCCATCGGAGCCACTAAAATAGTTATGGCAGAGTGGTTATCTAGGGATAGATTTTACAGCGGTAGAGGTAAGGGCCCAACAGGGGGCCCAGGTGCCTATCCTGTACAGGGGCCCACCAGGGAGTAGTTACGCGACTGGCTACAGCCAAGTTCATTCTCTACAAGGACTCCAAGGTCCTTTTCTATTATGGATTTGCCTAGTGCAGTCCCATTAAGTGGCTCGGATATTTTTACGTCCCAGATGCATGAATTTACATTTATCAACATTGAATCTCATTTGCCACTTAGCTGCCCAGATTGCCAGTTTGTCAAGATCCAATTGGTCTGGATAGTTTTCTGCAAACACTGAACACTTACAATACCCTCACCATGTCATTAAAGGAACAGTTCAGGGTAAAATTAAAAACTGGGTAAATAGAAAGGCTTGGCAAAATAAAAAATGTTTCTAATATAGTTAGTCATGGAAAAATGCAAACTATAAAAGTTGGAGTGACTGGATGCCAAATATAATAGCCAGATTCCAACATCCTGCTTTTCAGCTCCCTAAATCTGAGTTAGTCAGCGACTTGAAGGGGGGCCACATGGGACATAACTGTTCAGTGAGTCTGCAATTGATCTTCAGCATTCAGCTCTGGTAATAACTGTTGCTTTTGAATCTAAGTGGCTTTCCCTCAAGTCACTGATTGGATACTGCCTGGTAACCAGGGTAACAAGTCAGTGTAAACAAAAGAGAGCTTCAAAGCAAGAAGTAGTGTTCTGTTCTTTGTATGTATATTTTTATTTATATAGCGCTCCTTGAGGGCAAAGCACTGTTCTTTTAGGTTAGACTTACGGTCACACCAGCCTTTATACATTACATTTTTGGCTAACTAACTATACTGAAAACGTTTTTTATTTTGCACAGCCTATCTATTTACCCAGTTTTTATTTTTATACTGAACAATTCCTTTAATTAACACGTTAAATAAAAGTGGACCCAATATTGAGCCCTGAGGGACCCCACGAAGATCCTTACTCCAAGCAGAGAATGTACCATTAACAACTACCCTCTGTACTCAGTCCTGTAACCAGTTTTCTATTCATGTGCAAATTACTTAATTAAGCCCCAAAGTTAGTTTAGAAAGCAGTCGTTTGTGGGCACAGTATCAAATGTTTTGGTAGAATACAAATAGATCACATCTACTGTTCCTCCTGTTTCCCGCATCTTACTTTCCTCATCCTAAAAAGCAATCAAATTTGTCTGACATAACCCATCGTTCCTAAAGCCATGCTGATTGCTGCTCATAATGCCATTCACTAGGACAAAATTTTGAATTTCTTGGGGTACTGCCTCTAATTACTAAACCACAATATTATATGGGCTACCCATGGTAGGAGCTGCAGAGCAGTTACTGCAGTGCTCTCCCTGAAATGCAGTTTAATTCCACACACCTTTTATTAGGCCAACAAGCCACCATGTTTAATTTTTCATGGAAGGCTTCCTAATTAATGTCCTATATTTCTGTTTCCCTGCGGGGGAAGTATTGTTCTAGCCCAAGGTTAGCAGGCACTTGTGTTTAAAGAGGCAGGATGTGTAACTGGGTCAAGATGTAAACACAGGAGTTATGCCAAGTGAGCTTAGCTACTCACAATGGGTCTTCTATGTCTTACTGAATTCTAATGTCTTCTGCTTGAACAGTGGAACACAATGACTCTGCTAAACATGCAGTTCTTTAGCTTTGCTATCATGAGGTGCTAATTTATTTTTTCTGATCAACTTTTACTGAACATCTAGCGTTATCCAAGAACTTTTTATTATCAAGTAGAAATAAAATAACAGCAGGTAGCACTAAACTAAACTATAAGTGGACATCTGAAAAAGTCACTCTTGGTTTACGTGATTATTTTTTATTTTTTACCACCATAGTAGTATTTCACTCGGTTATGGACAGCACATTGGTTCTTGGGAGTGCTCTGTGTATAATTCAGTGTATACCAGTATAGCAGAATGTCATTTTAACCATTGCAGTGGTTCAATGGATTATTCCCTTTTCTTTATAAAATTGTTACAGCAAGCACAGTCAATATTGGCTATAGCCAGATAAATATGACCCTCTAACAAAAGTAGCAGAAAGGGAAACTAAATCAATAAAGCAAAATAAAATTGGTCATTTTGGGGGTTTGTTCACAGGTAATAAGTACCTTCTCTAGATATGAATATATAAAATGTCTAAATAAAAAGAAATCTGTAGGAATGTGTTCTCATACTGTGGTGTTTATTCAAATGGCAAACACAACACATACTGTACTTCCCTCTCACACATTCTTTGCAATTATAAGGATGTTTATATAGTTTTTTTTTTTTAGAGAATAATACGAATATCTGTTCTATAAATAATTAAGCAGGAAAATATTACGGATAATATTGCAGATAATTTCAAGAAAGGTCCGAATTATTAATGATCAAATCTGACCCATTTCAAATTTGAGAAAATGCGAAAAAATTTGGCAAATGCATTGAAGTCAATGGGCAACATTTGTTTTGGAGTTGCAACTGTTATTGGAGTCTATGGGCATATTTATGTATGTATGTATATTTTTATTTGTATGCAAATCCAAGGAAACTGCAACACACTGATCCAGGTTTCAATTATAAAGGTGATTTATTGGCTCTTGGTAGACAAAAATAAGCCAACGTTTTGGACCACACCTGGGCCGAGGCTTGATAATGGGCCCGGCGTGGTCCGAAACATTGCCTTATTTTTGTCTACAAAGAGCCAATAAATCACCTTTATAATTGAAACCTGGATCAGTGTGCTGCAGTTTCCTTGGATTTTCTTGTGTATTGCTGTGACCCTGAAAAGGGGTCTAATTGACTGTACAGCACCTGACCCCTGAGAGTGTACCATCTAACAGGTAGAGCACTCTAATTTTGTGCGGTATTTCTATTTGTGTAGCGCTCCATGAGGGCAAAGCACTGTACAGCAAAACAATTAGAAGTAACAAACAAGGGTCACTGCATTAATAATTAACAATAAGTGCATTATTATAAATATAATTCACATAAATGTAAAATATAATTACAGTACAGTACAATAAGTGCTCGGTGTCAGAGGCAAAAGGACGGAGGACCCTACCCAGTAGGGCTTACAGTCTAAATGGGAGGGTAACTAACGGACACAATTTGGAGGGGTATTTGGATAGTGTGTGACACTGTCATATAAGTGCCAGTTCCCAGTTCGAGTTATCCAGGTGCAACCAGAGGTAGTCTTTCAATTTAGACATTCAATGCAATAAGAATCTTCATAGTCACATTGAAGGAGGATTCTCTCGGGAGACATTCAGGAATAGCATTCCAAATAAAAGGAGCAGCAAGACAGAAGGGTTTTATGCGGGAAACCACAGAAGTAGTGAGGGGTGCAACCAAGCTCTGAGGGGAGAGGAGCAGGGGAGTGGCCTGTAATCGGTAATCTAGTTGGGATAGGATGAGAGCATGAATGAGCATCTTGACTGCATTTGAAAGAAAAGGAAGAAATTTGGCAATATTTTACATAAGAGAAAGTGACAGGTTTTGACAGTGGTCTTGATATGATCAGAGAAGGAGAGAGAGAGGAGTCAAAGATTACTCCCAGACACCGTGAGGGTTAATGAGCTTGCCATCAATAGACCTAGTAAATAGGGAAGTAGGACCAGGCTTCTGTGGAAAGTTACTTAATTCCGTTTTTGTTAGGTTAAGTTGAGGTGGCGCTGGTACGTCCATTTGGAAATTGCTAGGAGACCGTTAGACATTTGAGTGGATAAATATATTTGGGTATCATCCGCATGCAGATGATGATTAAAGCTAAATGACTGGATGATCTCCCAAAGTGTTCACGGAGAACAATGGACCAAGTACAAAGCCTTGCAGCAACCCTACATTAAGTCGAACCCAATGTATGATTGCAATTTCAGCTGGTTCATCTGGTTGCATCTGGTTGCAGAACTGCTTAGTAAAAAGCTAAATAACAAAAATATTAAAAGTAATATAAAATGGAAACAAATTGCAAACTGTCTCAGAATATCCGTCTCTACATCAAACTAAAATTTAATTTAAAGGTTATCAACCCCATCAATATTAATCTGGTGTGAAGTTCCACTTTATTTGATTTGTAGATTTACTACTGCTGCATAAGCACAAAGCTGTGAATAAGCGGTTATTAAAATTATATTTGTACTTATCTTTATCCATATATCTAAACTCCCAGTTTGCAAAGATTTTTTAATCCCTATAAAGCCTTTAATCTAGTTTCATGTGCCTAGACAGGAAGCTAAAAGAGATTACTGAAGCTCCCCCAGTGGATGACAGATTTGATCAGAGTTGATTACTCAAAATAAAAAATCCAGTAGGCAAATGATCTGTTAATTAATGAGTTGTTTTCAGCTAATTATCTGTATTATCAGTCTGTCTGCCAGGCTCAAACTTGATTATTCTGTAAAATTCATAGTCAATCTCATTGTAATCCATGGCTTAGAATGAAAAATACCATTGAAAGAAATGTTGTATCAGTATTAATGGAAAGGTCACTGCAAAATGCAAGGACCACATTCTTTCCTGATGCTTGTGTGACTGTGTTTGGGACGTTGGTGCCCTGCTGTTTACATAAATGGATGATGTGTGACTGGATCTGTGTCAGTCTGAGGTGTGGATAATTGCATACCTCCCAACTGTCCTGTTTTGCGCTTTTGACAGCTCAGTCCTGCATTTGTACTAAAATGTCCCGACTTTCTCTTTGATCTATTGCACTGAACAGCCACAAAAAGATAATTAGTTTCTAACTTAATTGTCTTTTGGCAGAAAGCCCAGAACAGATACTTAAGATACTTTTGTAACCGCTTTAGATAAGGAGGTCTTTTGGGGAAACTGATTTCAAGCTTAAAGGGCAATTCACCTCCGTTAGTAAAACCATAATAGCACATAAAAACCACAGAAACATGTTCAAAATTTCATAACCTGGTAAATTTTGTAAAATGGACATGTGATTAGGGGGTGTGGCCGCAAAATGGGTGCGCTCTTCTCTGCAAACCATTTTGTCCCTCTTTCTGTTTCCAATTGGGAGGTATGTAATTGCTATGTGTGGGGGGAATGGCAAGAAATGCTAGGATTTGTTTGGGGATATGGGAGTTTGTCAAATTTTGGTATTTGGTGCATTGCTAGTGAGGCTGCTGTTGCCTATTTGGACTATACAGACATACCACTTTAGGAAATGTACTGCTAGTGCTGAACTTCTTTCCATATGCCTGAATTATTTGTCCCTCTAGTGCTAAATAATTTAACACAGAAATGTTCAATAGCTAAGCAGGGAATGTAATAGAAGGCCCTCTTCTGCTGTGTTATTATAACCCTGTATGTTGCATAAAACCTCAACCACCTTATGTCAGAATCAGGATTTTCAAGTTCTAACACCCAGCACCAACATTATCATTCCTACCTGAGGAATCCCAGACTACGCTGACACATAGCATTGCAAGGTACTTTCAAGCTAGCTATCACTCAATGATCTTGTGTAGCCACATAATGCTGGGCAACCACTAATTAAATATTCTGGGAGAGGCAGCTCACAGTAAAGTACATACTGTTTGCTTGATACATACTGTATAACAGTGCAATTTAATTTCATATATAAATAGTAAATACACGAAGAGATGCAAGAACTGTAAATTGGTACATAACAATTGGGTAATACTAGTACCACAAGGCAGGCATTATTTATTCACACTCAAATTCCTGTTTTATTGTAATGCCTAAGTACAATTGCCAGTCTCTTTGCTAGCTAACCTGGAACAGGGTGGCTGCTAGGAAGTAGTGATGCATAGTAACGTAGTACATAGTAAGTTCGGCTGAAAAAGGACTTGCGTCCATCAAGTTCAACCTTTTTTTTTTTAACTGCGTAACTGCTAGTTAATCCAGAGGAAGGCAAAAAACCTCATCCGAAGCCTCTCCAATTTGCCTCAGAGGAGGAAAAAATTCCTTCCTGACTCCAAAAGGCAATTGGACTAGTCCCTGTATCAACTTGTATAATGAGCTATCTTCCATAACCCTGTATTCCCTCACTTGCTAAAAAGCCATCCAACCCCTTCTTAAAGCTATCTAATGTATCAGCCTGTACAACATGTTTCAGGGGGAGAATTCCACATCTTCACAGCTCTCACTGTAAAAAACCCTTACCGAATATTTAGGCGGAACCTCTTTTCTTCTAAACGGAATGGGTGACCTTGTGTCAGCTGGAAAGACCTACTGGTGAATAAAGCATTATAAAGAGTATTATATGACCCCTTATATATTTATACATATTTATCATATCATCCCTTAAGTGCCTCTTCTCCAGCGTGAACATCCCCAATTTGGCCAGTCTTTCCTCATAGCTAAGATTTTCCATACCTTTTACCAGCTTAGTTGCCCTTCTCTGTACCCTCTCTTATACAATAATGTCCTGTTTGAGTGAGGGAGACCAAAACTGTACAGCATATTCTAGATGTGGCCTTAAAAGTGCTCTATAAAGTGGAAGAATGACCCTCTCCTCCTGTGACTCTATACCCCTTTTTATACAGCTCAAGACCTTATTGGCCCTTGATGCTGCTGACTGGCATTGCTTGGTACAGCCAAGTTTATCATCTACAAGGACTCCAAGGTCATTTTCCATAATGGGATCTTATATGACAGAAGTGATCTATCAGTGCTGTTGCCATTTTCTGGGTTAGGCTTCTGATAATGTTCCTAATAAAGCTTTCACAAAATGCGCACAGCTATTCCCTGCACTTCCCCTAGACACTATCGACTGTGTTGATGTGTTTAAAGGGAACCTGTCATGATTGAGTTAACACTAGGAAGGAAATAAAACTTTTAAAACAAACCACATACCCCTATTTATTATGCTCAAATCTCACTAATTCTCAATTTATAACTACTTTTCAAAATGTCCATGAGACACTAACTGAAGCCCTGACTTTCCAGAAAGTCAGGAGAGCAAAGCATCATGGGTAGAATCAGTACTGCAGACTCCTCTCACGATATCACCAGTTTGTGCAGTTGTTAGTGGCTGGAGTAGCCCACACAATCTGAATAGAACAATAGAAGGTGTTTCAAATAATTCCCATAGAATATCAAGTCCTGGTGTGACATGAGTTATACAGAGCTTGTCTATCATAAAGTATACTCTGACTTAGCATGAATGAGATTTGGCAGTTTGGCACAGCCCACACACAGAAAACAAAGGGGTGTTTAAACATGGCAGCGCCTATGAAGCCCTTTTTACATGTAGGATATTTTCTAATCCATTTCAGATATGGACAAAAACAGCTGACTAAAGGGTTTAACTAAGGATGGAAAAGAAATATTTTACTCATGTCTCAAGGTGACAGGTCCTCTTTAAAGGGGTTGTTCACCATTTATAATGAACTTTTAGTTCAATGAAGTGAGTGATATTATGGGACAATTTGCAATTGGTTTTAATTATTTCATTATTATAGTTTTTGAATAATTTAGCTTCTTATTCCACAGCTCTCCAATTTTCAGTTTCAGCAGTCTAGTTGGTCGGGTCCAAATTACCCTTTCCACCATGCAATATTTCAATAACAGACTGGAATATTAATAGGAGAGGGTCTGAATAGAAAGACGAGTAAAAGAAAGTGGCAATAACAATGCATTTGTAGCCTTACAGAGCATTTGTTATTTAGATGGAGTCGGTGACCCCCATCTGAAAACTTGAAAGAGTCCGAAGATGAATGCAAATAATTAAAAAAACTATATATATAAAAAAAAGAACAAATCAAGGGCAATGTAAAAGTTACTTAGCTTTAATTCATTAAAGGTGAACTACACCTTTAACAAGCAGCAATTTGTGAAAAACATATTCAATAAAAAACAAAGATTGTTGGTCATCTTGGCAGTGACCTGAGGGCCACTTAATATAAGGATTAACCTGTTTAAATACATCTGTAGTTTGATGCTTAAAGACATACTGTATATAGGAGCTAGAAATACTAGTAGGCTCTCTGTTCTCCTCAAGTTGCAGAATAAACTGATGGCTTTATATATTGGTTTAAATGTAGGCTATATTCTTTTCATAGTAAATGAATTCCAAGTTACATTGCCAATCCAAGTTCCCGATTTTAACAAATTTCAACGTTTCCTAGTAGTTGTATATAGTACTGTAAGGAGAGAGATTTTTGATCAAGACTGGCTCATGGTAATATTTTGATTGAACCCAGTAGCTTCTTGTTTGATACAGGCATTGAACCCAAAATCATATACTAATACTTTGATTGAACTCAGTAGATATAGTCATTGAACCCAAAATACACAAAGCAGCCTTACTCTTGCATAATTAAGCTTTGTCGAAGAAGAAGTTAATCAAGATTGATGTTCAAAGACCTAATACTAGTTCTTTGTACTGTTGGACCTAATACACTGGTTCTTTTTATGACTTTTTGGGAATTTCTAGATGTTCTCATGTATATTCTCCAATATGTTTATGATTTCTGAAGCCCTTATCAGACTCTTCTTTATTGTAGCTATTCGGCTACAAGATAGGGTAGCTAGATAAAATCTCTGCTTCGGATGTGGTTGTTGGGAATCTGGCCAGATCCTGATGAGCACATTGGAAGCAGGATCTGTAATTAACCAATATATATTCTTTATTGACTGCATCACTAAATGAGCTCATTGTTAGCAAGTCTACAAAAACTGGGGATCTCCGTCCGGTTAGTTGAGATCTCACATGTGGGGTTAACGCTTAAAGCCACATGACCTCTGTGCACCGTTTGAGACCTTCCATCTGCGGACTGTTTGGGATCTCCCAGTCTTGTTTGCAGAGAGGGGGGTGCTTGCCCATTCGGTAATTTATATCTTTTTCATTCCACGTATGTAATAAAAACCTTTGCTTATATGTAGCCGGTGTGTTTGAATTACTTCCGAGAGACTCCTGGAACCACAATTAAAATAAGTACATTAATAGGCCACGGAGGGAGGCCTTCAGCTGGAGAAAGAATCAGGGTTGTCAAAGTACCTACTGGCTGTGAACAGCTAGTACTTTCAACATCCCAGAACAGAGGATTGGTGAAGCTGTCAAATGTCATAGGAAGGACATTTCTGATCCATATACTAAACATATTAATTATGTCATTATAGTGTGTTGTTAAATCTAGGAGTCCAGGGCAATGCCCACTAAAGCCTGACTGGAGGCACTAACATTTATCATATTTAACCCTGCTGTGGTCGAAATTACTAGATGAGCCACCAGGACATATACCAGTCTGACCCTAACAAACAATGGACATATTTTAAATTTGTGTACCTTAATTTTTAAGCAGAAAAGTCAGATTTTAGACATACTTGGGTACTAGTAATTATTTTTTGCACTGTCCAGTATCTCCAGCTGACATTACCTGATTTATGGCCACATTGAAGGCTATTTTATTTTTGCTCCAAATTAAATATCTAGCAGAGTTTTTAGATCCTGTGTTCCTGTGAGAATGCAGCCAGAGAACAGTTATCTAATTATCTAATCTAATTAATTTTGCGTTCCCAATAAGATATTTTTTACTTTATTTCCCAGAGGGAATGAAGAGGAAAATTTCATATCTCATTTTCTGGGTAGGACACTCTTCAGCTTTTGTTCAGTGTATACCCATTTATTGTACAGCACTGCAGAATATACTGGAGCTTTATAAATACACGATAATAAATAAAAATGCATGTTATGTATATTAAAAACTAAATAATATTTATTATATTACAAGCTGGTTTAAAGGTTGTAGCACCAGAAAAATAAAGTTCTAAATCCTTTACAAACCCAAACATGAATGAATTTGTTCATTTATAAATTAATATTAATTAAAATGTTCCCAGATTCTATAAAGCATAATTTTTAAATTAAAAATAACTAAAATGTTATTGTATGTTTATATTACATACTTACCAACTTATTGAACTTACTGAACTTTTTGCTCTCCAATTTCAGAAGCTATCTGACTCATAAGGCTCAATTTACTCTAGTAACCAGGCAGTGGTTTGAATAACAGACTAGAAGATGAATAGGAGAGGACCTTAATATAAAGATAAGGACTAAAAAGTAACTAAAACAATAACATCATATCCACACTAGTTGCATATGTGAAACCAGGAAATTTTAATTTAAAAACTTAAAAAAAGTTAACTCAAAAGAAATATCCTACTTCTGTCTCCTCTAAGGGGCCGATTTACGAAATTCACGTGAAATGATCGAATACCGATCGTACAAATTTTTCGTGAAATCATATATGCAAATTTGGCCTCTTCGATCAAAATTTTAAAAATATTCGACTCCCTACTTCGCCAGATTGAACCTACCGAAGTCCTGCTCGAATACCATTCATACTATCGGAGCGTTCGATCGTTCGAATTGTACAAATTTTTCGGATGCTAGAATGAAATTTCACACTTTTTTCGTGAAATCGAACTATCGGTATCCGATCGTACGAATTCATCGAGAAATCGTATAGCGACAACACATTTAGTTAAAGGGCACCTATGGGCTTACTCGCACCTGGAGGGAGCTCCCGGTGCGAACCACCATGACAGTCCATGCGCATAAGCCGAATGAAAAACTGCCACAATTTCAGGCAGATTTTCATACTGGGGGCAATTTTTTTTTTTTTTTTTAAACTACTAGAGCCCCAAACCGGGATGCTGGAGCCATCAGCCCGCACCTTCGGTTTGGGGAATTTTTTTCGGCCCATAGGTGCCCTTTAAGAATGTTAAATGCTGGAGAACAAGTTGAGCTTTCAATACATTGTTTCCTTCTATTGTTTTTGTTGTCTGGATCTATTCATCCCATACTCACTTTGTGCTTCATTATCCATAAGTTACACAGCTACTTTTGATAATTTTAGGGGCATATTACTATTGGTCGAATTCGAGGGTTGATTAACCCTCGAATTCGACCATCGAATTTCGGTCAAATTGGAATATCGTATTCAAAGGGGTTATTTTTCAAAGGGTTTTAACAAAATTTGTTCGATCGAATAGGAAAAATTCTATCAAACGATAAAATCGTTCGAAACGAACGATTTGAAGGATTTTAACCATTCAAATTTTTTTTATTTGATCTAAAAAACTTTTAAAAATGCTATGGGAGCTTCCCATAGGCAAGTATACTAATTTGGTAGGTTTAATCTGGCGAACTAGGGGTTCAAATTTTTTTTTAAAGGGCAAGTACTTCAACCATCGAATATTCGAATGATCAAATAGATTTTTATTTAATCTATTCAAATCATTCGATTCGAATTTTTGAAATTCGATGGTTGAAGTGGCCACAAAAATTATTCGAAAATTCTAATCTTTTTGAAAATTCGATCGAATTTTGAATCATTTATACAAATATAGTAAATCTGCCCCTTACTCGGTAAACCTTGTTTGTTAAACAGTTCGATTTAGAGGGCCTTGCTTGTAAAAACTTACAAGTCAAAAGGAATTGGCACATGAGGTTGGAAAGGGCTCAGGAAATATGCTTGGCGAGCTACATAATATCGCAAGTCCTACCCAAGTGGTTGTAGGTATGTTTGTTACGGTTGCCTCCTTTACTGACAGAAAAGCAAGACAAAGGGGTGGGAAAATTATGTTTGTGACAGAACCATGATGTTTGGTGACATTTGGGGGTGGGTCTATGACAAAATGCATCCGTGATTGGATGGAAATTTTTATATGGATTTTGCAAACCTATAAACCAGACAAGAGACTTTGAACCAAAAGCACCTTGAAAAACTGTGCTTACATCTTTTATACCCATGCTTCACCCACTCATCTTACATTCCCAGAGGAGGTGGGTTGGGCATGAGTGTATAAGTGAATATGGCAGACAGAGTTGAGCCAGGGAATGCACAGTGGAGGTGGCTGGTGTTTACTGTGTCCAACTGGCGGGTCGAAAGCAAACTGGGGCTTCCAACACAGGGCCCCCAACCATCCTATACAGCATGGTCTGTAAGCAGGTGTGGGTCTAGGTCAGTGGGGCCCCCTAGGACTGTGTTCTGGCAGCCCAGTCCGACCCTGGGTGTTGGAGTTCTGATGTAATAAGGAGGGCGTAGTGATATGCAGGTTGACCCAAGACCCACTGTGACCCGTGGATTGAACACTGGTTGGGTGAAAACCCTATTAGGGAGGGTCTTGGGCTCACAACCAGCCTGCAACTAAACTGTTTGGTCATCTGTGGGTCCCGCGGGCCAGGTCTGCGCATAACTAATACTGTGCTAGAGCTCCAAGAGTTGGGAAATGAGAATCTTGAATTCCAGAGCAAGAGAAAAGGTTTAAAAGAGGAGTGTGCAGTGGTTGTGGGTGGTGTGAAAAGGTGATGGCTCTGAGAGGGGAGGAACTTGTCTGTCTGAGAGAATGTGCAAGAATATTGGCATGGTTATTGCTAGTATTAACAGGACATATGTTCCATTTACAAGTATTCTTACACCTGGCAAATGTGCTTTACTCAAAGAGATGATCATTTTATTAAAATTAAATCAGTACAATACATTGATTAGTGGAAAACAATCCTTCTAGAATTATTAAAGCTTTTTTTGGGGGAGCTTCAGACATGTAACTGCTGAAATGCACCTGCTACTTACAAACGAGCACAAATGCACATGTAATTCATAGTACTGATCATTAACTATGCCAGATGTTGGCTAAGGGTGAGCCAATGATGTTACCATTCATTCACCAATTTTATGTTTTTTCCATTGCCTCCTCTTTTAATAGTATATTGAAGCAATCAGCAACAAGCAGGGTGAGCTGGAAAGCCATATCTCTGATGGGTTCAAAACCGCACTTACTGAAGAGAGGAGGAGGTATTGCTTCCTTGTGGAGAAACAGTGTGCAGTGGCAAAGAACTCGGCCGCCTACTACAGCAAGGTAGGAGAACAGATATAGCCTTAATTTATCCTTGCCATTCGGCTCCCATTCTGTGATTCTAATAAACAGTTCCGATCCCTTGTGTTAGCAGCCTACGCTTGTGTAAAGTCAGCACACAATTCTGTTGTTGGGATTTATATTATTTTTTAATTGGTTTACAGTTAGTGTGAGCTAGTTCCAATACAACAAAACTAACTGAAGGGTTTATTGATTTATGTGAAGTGAGATATTTGAGTCAGCAGCCTTTGTATACCAACTTGTTTTTCCCTTAAATGTTTTATTCTCAGTTTCTGCAGAACTTTTATGCGGGGGGGGGGTTATTAACCCTTTATTCACTACTCAAGCAGAACTATAGCTTTTAGGATCCTGCTACTTCTACTTCACCTGAGTTGCACTTCTGCCCTTCTGGAGTGCTAATGTTTGCCAGAATGTGGCATGCTGTAAGAAATGGTATATTTGGCCTCTGACGGTGTTGGTGGGTAACCATTTAACACTGCGATATAACATATAACTGATATTTTTTCCATTGCTGGTTGCTTAGCTCAATTTTTTTCAGAGCTCTGCAACTTCCAGTGTTCACAACCCACCTATTCCTCAGGAAAGGAGGAGGTGGGAGGGGGAGCAATTGAAAATGAAAGCCTTGTTCCAAACTCCCACACACACATTTTATGCTGCCCACATGCTTCTTACTCAGCGAGATGCAGTGCCACTTCCCTGCAAAGCAGGAGGGGAAGAGAAAAGCCCCTCACTGCTGCCAGATTTGTCTCCTGGAGATCTCTCCTGCCATCTAGTGGTAAACTGGCTGATGTAAACATGGAGACATTGGAGAGTACAGTGCAAATATCAAAGACTGGGCATTGATCATGGCTTATTGTGAATAAATACTGGCAAAGAATGCTTGAGAAATTATTTATACTTGTTTTGCTTTAACTAGTTGTCCCCGGTAATCTTTTTTTAGTCTAAGGGGATTGAACTGTAATTAATCTGACTTGTAACTGTGATCCCTTCATCTCGGCTTATAGGGTAAAGACCTTCTTGCTCAGAAGATACCATCTTGGCATCAGGCCTGTGCCGACCCAAGCAAAATCCCAGACAGAACCTTGCAGTTCATGCAGCAGATGACTACTAACACCAATGGCACTATTTTATCTGGTACCCTCTCTGGACCACTCACATCGTCAAAGTCTAGTCTGTCTATATCAGATCCTATACCTGGTGCCAAGCCTCTGCCTGTTCCTCCAGAGCTAGCACCGTTTGTAGGAGTAAGTGAGCATGTAGTATTTTAAACCGGGTATCTGACAGAGGAACATGCTTTGTTGTTACATTCTGATATATCTTCTCACAGAGGATGTCTGCCCAGGAAGGAGCTCCTATTATGAATGGAATCTCTGGTCCACACAGCAACAGTTATGACCACTGGGGGGAAATGAAGCCTGTCCTGCCCAAAGCTTCACCCTCCCAACCACACAAGCAGATCAGTGATTCCTATTCGAATACCCTTCCCGCCCGCAAGAGTGTTCCTCCCAAAAACAGCTATACAGTTGGTAAGCACTTGATATAGTCATAGACCTAGCATTGCTGTAACTACATAAGGGGGGTTTCTTAATGGAAACTGATATGCACAAAATAATTAATATGTAACATATGCTATACTGCATAGCCAATAAAGCTAATTTCCTGTCTTGTCTCTTACAGTCTCGGTTAAAGGGGTAATACCCTTTTTAGTATATTATAAAATGACAAATTCTTAGCAATTTTTCAATTGGTGTTCATTTTTTAAAAACAGTTTTTTTATTATTTTCCTTTTGACTCTCTTCTGCTTTCATATGGGTTTTTTTTACCTATTGTTACTGTAGTGAACAGACAAGCAATATATGCCACAGGCAGTAAAGTTAGTTGTACAGTGGGTTTGCAATAGATACAGTACTTAGCATCCATACAGTAATTTTTTATTATGTATTTTCAGGCCTTCTCCTATTCCAGACCACTGCCTGGTTGCCAAAAAGCTAAATAATGAAATCACCAAATGGAAACAAATTGTAAATGTTTCCACAATTCATCTGTCATACAGCATATATTAATGGGCAGATTTATCAAGGGTCGAAGTGAAAAATCAAATTCATAAATTCGAATTTCAAGCTAATTTTAGTGTTCTTTGACTAGGGAATAGTCGAAATTCAATTTGATTTTGAAAAAAAATTAGAAAATTAGAATATCAACATGTATCATGTACTCGGTTTTGACTATTTGCCATCTAAAACCTGCCAAATTGCTGTTTTAACCTATTTGGAGTCATTTGATGGACTTAAGTTTTTTCTTTTAAGAACTTTGAATCGATTTTGATCAAATACAATCCGAATTCAATTTGAACAATTGGATACGGCCTATTCATTTGAAGCAATAAGTTTTGGTTGGTCTTTTTTTATTAGAATTTCAGATTGATGGTAGTTTAAAAAAACTCCCATCACTTCGAAATTCGACCTTTGATAAATCTGCCCCTTAAAGTTAATGTAGAGGTGAACAGTTAGGCCTATGGGATCATTGATAACCTACAATTGAAGTTGCAGTAGTTGCATTAATTTACAATGACAATATGCAAACACTGTGGTGATTCATCAGATGCATATCCATTTTGTGGGCAAACACTACATTTTTGGTAAAATCCATTGCATATTGCAAAACTGTACACTGAACTTGTGCTTGTTAATGCGATTGTTAATGTCTTACTATAGTATATTCGTTTTTTGATTAAATGTTGTGTTCTGTTCTCTCATTTATTTTTTAAATTGATTTTACTTTCTGTTTTCATATAACCAACAGCTGAGAATAAAACTTTGCCACGTTCCAGCTCCATGGCAGCTGGTCTTGAAAGGAATGGTAGGACACGGGTTCAGGCAATCTTTTCTCACACTGCTGGTGATAACACCACCTTGTTGAGCTTCAAAGATGGCGACTACATCACCTTACTTGTTCCTGAAGCTAGAGATGGGTGGCACTATGGAGAATGCGAGAAGTCCAAACTGTAAGAAATGGACGCTTATAATTCCAATGTCTAAATTTTTTTTCCGTATAAAACTATATTTGTATGCTAAACAAAAAACCTAGCAAAATCTGGTCTATATGTGGTCACCACTACCTTAATAATGGATGTTATTTAGATTTAGGTAGCCGCAAGTAAAGGCAAGCTTCTAATTCCCTTGCCACATCTGAATATCTTTAATGCAATAGTGCCTTACAAACAATCCTAGTATTCTCTGTAACCTGTGCCTTAGGCCAGTTCAGCATTTTGATTGATAATGTCCATAAACACATGCAGGAATTTTTGTCAGCCCTGTTTGTAGAAGGTTTAAACTGGCTTTACTTTAGCATAATGAGAGA
>CM044448.1:21807223-21821113 GCA_024363595.1 Xenopus borealis
ATTCCATGGCCACAGACATTGAGACAGTAAATAACAATTGAAGGAATTTTTATGGCTCACAGTTTGTGGCCACAGCGTATGTTTAAAGGATGACCTGCAAATGTATAAAAGAGAGCCCAAAGTTGCATACTTTTTATTTAAAGGGTAATTATTTGTTAACATTAAAATATTACTACTTCAAAAACAATAACCTAGGTTGACAGCTATCTTTCAGATTGAAACACCCCTGTACACAGCACATAATAGTATAAATAATTTTACGGCCATGCATTTATTACAGTAATTTGTACTGAAAGACACAGCAAGTAGACAGTCTGTCATGCAGCTTTCTTTAGGTGATGCACTGTAATAGGACATGTGAGGGGGAATGTAATGTGTCATTAGTGCAGAAAATTTCCCAAACAGGTTTGCGAATATTACGGACCATGTTTGCCGCATTGTTGACTGCTTAAAGACTGCTTTTGCGAACGTTCACGTGTAAGTAATAAAATTTCAGTCACACAGGACAAGATAATGTAACAAAACTTGTTAAATAGAGAACTAACTTTAGTCTAGCTAAAGTAGTAGGATAGAATTGTTTTGCTTTGGGCTTCTGTACCAGTTCACAGCCCTTTAGCAGCAAAGATTTGTGCCTCCAAAGATTCCCCAAGTAGCTCCCCATCTTCTTTTCTGCTGATTCACTTCACATGCTCTGTGCTGCTATCAGGTCTAGATTTGGGGTGAGGCCACAAAGGCCCAGGCGGCAAATTATTTGGGGCAGCATGCGCCAAGCCACTTCAGGGAGAGCATTGGGGACTCGCAGCCTAGTGGTGCTCGCCTTGAAAATGCGGATCTGGTTGCTATCACTTAATTGAGCTTAGGGACCAACTCACTATATACTATTATACAGTAGAGAAAATCTATCTGAATAGAAGGCTGTTTAATATTTAATACAGATAATTATTACATGTCAGATCAGAAACCAGTGCAATTAGCATCAGAATTTAATAATCAGTCTTTTAACATCATCTTAAATTACAGACAAACTTAATTTTCTACTTGTAAATTTGCAACAACTCCTAAGCTTAGCTTCTCAACAGCTGTTAAATGGGTTGTTCACCTTCAAACAACTAGTTGTTTTCAGATAGATCACCAGAAATAACAACTTTTTCCAATTAATGTCTATTTTCTATTTGTGACCATTTTTCTAATATTGAAGTGTAAAGTGTAATTTTTCACCTTTCCCTGCTGAGCAGAATCTCGGAATTTCATTACAGGCAGCTGTTACAATTGATACAATAGTTGCTAATACTCCAGAGATGTTGCTGTGAAATGTATCAATCAAATGTTGCAAAATTGTATCAGTTTAGAGTCTGCACCTGAATTACTGAGCTGCCAGACTCAAACAACAGAGACAGCAACATTCAACTTCTAAACAGTAAAAGATAAATAATGGAAAGTAATTGAAAAAAAGTCTTTATTTCTGGGGAACAATTTGAAAACGACTGAAAAGAAAGTGTTTGAAAGGTGAACAACCCCTTTAAGAGCTCACTGAGCATGTGAGTGTTGCAGACACTTCCTGTGACAAGTTAAAGTCCTGGATTGTTGCTTTTAATTACATGCTGAAACTTTAGGCTAGAAACATAGTAAGTTAGGTTAAAAAAAACACGACTTTTTGACTCTATATATAGCCTGCCTAACTGCTAGTTGATTCAGAGGAAGGCAAAAAAAAAAACAAAAAAACTTTTGAAACCTCTCTAAAGGAGGAACAGGTCCCTGGATCAACTTGTACTATGAGCTATCTTCCATAATCCTGTATTGCCTCTGTTGCTAAAAATCCATCCAACCCCTTATGAGAGCTATCTAATGTATCAGCCAGTACAACTGATTCAGGAAGAGAATTCCACATATTCATACTGTAAAACACCCCTTTTTGTAAATTTTTTCAGAACCTCCTTTCTTCTAAGCAGAATGGGTGACTTGACATCCACTGGAAAGACCTATCCATAAATAAAGCATTAGAGAGAGATTATTATATGTTCTCCTTATTTATTTATACATGGTTATCATATCACCCCTTAAGCGCCTCTTCTCCAGAGTGAAAAACCCAAATTTGGCCAGTCTTTCCTCAAAGCTAAGATTTTCGATACCTTTTACCAGCTTAGTTGTCCTTCTCTGTAAACTCTTTAATTCACTATGTCCTGTTTGAGCACTGCAGACCAAAACTGTACTGCATATTCTAGATGGGGGCCTTACATGTGATCTATACAGTGAAAGAATGACTCCCTCCTCCCGTGAATCAATGCCCCTTTTAATACTGCTCAAGACCTTATTTGTCCTTGCTGCTGCCTACTGACATTGCTTGCAAGGACTTCAAGGTCCTTTTCCATTATGGAAATGCAGTCCCATTAAGGTTATAAGTGGCTTGGATATTTTTATGTCCCAGGTGCATGACTTTATTGGTACAATATATTTAGTATGAAAATATGGCATATTTAACCATATTCATTTTTAGGGTTTAGTTCTACTTTAACAAACCTATAATAATTTGCCCACTGCTGATGTCAAACTTTCTGGCCTGTAACTGCAAGACTGAGATCGTAATCTCTTTTTTAAATATGGGAATTACATCAGCTTTCCTCCAATCCATAGCTACCATACAAGATGAAGGTGTGTCTGTTCAGTTTTAGACCAGCCTCTATTTCTGATTTTCGCAAAGCTCTCTTAGTACCCAAGGGTGTATTCCATCTGGCCCTGGCACCTTGTTCACATTACCTTTTTAGTAAAGCCAGTGCCGTATTTACTGATCTGGTGCCCCGAGGCCAGGCCCAGGACTGGCAATCTGTGGATTATGGCAAATGCCAGAGGAGCTGCTACAAGTTGCCATAGAAAGTTAGTATTTAGTGGGCTGGTGGGGGCTGTTTGGGCCTCTGTGTGGGCTGATTGGGCCCCTGTGTACCTGAAATGCCAGGACCTATTTAAATTCTCAGTCCGGACCTGGTCCTAGTGCCTACCTTGTTTGGCGCACCGGTTCACTTAGGAGCAGCAGCTCCCCACTGCCTCTTTGTATATGGCTGGGCAGCATGCCGCCCATGAAATTTTAGTGCCCTAGGCCTGAGCCTTTGTGGCCTCACCACGAATCCGGCCTGAGTAAAGCTTTATGATCCATATACTGAATCTTTGAGTTGAGCCAACAGTGCAGCTATGAGGTCATTCTGGGCAAGGATGGATTAATGAATAGGCCAGAGTGATTATGGGTCCATCTGACTTTTGCAATTATTATTTTATTTAAAAATATTTTTATCTATGCTGCTGGGCTTTGATCCAGTTCTGAAAGATGGTACCTGCTGGGAAATGAGGTACCATGCACCAGTCTCAACTGTACCCAGGGCCAGCAGCACTAATTAAAATAAATATCAAAGAAAACAAAAATATAAATAATAATTGAAAAAAGCTAGATCAAAGGCCCTGTGTGTCTCCAGGTGCACCCATGGCCCTGATTAATTGTTGTATATTTTAAAACTTTTGGAGTGGATGTATTCTAGAAGGGGGGTCTGTGAAAAGTGTAGCCTATGGGGGCTCACATTTCATTAATCTACCACTGGGTCTAGGATGCTGACTGCTCTATTGTATACGTTGAAGAAAAGAACAGAATTAGGCTTTTGGAAATTGATATATAATACAGTATATTATGTACGAACTGCATAGATTTGGTGATCTGAAATATATAACTAACCTTGTATGTTGGAATTACAGTTTGGTTTTGTTTAATAGGTCCATATTGTATTGGGAACTCTCCTCTGAGCATGCTTCTATACTGCAACAAAGTACTTGGGCATGGTGTAGTGCTGCTACTCACAACCTGCTTTTTAGATGGGAATCATTGAAGCTACCAAGGACATGTGGTTGTTAATAATGATATGGCTAGGCTACCTCTACCTCTCATTCACTACTGCCTCTTTTCAGTAGGAATGGCATACCACTTTTACATTTGGCACCACATACTCTGCTGGGACCCACCATTCAGGACTAAATTAAAGCAGCACACATTAACCACATTAACACTTTCCTGCTACTCCACTCTGCCCTTTCCTGCTTCTGCTCTGCTAAAGACATGTCATGGCAGACCCCACAGACAGACAGGCAAGGCCTCTAGCCTGGGAGCTACAGGTGCTCCATCTACAGGTGCCCCATCTAGCTCCCTCCTCCATGTGACACCAGTAGGAATTCTGGCACCACCAGCCACCCTCATTTTCCCTTTCTTTTCCCCTGCACTGGCCATACACATTTCCCTGCCCTCTAGTTAGCCTAACATGGCTTTTGAGGTGACTGGTTCCCAGAGCAAACAAGGTCCTCTGGTCATATCCCAGCCCCCACCTAACACCCAAACATATGCCCCAAGGTTCCAGCCTTTTCAGACCATTCTTTTTAGCATGTTGACCTCTGTAGAGAAGCAGGACTGGACTGAGAATTAAAATAGGCCCTGGCATTTCAGGTACACAGAGGCCCAATCAGCCCACATAGAGGCCCAAACAGCCCCCACCAGCCCACTAAATACTGACTTTCTATGGGACCTTATAGCAGCCCCTCTGGCATTTGCCCTAACCCACAAATGGCCAGTCCGGGCCTGTAGAGAAGCTAGCCACCAAGCCACTGTCCTGAGCTGGCTGCTACCTCTGAAATACTGCTGTCAGCCCCATCCTCTTTTAATCTGGCACTGAAGCCATCATATTTGAAATCCGATGTCTACATGTCTGAGGATGAGAATCCAGCTTTGGACACTTCCAGCAATTATGAGAGCATAGGTTCTTCTATATGTGCTTCTGACCCACCTCACAAGTCTCACACCAATACCATCAATGCTTTGCTTACAGACATGTTCCAAAGCATTGAAATCCAGGAAGAATGCAAAGAACAAAAAACGCTGGATAAACTCTCTGGCTCAGTTTTCATCAAGAGAAGTATTTTGCAGTACATGAGACTGTAATGAACTAATTAAGAGAATAGAAAATGCCAGACTGACGGATATCTAAGGATACTCTTTCTCTCTGTTTAACCAAGTGCAGAAGGATACATGGGACAGCATCCCCAATTTGTACTTTCCTGAAGCTTGAAAGGCTAAGCACACCACCATTCTCCCAGAGGACATCTTACAGGGATCTAATGGACAGAAAGACTGTGAGCATGTAAAAAAAAGCATCTTCTCCTCTACCTCAGCTTTCAAATCCACAGTAGCCTCAGCTTGTGTTTCTTGGACCACTGTTTGTGGCTGGACAAAGCCCTTGCAGCGGTTATGGAAGATTCTTTAGACATGCATGCTCAACTTTTCAGGGCTTGGTATGGGGTCAACTTTTATTTAACTTGTTCATTAATGACTATGGGGAGAGTATTGTAAGTAATGTATCTGTGTTTGCAGATGACTCAAAACTATCCAACCAAATGAATGCCATCCAGGATGTGGCATCCTTGCAACAGGATCTTGACAAACTGGCAATCTGGGCAGCTAAGTGGCACCTGGGATGTAAAAAATATTAAAGGGGTTGTTCACCTTTGAGTTAACTTCTAGTATAAAGTAGAGAGTGATATTCTGAGACAATTTGCAATTGGTTTTCATTTTTTATTGTTTGTCGTTTTATAGTTATTTAGCTTTTTATTCAGCAGCTCTCTAGTTTGCAGTGTCAGCAATTTGGTTTCTAGGGTACAAATTACCCTAGCAACCCTGCATTGATTTGAATAAGAGACTGGAATATTAATAGGAGAGGGACTAAATAGAATAAGTAATAAAAAGTTGCAATAACAATAAATTTGTAGTCTTACTGAGCATTTGTTTTTAGATGGTGTCAGTGACCCCCATTTGAAAGCTGCAAAGAAACAGAAGAAAATTGCAAATCATTAAAAAACTGAAGGTGCACCACCCCTTTAAAGCCACTTATACCCATAATGGGACTGCTTTAATCAAATCCATAATGGAAAAGTACCAAAGAGTCATTGTAGATGATAAACTTGGCTGTAGCAAGCAATGCCAGTCCGCAGCATCAAGGGCAAATAAGGTCTTGAGCTGTTTTAAAAGGGGCATAGAGTCGAGGGAGAGGGGGATCATTCTTCGACTTTATAGAGCATGTGTAAGGCCCAAGTAGAATATGCTGTACAGTTTTGGTCTCCATCACTGAAACAGGACATTATTGCATTAGAGAGGGTACAGAGAAGGGCAACTAAGCTGGTAAAAAGTATGGGAAATCTTCGCTATGAGAAAAGACTGGCCAAATTGGGGTTGTTCAAGCTGGAGAAGAGGCGCTTAAGGGGTGATATAATAACTATGCATAAATATATAAAGGGATCATCTTATAATCTCTCGAATGCTTTATTTACCAGTAGATCTTTCCAGCTGACACAAGGTCACCCATTCTCTCCCTGAATCAGTGGTACAAGCTGATACATTAGATGGCTTGAAGAAGGGTTTGGATGGCTTTTTTGCAAGTGAGGGAATACAGGGTTATGGGTGATAGCTTATCGTACAAGTTGATCCAGGGACTAGTCTGATTGCCTTTTGGAGTCAGGAAGGAATTTTTTCCCCCTCTCAGGCAAATTGGAGAGGCTTCAGATGGGGGTTTTTCTTTCCTCTGGATCAACTAGCAGTTAGACAAGTTAAAAGGTTGAACTTGATGGATGTGTGTCTTTTTTCAACCTAACTTACTATGCTACTATGTTACCCTTAGAGCTATCCACTTTATCTGTGACACGTCAATGGATACCTTGCAGCACCTAGCAAAGACTTCATCTATGTTTGTTGTAACAAAGCGAGCCCTCTGAATGGAATGCTAACACAGCCTCAAAGAAATCTTGTGGCCCTTTACCTCGTGGACACCTCACTCTTTTGCCCATAGTTGGATGCAATCATCAGCAAGATAACTGGTGTGATAACAAGAATCTTCTTTAATAAGAAGCCACAAGCCAACACATTAACTTGCTTGTTTGAGTTCCCATAAATACCATGGGATCATACACATTCCAGCCACAGAGAGAAGGAGGACAGGTTTCTAATACAATTTGTTACTTGTCCCCAAAAAGGATGGTTTATTCAGACCAGGTCTCGACCTAAAAGCCTTACACAAATTCCTCGATGTCCACTCATTCAAAGTGGAATCTGTTTGGCCATTTGTAGCGAACGTCCAATGTGGAATTTTTATCAACCCAGTGGTGTAACTAGATGTTACTTCGCATGGCCCTGCAGCTAAATTCAGTTTAGGGCCCCAAAACAAATGTACGTTGATCTAGTCTGCGAAGATATGAAACGTCAAAACATATACCTCCACCACCGTATCCATCAAAGCCACCAAAAATACTGATGTCTTGCTTCATCAGGGAGCGAATACCAGTTTCAGGTCCTGCCCTTCAGCATTGGCACAGCCATTCACATGCTTACTAAACTTCTGGGTGCTCTAGTGGCATACATGTGCCAAGGGCCTAAATGTATTTCCCTACTTAGACAATCTACTCCTCCCACTCACTGGAACCAATAGTTACTTACAAATCCTGGCATCTCAAAGTGGCAACCTTCCCCCGCAACACACTGCTTCATACATAGTCGATAAATGTTTTGGCCATTTGCTTCGACCTCAAGCAAACACTGTTTCTGTAGGGAAACAAAAATGACATAAAGAAGCCACTTAGTTAACTGCTCCATACAAACTCCTCCATACAGGTTCCTGCATGCAAATCCTTGGCCTCAAGACTAGCTTCATAGAGGTTGGGCCATTCACCAAGTTTTATATGTACCACCCGTAACTGTATTTCCTCCGAGACTGGCCAGCTACCACCTGATTGCCCTGTCCTGGACTAAAAAACTTTCTTTATAGTGGTGCTACAACTTACTCTGCTGTGCAGAGCCTTTGATCACAGCCATCCTGTGTGCTGGAATACATTTTATACTGTCTAGACATCATATGGGCACTCTAAGTGTACGTTCACAGAATGGCAAGTTTCCAAAAATTAGTTACGTAATGCAGCCATGTGGCAGGTGGCTGCTACATACCTTTACCCTTATAGCTTTAATTCCTCCAGTTTCATGTTTTGTCCCCTTCTGATGTGACCTTTGGCTGTAATGAGTTGTCATGTAAACCAGCTCCTTTCTTACTTGCCATGTTAGCGCACTTCTGTTCCTGCTGTCTTCCTCTATTGCCATTCAGATATCCAGATGCACAGAGAAAATATAAGTTTATAACTAAAGGTGGCCATACATGGACAGAAATAAGCTGCCAATTCAGGTCCTTTAGACTGATTTGGCAACTTATCTGCCTGAGTATAGTGACCTCCTACAGGACTCCCGGTCGATATCTGCCCAAAAATCCCCCCAGATATTAATCAGCCAGGTTTGATTATCCTGTCGACGCCTATTCCCATGATTGTAATCTGGTCATTGGATCTTTGTCTTCCCTCACACTTGGTCCCACCCAAGCAATACCATGGCTCAGCATTAAACTTATAATTAAGACAGCTAATCCTCTCATTGCCTTTGCCACTGCAAGCTAGATGTCTGCCTGTTTGACAGCAGGCTGGTTTACTTACTGGTTCTTATTAAAAAGAGAAGGTTCATTACAGTCCGTGCTAGAACAGCATGGGAGCTCAGGATGAAATGGATTAATAGATGTAGCCAGGTCTCTTTTTGTGTTTTGTGCAGCACTGCTTTGGAAAACATCCAACCAAAATATATATTGGTATTCCATTCAGAATCATGGATGGCAGATAGTGCTGTTCAGCTCTTGTATATTCCTTGCAAAAAACACAGACAAGATACTGTTGACCTCTTTGCTCCTATTTACAAGACAACCAGCATCTTCACATACACAGCCACAGGCCGTTTCTATGAATCATTCAGGCTTTCTACAGAGTCTGAAACTGCAAAGACTTGTACAGTAACTGTATCCTCAATTATTAGTCAAGATGTGTAGCTCTGTGGGACTCTGTATATCTTGCTCTGTACTTAATTATCAGTTAAAACCCGGAAATTTGGCTATTAAGTTATAAGAGGCAGCTACAGTATTTGCCTCCCCTTGTAACTGGCCACTTGCTGCCACCTGAGGCAAGGTTATAATTTTGCCTCATGGCAGGAGCGGCCCTGTAGACCCTATTATTAAGACAAGGTTTGCATTATGCCAAACTCTTGTTTATGTGACAGAATTGGTGACCTGATGTCCCTTTCCATGCACAGGCTACATAAACGGATGGTAAGAAGGGAAGGGGAATGTTGGGAGTGCAGTGGCATCTAGGAAGTGCAGAATGGAAAGTGAAAAATGACCTGCCCCACCCCTATGGCTAAGGCATAGAGGAGGGGCAGGCAATATATGATTGACTGCTGACATTTTAAGCAAGTTTGTAACAGGTATGGTTGTTTTAATTACAAAAATAATTTTGGTTTAATTTGAAAAGGACTTTTATTATACAGGTATAGGATCCGTTATCCGTAAACCTGTTATCCAGAAAGCTCTGAATTACAGAATTAACAGTTCTCCCATAAACTCCATTATAATCAAATAATCCACATTTTCAAAAAGGATTCCCTTTTTCTCTGTAATAATAAAACATTACCTTGTACTTGATCCAAATTAAGATGTAATGAATCCTTATTGGATGCAAAAGCAGCCTATTGCGGTTATTTAACTTTTACATGATTTTCTAGTAGACTCAAGGTATGAAGATCCAAATTATGGAAAGATCGATTATCTGGAAAACCCCAGGTCCCAAGCATACTGGATAACTGGTCCCATACCTGCTTTTTAGGTCTTGGTGGCAGGACCCATTTAACTGTTAAAAACAGCACTAATATTGTAGGCCCTGCCTTCTCTAAAAGCTACTAAAACAAACCGTAAATTCAGGACTAACAGAAAGCCCCTTCTCTAGCTACTTCTCTTCTTTACCCCTGCTCGATATGTTTCTGTATCTAATTGCAGGAGAGGATGGTTTCCATTTTCCTACACTCGAGTGTTGGATACTGGCACTGATCGGACACAAACAAGGTGAGAAACGTGTCGTTTATGATAATCTTTCTATTTATTTGTAGCCATTATTGTGTTACATACTACTTGCAAGAACTGTTTTTTATATTTTGCTCAGCTTATTATTTCTGCATACTAAAAATGCTGACAAATCTTTATAGTTTTAGTTGGCCTGAAATGTAAAGCTGGCACATTGATGCTTGGAACCTTTTCTTTAGCTTACAGCCTGGGAAGAGCAGCAGCACTGGGAACCTGCTGGACAAAGATGACCTTTCTATACCTCCTCCAGATTATAACATGGCTTCAAGGGGATTTCAGCCACAACCTGTGAGCACATTCAAACCCAGACCATACAGTGTGGCTGCACCTGTTTTCTCACAGGTACTGTAGGAGGAATGCATTGTCCTTAGTAATGCCGTTAAGGTTATCTTTTAACCTGTGTTATTATTTACTAAAAAAAAACAAATACAGGTATAGGATCCATTATTCAGAAACTGGTTATCCAGAAAGTTCCAAAGTACAGAAAGGCTATCTCCCATAGACTCCATTTTATTCATAATAATCAGAACTTTTAAAAAAAAAATTTTTTCTCTGTAATACTATACAGTAGCTTGTGTAAATATATTTAGGCACTTCTAGCTATCTTTATAGCTAAAGAAGCACTTGATTAATAAGGGATACAAAATCTACATAAAGCTGTTGCTTCTACACATGTGGGATTCCTGATGCTAAACAATTAACGCATCATGCCTAGGATCTTGGCCAGCCCAGGTTAACTCACCTTTGACATGTAAGTAATTTCAAGAGAAGACTATTCAACTTTCAGGGAGATTCATAAAGATGATCACCTAGAGGTAATTTTGGATGAAAGAGCAAAACCAATGAAAGTAGCATGTTGGTTAAACATGGAACATACACTAGACTAGACTAGAAGTAGCTGAAACAGTTGACTGCAAATATGATTCTATCATATTATCATTGATGTATTAAGAGTTATGGTACATTTAGAACCTTCCAAAAAAGAACTGGGCTGCAGTGTTCACCTGCTCAGAATCTTCAATTTTTCAATTGTATTTTTGGAGTAACACAATCTTGCACAAAAGAGACGACCAAAATCAAGAATTGAGTCCAAACTGTAATTAACATAATTATATTTGAAGCCAGAAACTGCCTCATCCTTAAGCAATTTATTTTGCTGTCCATTGTCCAGGGACAAGTCAGATGATGCAAAATAACCCGATTCAGTTCAGCTACACATTAACAACCCTGGATAACTCGTGGGTTTGGTGCATCCCTTATTAAAATACTTAACTGAAGTTTTTTCTTCATTTTGATCAGTGGCAGAACTACTGGGGGGTCCACACCCCGTCAGCTTACGCAAAGCTGATTTCCAGTCGCAGTGGCTGATTTCTGGGCAGATAATCTCGTACAGAGGGGCGCTGCATGTCCCTGCACAATGGCCCATCCCCCTCCAGATACATTACTGATTTTGATACTTTTTACATATACTGAAAACTAGGTCGGTTGGGAATGTTGTGTACAGGACTTTGCCTCCCTTTAGTCCAATTGCACTTCATGCAGGTGGACTTCCAGGCGGACTTCCAGGCTGTAAAGGGTACAATCAGATTCCAAAGCACTGTATATTCCTTATTTATAGGGTTACACAATGCCTTATGGGTATCCGATACACAAGAGTGCCAGCGTTCTGTATCCACATTCAGCAGGACTGTACAAACCTCGCAAAAGGTCTTCATCAGTAAGTTGGATAACCTGTATGGCACTTTTACTGCAGTGTCTGTAATAAATTGTTTGAAGTGATTGCTACTTTGGGTTTGGTACAGTCAAGTACCTTCATCGGAACTTTTATATGATGGGGCGGATAATTTTAAGGTAAACTATGAGTAGGAGATTATATTATATGTATGATGTTGAGGAACACTACAATTCATACATAAAATTGCACTGAACCCAAAATAGCTTCAAACAGTACAGTAAGCTGCAATAAAAGATGCCTTATTCACAGAACTTCCACCACAAATATTTCCCTTTTCCTTTAAGCAATCCATCTTTCCTCCTGGACTTGAATTAAAATGCATGTCAGATTTGAATCTTGTCCATATTCTTGGAATTGTTCTTAATTCCTAATGCATAATGAAAATAAGCTGTATGCATATTTGAATTATGTTCATCCAAAGTAAAAATTATTGGGCAATGTGCAGATAGTTGTAATAAAATTCTATGAAAAATTTACTAAATCCATTCTGTAATACAATTTATTATAATCTCAGGAAATTATCTTATCTGGTTTGACATGATCACATCATGATCTCTCTTAGCCCCTAAAAAGCCCTATATTTAAAGACATTGTTGATCATTTATCAAAAAACAGTAACTAAACGGACTGAACCTGGTGCAACATTTGGCTGGCTAGTATGAAAACCAATTAAAAATAATTTCTGTATAACAGTCTACATCATACTAAAAGTTAATTTAAAGGTTAACAACCCCTTTAAAGTCTGTTGCACGAACTGGGACATTCATGTTTTCAGTCAAAACTTTACTATAGCACCCCATTCTCTCATGCTTGTCCCTGTGTGCATTATGCAGTAAAGACCCGCAGCCATTGTTGTCCCTGGTCCCTGTGAATACAGTATGTATTATGCTGGGAATGATTAAAGTGGGACTTCATGTAGCAGTTTTCTCCACTACAGCATGCCTGTTTAATATCATTCATACAAATCTCTGAGGGACAAGTCCACACAAGCATATTATCAGTATGACTCAAATGTGAGCTGTCATAGAGAAGAATTAGTACAGGTTTGTCAGACTCCAAATCCAAGTGTATTTAAGTAGAAAATCTAAAACCACTGCCATCCCACACAGTGTGATACTGTAAGCACCTTCTGCCGGGAGGAGGTAACGAATACAATTTTGAAAAGGACCATTAAATATTCCTATTATATATTTATATCCTCTTATGCAAATTGACTTATATATATGCGGTTCATACTCAGGGCAGAACAATTCTCATTTTACTTTATTATCTTCCTTTCTCCCCTGTGTAAAGGGGCACATTTAGTTTTGAAATTGCATTTTTATTTCCCAGAAAAGTAGCAGTTGGAAATGGAACTCCATTTTAAATCTCCGTTCTGCAATGTATTACTGTTTTTGAAGGGAAAGAACCAACATAAAACAATGTAATTTTGTTTCAACTTAATAACATGTGCCATTCATGGAGAATGAGGATTGAATTAATAGAGCCCTAGTATCGGCACATAAGGTCTTGGCTCTTATTTCTGGTGGAAGTCCTTGATGTAGAATCTTACCCTCCGTGTCCTTGTATATGAATATCATTTTGATGACAATGATGAGAGCATAATTGTCATTTTTTTTCAACGCAACTCTGCTCCACGTTTCAGCTCTCTGTAGCAGACTGGATTGTAGGGCTTGCAACACTAATCTGCAGTTACCAAGTGCAACTAAAAATGTTAATTCATTCCATCCCTTTTAACCCTTTTCTGAACATTGGGTGGGACGTTCTTTAATAATACCCACTCCTCTTCCCATTTCTGTAACGGAAGAGCTCTAGTTGCAAAAATGGTAACTAGAACATCCTATTCCTATTCCATTAAGAACCCCTACCATAGCACCTATCGCTAGCGTCTGAAAAGTACTACCCTGTAAATACATTTTAGCAGTAAGTATATGCCCTAGTTTGCATGTCTTGTATCTGTTTTTTCATGTTTTTTTCTTCTCTGAATTCCTCCCAACAGGGCATAGAAGATTATGGAGCAGCACGTTCCACAAACAGGTATTATATTTCATAGATATCCGATTTGTTGTTCAGTGTCCAATTCTCATACAGTGTTTGTTTACACTACATGCAGTATCCCTTAACTTAAGCAGAATAAATATATAT
>CM044448.1:21833937-21847589 GCA_024363595.1 Xenopus borealis
ATGTAGTGGCTGTAACATGTACTTCTTTTACACTGAAATTTGCGCCGTATGCAAATTAGGCATCGCTAGCGTAAAAGCGATTTGCCTGGCGAAGTAACGCTAGGGCAACTACGCTACCGTTCGCTGACCTGAGCGGAACTTCACACTTTAATGAATTAGCGTAGCGCTGGCGAAAATTCACCTGACGAAGTGCGGCGTACATTAGCGATGGCAACGCTAGCGTTTTTTTCGCCGCTTAGTGAATTTGCCCCAATGTCTATAGCTATTCAAGGTTTACACTGACTTTCCCTCATGTTAAGGAAACATATTCATCAGTCCTACAACATTTGAGCAAATTAACCTCAAGTGAATGGTACTTAATTGAATCTGTTTCCTTGAGAAATTAACTCACGGATCTGTAGTTTTAATGCATGATGGTTAATGCAGCTTGGCTGTACTTGTATCTCCCTAAGCAATTCTTACAGAGCTTTATGAAAGTACACTCTTAAAGTCCAATGAGACATTCACACGAACGTACTGTGCCCGTGGGATCATGTTCTTATATTTAAACCACAACCATTCATTAGATAAACATAAACCTCTATACTAGACATGCATATGTGAAATGTAATATGCCATTTCTGTTTGTGTTCACAGTCTGGAAGCTGAAGTTGCAAGGTTTTGAGAGGTGCCTCCAGTTAGTAAGTTTTATATCTGTGTGCTAAAAAGAAATCAAACTCTCTGTGATACTTCAGATGTTCTACTCTGACTGTGGGGGTGGCATTAAACACTTATAAAGCAACATAACAGGACAGTCATTTGATCTGAAGTATCAGGGGTGCTCAAAATATGCTCTAGGTTCTGTTTCTTTAAATAGCCGTACAAGATAAATAAAAGTGTCCCTAGAGGAGCGATTAACAGATTGCATAAGTGGCCTTTTCACTTGCATCTGGACCCATAATTGTTAACTGTTGGGCTAACCTGAAAGTGATGCATATTAGCTGATAGATAAGTCTTATACAAAAAGGATTCCAGAGCACAGCAAAATGATTGGTAAATTATTTAATGAGCTTAGCTTTGATAAGTAGGAAAAATCACAGACCAGTAAGACCCAAAAGTCATAGGGGAGCAGCTGAAGTCTCACTCCTCATTAATGTCCTCTTCTGATTTTTATCTCCCCTTTCTTCTATGAATCAATGAATGAACCATCATCAGCACGCAGGATTCAATATTATCTCACTACTAGGTTAAGGATGTATAATATTGTGCTATATTTTCCTCTAGGTACTGTGCAGTATGCCGGCCTCCTACACACTAATCTAACCCTTGTATCTCACTTCCTTTTTTCTGCTGTCTTTCACATGTAAAGGATGATGAATTTCCCTAGCATTTTCCAACCACGCTGCCTCCCATCCTCTGCCCTTCTAACACCTAGTGGACTGGCCTTAATGCTTATACCTCCCCCCCCCACACACACTGGTCAGGCTACCATTTTCTGCAGGTTTGTTTATACAACAGTTGAAGCCTATTTAGTAGAGAGTTTCAATCAGTCAAACGAGTAGTGACACATGGGCAGATTTGTGGAGATTTAATCGCCTGTTCTTCTGGGAGACAATCTCCCTGAACTGCCTTTGCGTGTCTTCCTTTCCTCTAAAATTAAAAGTTTCCGAAGTGAGGAAACTTCGAGCGACTTTAGAAAACTAAGTGCCACGTTCTTAGCGCAGGTGACTTTTCATTATAGAGGAAAGGAAGACACAAGGCAGTTCGGGGAGATTGTCACCCAGAAGAACAGACAATTAGACACCAGGCGACTACATCTCCCCTAATCTGCACGTGTCGCTACCCTAATGCAGGTTAGAAACAGAGATAAAGGTGTGATTGGATGAGGTGGGTAATAACCCTGATGTAATTAAGTACCTGTGTTAAATAGCATTTGGAACTGACTCAGTGTTAGAGCTAATTGCTATAGGAGTGAAAAACAACAAAAAAGGGACTGAGAAGGACATTTAGCACAACTGCACCTGCAGGAGCTATGAGATAGCAGTAGATTTCATCAATGGCCAATTCCTCCACAAGTCTTTGTATCACTCTAGGGCAGGGGTCCCCAACCTTTTTTGCTCATGAGCCACATTTAAATTTAAAAAAGAGTTGGAGAGCAACACAAGCATGAAAAAGTCCATGGGGATGTCAAGTAAGAGCTCTGATTGGCTTTTTGGTAACAGCCTACATGAGAGAATATTTGTCAGGACATCTGTTTTTTATGCAACCAAAACTTGCCTCTAAGCCAGTAATTAAAAAATAAGCTCCTGCTTTGAGGCCACTGGGAGCAACATTCGAGGGGTTGGAGAGCAACATGTTGCTCGCGAGCTACTGGTTGGGGATCACTGCTCTAGGGCAACGAGCCTGCTCTTCCTTACCTTGGTTTGTACCACCATGCAGCAAAGCATCTTCAAACTGTCCTTAGAAGTGCAACAAAAAAAACCATATAGGTCTAAGATCTGCTGTGCCAAATGCTTTTTTATTTTCCATCTGATATTATTCTGTATCCCTGCTTCCTGTGTGTATGTGTGTGCATCCTTTTTGTGATTCTTGTTTTCAAAATCCTACCTCTCCATCTTTGTATAGGATCTTCTTTTATTCACAGGTTCGTACTAGCTGTACAATACAACCCCTTTCCTTTGCACATATTT
Source organism: Xenopus borealis (assembly GCA_024363595.1). NCBI lineage: Eukaryota > Metazoa > Chordata > Amphibia > Anura > Pipidae > Xenopus > Xenopus borealis. The sequence goes on from CM044448.1 coordinate 21,836,607, forward strand.
TGCATATTAAGGATAAATGTTTCCGATCTGATCGCTATGCAGGGAATAGGTGAAATTAGAACATTAGGATGACGGCTTTTGCAATAAAGGATTTTTATTCATTTTATTCAGTTCAGTTGTCTTCTGAAATAGACTTTTCTCAACTACCTTCTATTTGTGACCATTTTTCTAATATTGATGTTTAAAGGAAAAGTAAACTTTTTTTCTTTTTTTTTTTTGCAATTTTCATCTTCTTTTGTCTTTCCTAAGCAGCTCTGGGACTGGGGTTAACGACTCTTTAATTGGAATATTAGTTTATTCATTTCCTATCTTTGACCTTGCTAAGGACATTTTCTGAGTTTCATTAAAGGCAGCATCTGTGGAAGTAGTGGTACATTTTTCAGCAGCATCTGTGGAATATTAGCAAATTAATGTAGTAAATTGTTGTGAATCTGCACTTCGATCACTGAGTTGCCAAACTGAAACACCAGAGGCAGGGACATTAAACTTCAAAAAAGAAGCCTGGAAAGTAATATTTAAAAAGTCTTTATTTCTGTGGAACCTCTGGTGGTCTGAAAACAACTGAACTGAAGATCGTCTTTGAAACAATCCCTTTAGGAGATCTGTCACCCAGATATAAAAAGCTGTATATTTTTCAAATGAAATAATTTTAAATTACAATTTTAATGAAAACATCCATACTTGTTAAAAACCATTTAAGATTTGTTGCCTTCAGGTGTGGGTTTCAATTTAAATATACCATTCCATTTATATCCCAATGTTGTAAAGTCCTACAGCAACTGTTACCTGTCTGTAATACAGCATATTTTTGCTTGCTATTGATTATTTTTATCAGTAAGTGATGCACATATGCACACCATACCCGCAGCAATGTATGTTGCAGGAAGCATGTTACTGTGGAGCTACATTTTTCAACAGGACAATGATCTCAAACATTAGAGTGTATCAAGAATAAAATGGAGAAAGCCCATTCTCTTGAAATGGTCCTTAAAGTGGGCCACACACTATAAGATCCGCTCGTTCGGCCAAACAAGCGTAGCTTTCCCCAATTTGCCCACTAACGGCAGGTCTATATTGGGGTAATCCGTACATTTCGCCCTAGGGCCGAACAATTGGATAACAATGAAGAGCAATGGGCTCTGATGGGCCGGTCATCAGAAAAATTAAACCTTCCCGATCAATATCGTGGTCTGATATTAATCGGGAAGACCCTTTGGAAGCCCACATACATGGAAAGATATGCTGCCGATTTGGTCTAAAGGTTCGATATTGGCAGCTTTATATGCCCGTGTATGGCCACCTTAGTATATTCACGAGCAAGGTGTCTGTTACAGGTATGGGATCTGTTATCCAGAAAAGCACCACATTATAGGAATGCCTTCTCCAATAGATTCTATATTAATAAAATAATTCAGATTTTAAAAAGGATTTCCCTTTTTCTCTGTAATTATATGCATTTTTTACTTAATCCCAACTAAGATATAATTAATCTTTAATGGAGGCAACATAATCCTATTGGATTATATAATGTTTGCAATTTTTTAGTAGCTTTAAGGTATAGAGATAGATATTAAGTAGGGATGCACCGAATTTAGGATTCGGTTCGGTATTCGGCCAGGATTCAGCAGGATTCGGATTCAGACGAATCCTTGTGCCTGGCTGAACCAAATCCGAATCCTTAAAATCGTGTGACTTTTCATGCACGACTGGCTTTTACCTTTCCTATCACTAATTTGCATATGCAAATTAGGGTTTGGATTCAGTTCGGTATTCAGCAAATCTTTCACAATGGATTCGGGAGTTTGCCCGAATCCAAAATAGTGGATTCGGTGCATCCCTAATATTAAGGAAAGATCCCTTATCTGGAAAACCCCAGATCCCAAGCATTCTAGATAACCAGTCCTATACCTGTAGAAACACCCTAAACATATAGGACAAGGCAGGAAGGTGAATATAATGTGGGTTCCTTGTATACAAATCCTTCTGCTCACAGCACGATTAGGTGACCCTCTATTGTGTTCTTTGTACAAGATGTAACATGCTTTAATTCTTCCATTTCTGCATGGGCTGCAAGTACCAACTCTTGCCTCTAAACACCTATCCCTCTCCCTTTCTTTTTGCAGAAACCCTTTAACTGAAGTCCAACTGAAACCAACAGTGACAAATGACAGATCAGCTCCACTTGTGAAGTGACACCTTTATTTCTCCCTACACTCCCACATAATCTTTATAGTAGTGTATCTTGGGGGATGTCATTAACCTTTCACTGGTGGATGAAATCTGATGGACACCAGGCAGTAGTGACTGATAAAGGGAACTTGCTGCATATACAGTAGCTCATCTCAGTCTTAAACCAGACCTATTGGTAACTTATACTGGCACTTCAGCAATGTTCTTAGGTTTAGACAATGCCAGTGCCACCATCCTCCAAGGAACATATGAGTCTAGTCTAATACAGTGTCATTGGAAAAGTATATGGAATGGGAAAAATTGCCATATAAAATTTAGGGATTGGTGTACTTCTTCAAAGGTGTCCACTGTGTCAAAGAGTTTAGCAATACCACAGATATTTCACATTTATGCTTATATAATCTAAAAGTTTGTTTTAATAAATTACGTTATGTTCTAGTTCCAAAATATCTCCTTTAAACAGTGGCAGCAATATTCCATTATCAAGTGCATACAGTAAATAAGGAAGGGCCTGCACGTACATGGAAAGCAAAATAATAACTGTATATAGATATCCTGGCTTTTTTGTGTTTGTAATAATGTATACAAGAATATAAACTGCACAGTCCTGGTTTTCTATGTACAGAAATTCAGGGAATATGCTCTAAAATCTATGAAAATCGAATCTATGTTAATACTGGTACATCATAAGCAATATTGTTGCTTGTAGCAAATGGTTTGCTCTGAGTTGGCTGCATGTATATGCATTTATGTCTTTGGTGCAGCGTTCACTCCCTACATGTTACTGGGCTGGCCCTTCCAGCATAAAGGAGTTGAGTAATTTCTCTAATCCTATTTAGTATACACACAGTTATCTAAATAAAAATATTTTAATGTCCTGTATAATGTAATGAAGTTTGTTGCTGGACAACTCTTGCAATAGAAAGGGAAGGCTTCCACTGGGAGGTATAAAGAAATCTTGATTTAAATGACATTATTTTATATACTAAGGAAAGGTAAGTGGGGGATAAGTTATCAGTACGTATCAGGTTATAGTTACCAGCTTTATATGTTAAGACTGTGCCTTTATTAACAGTACTTCGCACAATGAATGCAAGTGATAGTGGAAGGCTTTGTCGGAACCAGCCAAAATTGAACTTGGAAGCATCAAACTGACACATTAATAAAAAGGCTTTTTTTATTGTCATACAAAACTATTGCTGACCCATCGATTCCATTTGCAACAAGTGTACAAGGTGGGTGCTAAGCACTTGAAATCAACAGTTTCTGGGAGTTGCACTGTCCATTTGGTAAAAAGGATAAAAATTCTAAATTTAGTTTCATCTTGTATTATCATTGACATATGTATGCATTATGGGTGAGGGCTTGATTGGGACTATGGAAACATGCATATAACATTCCTTTTCTGTATTTGTGAATGTAAACCAAGCACAGCCATATTGCTTGTCATTTTTGCATAGAGTAGTGCAGCGTGTTTATTTATATAACCACAAGATGGTGATGTTCAGTCTTTAAAGAATAACTGTCATGGCAGGCAATCTGAATGTCCTAACAGCTTGCAAATATATAGAGCAGAAATAGAAGTGGTAAAATGATCAACTCATTTTGCAGTCAGTGTTTTTTATTTTCCCACAGATTAAAAGCTTTATATATTGGTGCCCTGTGTGCAAATGCTAGATCATTGACCTGCACCTTGGGGTCCAGGGCAGGGGTCTGTGCATGCTGCACCTTTCATTGGATATAAATCCATTGTATGGTACAGCGCAGAATTCTGTGGGCACCAGGGAGCCCTGTAATTACAATAGACAGGGTAGGATAAGGTCCCATAATGCATGTCTGCATGAAATTTTAATTTAGTAGTATTATGTGCCCTTTCCATTAAATAATACATTAATGAACTAGTGGAAATATCCATCATTTGCAATCTGTATCTAAGTTGTGTAACATACTGTAAGAGACATGCCGACGTGGGCAAGCAATTCAGCAGGAAGCCGGTGTCCATATAGAAGCTATCTGGGGGTAAAATGCAATATTAACTAGTGCTTGTAGTACAGTAAATTGGAAAAATAAAATTGATAATATTTAAGAATTCTTTCTGTCTGAATGTGTTTCATTGGCTGTGATTTGCAGCATCACCACTGTCTTTACTCTGTGTTATTGCACCGGCTAGCCCCGAGGGTTGTTGGACAATAGTTGAATGTTCATGGGGACAAGCACGGCTTACCTTGTGATTAGAAGAAAGTAATATCCCGCTCCAGAGGCAACTTGGAGATGGCTGGGGGGGAAAGGCACATTGGTAAGCCATCAGAAAGCATGCTCCATAGTGCAACAGGAGCAGTGATAAATAACCCCTAATCAGGCCTAGACTGGCTAACTGTTAAGTCTGGCAAATGCCAGAGGGACTACGCTAAGTTGTCAGTCCTTTTTTGAGGTGGGCTTGTTTGGTCCTCTGTGTATTGAGGCGAGTTGAGAAACTCGCCTCAGGGGGCAGTGCCCCACTAGATACCAGGAGCAGCAAAAATGCAGCTCCTGGTACTTTAAGAGCCAAATTTCCGGTTTTCAAACACAATAACGTGCTTTGTGTTGGTTTCTTGGCCCTCTCGGACTCCCCCACCCCCCCCCCCAGCGCAAAAAAGTGAGCGCATGGGGGAGGCGGGCGGCAGCAACAGAAAGCTGCCTCAGGCGGTGGAGGGGCCAGGATCGCACCTGTGTGTTCTTTAAAATGCCAGGGCCTAGTTAGAATCTCTGTCCAGACCTATCCCTAGGATCTTGCACTCAACACTATCATGAATCCTACTGCTTTTGTTAGTAGCCTTATTGCATGGTGTTCCAAATTACGTAACTTCCCAGATGAAATCAAAGTAATAGATTCAATATTAAATATAATATTATATATATATATATACACACTTGTTTGAAACTATTACCAGGCCCGGATTTGTGGAGAGGCCACCTAGGGCGGCAGGATCTTAGGGGGAGGCATGCTGCCCAACCACAAAAACATTGGTTCCAAAATTTTAATTTCCTGTGTGCCCATTCCTATTGCTCTGTCCCAATTATGAAAATTTGAGCAAATAAAAGGGAGGGGACAGCAGCGACAAACAACTACGGGCCCAGCTATCTAAATACGGCCCTGACTATTACAGACACCAATGTTCATTTGGCCAGTTTGGTCATTGTGAATTGATTTTGTAGTAATTATGCTACTGAAGATGATGAGGAAATAATAAGAAATAGATAGCAGTTGTAGTAGGGCAACACTGTTTTAATTGAAGAGGAACTATTTTGTTTGCATATCTGTCCCACTCTTGCAGCAGAACTGGCTTGGGGCATGCAGTAAAGGATCTCAAAAACACAATCTGCTGACTGCAACTTGCATTAGAACTACCTCAGCACCCACCACTGAGGAATAAGGGGAAAAAAAGCATAAATAAACATTCTCTTACAGTTTATTGAACTGTCACTGCACATATGTCGCAATCTAACGACACAAGACATCAAAGAGGGGGATATTACAAATTCTGAATGAAACCATATTAATCTCTTTGGCAGCAATATCCATTATATATGTTTAGTTCTCATTCATTTAAGTAATATACATTTGAACACGTTACAAAGAAAACATGTAAGTTTCAGATCACTGTGCAGCAATGTGAAGTGGGGTTTAGACTGAGCAGGAGTGAAGCAGATCATTGCCTTTCAATTGCTTGCTGTAATGAGTGAAATGGAACAAGGATACCACAAAATGCCTGTTACTGTATTACATTGAATAACATTTTACTACATCAATGCAGTAAGAAATAATAAAAGAAGTAAAGGCTGGTAAATGGCAAAGAAAGTGGCTAATGGTTGTATTGTTACAACAAAGAAAGAAGAAGCCCAGATGTTGTAAAAGTGAGCATTCATTTTACCACTAAAATCATCACCCTTCACCTTTAGACCATTTTCATTAAAATCCTTCTATATGGAAAAAATCAAATGTGAACTTCTCCAAAATGTATTTAAATTTTCTGTAAAGTCATCAAAATAAGTAAAAATTAAATTAATATTTTTTTATAAATTACTATTTCTAAAATACCCATGGCCTTACCTTATCCCTGGACACATCTAGGGTCGGATTTACTGGTGAATTGTTGCCAGCGACCGCTTCGAACACTTTGCTAGGAGCAAATTTGTTACCACTACGCTAATTCACTGAAATGTGAAGTTGTGTCCTGGGCACCAAACACTGGTGACTTTTTACTACTAGCGATACTTCTTCAGTGCAGTATTTCATAGTGAAGATTCGCTATGTCGTATGACTTGATGTTGGTGCCCATTGTTATATGCATGGGGAAAAATGCTAACCCAAAAAAGTTCAATAGTGGGCTATCTGGCCCCAGTTTTAATGAATACTTCTAATTATAGAAGTATCCATTAAAATTGAGGCCACAGCCCCCCCACTTGTTTGTGACACTAAATAATAGTCCCGAATGGGCCAGTATATATCCTCCAATCTCCCAATCTTTCTTTAAACAATCTCTTATAACACATTTCTAGTGATGGGCGATTAAATTCGCCCTAGGCAAATTCGTGGCAAATTTCCGACATTCGCCGATGGCGAAAATATCGGCGAAACGCTCACAAAAATTCGCTGTGCGTCTCGTTTCGTCGCGCTTCGAGTTCGTCGCGCGTCGAATTCGCCGCTTCACTTCAAAACAGCACAATCTGTGCAGTGAAAAATATTTTTAAAAATAAATTAATATATATTAAAATATGCCTTTTTAATTTTTCACTATTTTAAATAATAATCACAGATGTTTTTAAGAAGCTGGCAAAATGGGAGGCCTTTTTTTCTTTTGAAAAGATAAGAGTCCACTAACAATGCAGGGCATGTGTGAAACACGCGTGTAAATTGCTCTTCTCATTGACTCCAATGCTATTCAGCACATTCAGACACAAAGCAAAAGATGCCATTTTTTACAATTCACATTTCCATACCTCCCAACATTTTGGAAGTAAAAAGAGGGACAGAATTTTTTTTTTTCCATACGTAGCGCTGCAACACTTTGACCGCACCCATTTTTGTGGTCACACCCACTAATTAACATGTTCGTTTTACCAAATTTGGCAGGTTATGAAAGTTTGAAAATATTTCTCCTTATCTTAACTGTTACAAATACAATCAATTACTTATTTTATTATATCAAAATTGTTAAAAGGCATCTTTTTTGCACCTGTTAACTGTTCTTCTAGGCTCTTTGCCAAAAGCCAATTAAGTTAGAAACTTTGTTTCTTTTTCTGACTATTCCGTGCAGAGACTGCAGGTTGCACTGTCAAAAGAGGGAATGTCCCTCCGAAAAAAGGGACCGTTGGGGGTATGCATTTCACATGGCAGTTTTATCACAATGCACTGTGCGTCAAAACTTCTGACGCGCGTCAAAATAAGCGCGCGTCAACTTGAGCACGCGACAAAACATCAGCGCGACTCGTTTCGCAAATTTTTCGCCGTTTTGCGAATTTCGCTGAAAATTCACTAATTTTTCAATGAAACGCCACAGATTCGCCCATCACTACACATTTCTATAGAAATTTGACTCCTAATCATCCCCAGATTGTATACTCGAATGAACAAAGGGCTATAAGTGTTTTGTGTTTAACTAGCAGAGATTACATGCATTTACAGGTATCATATAGGGATTATAGGCATTTGAGGGCCATTGCCTAGGGTGCCAGCTTTAAGGGGGTGGCTTTCAGATGCTATAAAAAAATTTTTTTGCAAAAACAAAAAAATACCTCTTCCCCTTCCACCGGATATAGTTCCATAAAATCCAGCGGCAGAGGTGACCCCTTTCCCCAGGTACCTAGAGCAGGATCTATGGTGTAAGGAAATGCTACCTTCATAGGTATTTGTTTTGCAAATGATTCACATTGTTTAATGCACGTGCCTTACCAACTTGCATAAAATGACACTTTGTGATAGGATGGATTTATCTGAAGCTGAACAACCCCTTTAAATGATATTTGCAAAAAGGCTGCACTAATAGGAGAGGCATATTCTATATATTATGAATCTAGGCGTTCAGCATATTTAGAAGTTCCTTGCAGCCAGCTATGTAGCAATTGTACATACAACGCCAATTATCTTGGGTGCTGTCAGAGCACAGAAACTTTCACCTTCTTCTTACCTTTTCTTATATGAATTAGATTTATTTGACAATAACCGGGATCTAAAATAAAAAAAATGAAAGTGACGTAAACTTATTCAAGATACTCAGGTTGAGTCAAAAAGCATGTTATTAGGGATGCACCAAATCCACTATTTTGGATTCAGCCGGACCCCCGAATCCTTCCCGAAAGATTCAGCCGAATACCGAACCGAATCCTAATTTGCATATGGGGTGGAAAGGGGAATTTTTTTTTACTTCCTTGTTTTGTGCCAAAAAGCCACGTGATTTCGCTCCCTGGCCCTAATTTGCATATGCAAATTAGGATTCAGTTCGGCCAGGCAGAATGATTCGGCTGAATCGGAATCTTGCTGTAAAAGGCCGAATTCTGAACCGAATCCTGGATTCGGTGCATCCCTACATGTTATTAGTAGGGTTGAAAATTGTATAAATGGTTAACTATAGAAAATAAATATAAATTGCAAAATTGCTCAGAGGAGCACCCCAAGTAAGGTCATATGCATTCAGTTTTTTAGTTTAGCTTTCATTTAAGTGACAAAAAAAATATATAGTTAATGCAAAGCAATCAAAACAGCAGTAGTCTTCTATTATTCTGTGTTCTCAGTGCTATCCTCTAGGATAGGATGGAGAAAACAAAATGATTATCTAAATATTGTCCCTTTGCTGTGAAACTGGAATTATTACTGGAAGTGTCGGTGAGGTGAACAGCAGCACCACTGAGAAAAAATCAAGACCCAGAACTTGAGAAACAAAACTATTCCCAAAGATGCCAAGCTGCAGTTATAAATGAATGGTAAATGTGAATTAATCAAATGTTGCCTGCTTTTACACTGATATACTGTAGGTATGGGACCTGTTGTCCAGAAAGCTCAGGACCTGTGGTTTCTTGATAAAAGATCTTTTTGTATTTTGGATTTCCATACCTTAAGTCTACTAAAAAATCATGTAAACATGAATTAACCCCACTGGAATTGTTTTGGCTTCAATAAGGATTATTTCTATTTTAGTTGGGATCAAATACAGGGTTCTGTTTCATTATTAAAGAAGAAAAAGGAAATCATTGCACTACATTTGAATTATTTAATTAAAATGGAGTCCATGCGAGATGGCCTTCCCATAATTCAGATCTTTTTGTATAATGTGTCCTATGCCTCAGTTAGCCATAACAAATATTGGAGATTGGAAAAATAATATTTAAGTTAACTTTTAATATGTTATAGAATGGCCAAATCTAAGTAACTTTTCCATTGGTCTTCATTTTTTTTTATAGTTTGCCTTCTCCTTCTGACTCTTTCTAGGTTTCCAATGGGGGTCACAGACCCCATTAAAAAAACAATTGTTCTGTAAGGCTACACATTTATTGTTGTTGCCACTTTGCATTATTCATATTGCTTTTTAGACCATTCTCCTGATTAAATTCCAGTCTCTTATTCAAATCAATGCATTGTTGATAGGGTCATTTGAACCCTAGCAACCCCAGTGCTGAAATTACAAATGAGAGCTGCTGAATAAAATGCTAAGTAACTAAAAAAAAACAACAAATAACAAAAATTGACAACCAATTGCAAATTGGCTCAGAATTTCATTCTCTACATCTGGGGTCCCCAACCTTTTTTGCTCGTGAGCCACATTTAAATTTAAAAAAGAGTTGGAGAGCAACACAAGCATGAAAAAGTCCATGAGGATGTCAAATAAGAGCTCTGGTTGGCTTTTTGGTAGCCCCTATATGGACTGGCAGCCTACAGGAGAGAATGTTTGGCAGGACATCTGTTTTTTATGCAACCAAAACTTGCCTCTAAGCCAGTAATTCAAAAATAAGCACCTGCTTTGAGGCCACTGGGAGCAACATCCAAGGGGGTGGAGAGCAACATGTTGCTCGCGAGCTACTGGTTGGGGATCACTGCTCTCCATACTAAAAGTTAATTTAAAGGTGAACAACCCTTTTAAGATGAAGAATAATTGACTGTGCCTTGTTGGATTCATCAATGTTTGCTTCATTACAGAACATGTTTTTAGCAGATTATTATAGGAAGGAGGGTTGCGTAACATCAAGGGAATCCATTAGAAGCAGAAACACACGGGGGGCGGAGCTTGACGAGCTAGAAAATGGGCGCACACTAGCTGAGCTCTGCGTGTATCACTGATAAAAAGCCCTCTAATAGCAAACAGTCGAGCACACATTGACACCGGGCATCAAGAAAGGCGAGCAGAGAACCCAGGGAAGATGGGGAAAAGACGGATAAAGGAAGGTGGAACATTATCACCGTTTTTGAACCGGAGATCCGTGCGCAGCAATGAAGACACCCAAGATGGCGCCAACGACTTCTCTAGCATGTCCAGCTCTCCCAGCCAAGCTTCCGAATCTGTGACTCTGCAGCAGATTCAACAACAGGAGCAGATGGAAGACCAAACGGATTCTCAGGTGACTAATACCACAACATAGCCCACCATTACAACAGCCATACTTTAAGCTCAAATAGAGGCACTGCATGACAAACTTACATGCAGCATTAAGGCCTCATTACATCAGCGGTCACTGAGCTTAAGACTGAGATTTCCACACTGTGGGAACGCACGGACAAATTAGAATATATTTCAGACGAACTGATCCAAAAACTAAATGTCC
>CM044448.1:21850534-21909861 GCA_024363595.1 Xenopus borealis
TATGAAGTCCAGTATCCTATCCTTCATTAATCCTTCAAAAAGCTTTCCTACCACCGACATACTGGTTTATAGTTTTGAGGCTGAGAACGGGATCCCTTTTTGAATAGCCGCACCACATTAGCAATTCGCCAGTCTCTCGGCACCATGCCAGACCTCAATGAATCCTGGAAAATTAAATAGAGAGGTTTGGCAATCACAGAGCTAAGCTTGCTAAGTACCCTGGGATGAATCTTATCTGGCCCTTGACCTTTGTTTATCTTAACATGTTCTAGTCTCTTTTGAATTTCATCATGTGTGAACCATGCATCATTAGCTTCTCTGTACCTGACAGTCTTACAGCTACTCATGCTGGTTCTCTTCAGCTCTCTTGAAGGCACTGTAGATCTGGCTCCAAAGTCAGGTACACCCTCTCTCCCAAGGATGCACTGGGGTGCCCAGCCAATAGGATCACTCTCCAGCCTGTAACTTGGCTGGATAATGTCACAGGCAGAAAAACAGGGGAAGGATTTCTCTTGTCCCCTACATTAGCATGGCACATTGTTGGGCTCTCACAGCAACCTAATATCCCTTATGAATTAGTGTAGTGATCCCCAACCAGTGGCTCAGAAGCCACATGATAAAGGAGAATGCAACCTAAAACAGAAAAAAACCCTACCCAGGGTAGTCCCTCCTCCCCCCCCCCAGCCTAACTCCCCCTCCCCCCCTCGGGCAAATGCTCCTAATTTGTTACTTACCCCTCCATGTAGATTCTGTCCTCGGGAGTTCATGGGTGCCACTTTCTTTTTTCAGAAAATGTCGGTGTGATTCTGAAGTGCACCGAAAAAAGAAGATGGCACCCGTGAACTCCTGAGGCCAGAATCTACATGGAGGGGTATTTTAAAAAATTAGGGGCAGTGGGAGGTAAGGGGTATTTCTGCTTTTCAATTGGCTTTCATTATTTATTTTTTATCGTTATTTGCCTTTTTCTTCTGACTCTTTGCAGCTTTCAAATGGGCCCCTTCTAAAAAAATAAAATGCTCTGTAAGGCTACAAATGTATTGTTATTGCTGCTTTTAAAGGAACAGTTCACGGTTAAAATAAAAACTGGGTAAGTAGATAGGCAGTGCAAAATAAAAAATGTTTCTAATATAGTTAGTTAGCCAAAAATGTAATGTATAAAGGCTGGAGTGACTGGATGTGTAACATAACAGAATACAACACAACATCCTGGTTTTCAGCTCTCTAAATCTGAGTTAGTCAGCGACTTGAAGGTGGGCCACATGAGACATAACTGTTCAGTGAGTTTGCAATTGATCCTCAGCATTCAGCTCAGATTCAAAAGCAACAGTTATGACCAATGTGGCCCTCCCTCAATTCACTGATTGGTTACTGCCTGTTAACCAGGGTAACCAGTCAGTGTAAACAAAAGAGAGCTGAAAAGCAAGAAGTAGTGTTCTGTTCTGTTATGTTAGACTTATGTTAGACTTATGTCACTCCAGCCTTTATACATTACATTTTTGCCTAACTAACTATATTGAACACATTTTTTATTTTGCACAGCCTATCTATTTATACAGTTTTTACTTTTATAATGAACAATTCCTTTGTGTCTTTATATTCAGGCCCACTTGTATTCATATTCAAGTCTCTTTTTCAAATCGATGCATGGTTGCTAGGGTAATTTGGACCCTAGCTACCAGATTGCTTAAAATGTTAGTTGAATGAAGAGCTGCGGAATAACTCAAAAAACGTAAATAATAAGAAATGTAAGCCATTGCAAATTATTTGAAAATACCACTCTCTACATCATACTAAAAGTTATCTCAAAGGTAAACAATAATAAGATTTTAATAAGATTACAGATGTAGGAAAATGTCAGTGTTAGACACAGTTCCAGGAATCTAGGGGAGCAAAAAAGTGATCCTCTAATCTCACTTCATCTGACCTTCAAGTTGTTTTCAGTGGATTTATTAGAGCAAGTGGGCAGTTGGTCTCCATTATCTTTTTTTTTTTTTTTTATAGATTTTTTAAATTAATTGCGTTTGCAGCTTTCAAATGGGGGTCACGAAACCCATCAAAAAAAACAAATGTTCTGTAAGGCTACAAATTTATTTTTATTTCTACTTTTTATTACTTATCTTTCTATTCTGACCATCTCCTATTTTCTTTATTCAAATCAGAGCATGGTTGCTAGGGCTAGGGGAATTTGGACCAGAATATCATTTCTACATCATACTAAAAGTTAACGCATATGTGAACTACCCCTTTAACACTGTTAGCCATGGGGGGCGGAGCCTGACGAGCTAGAAAATGGCCGCACACTAGCTGTGCTCCGCGTGTATCACTGATAAAAAGCCTTCTAATAGCAAACAGTCAAGCACACATTGACACCGGCGACAAGAAAGGCGAGCAGAGGAACCCGGGGAAGATGGGGAAAAGAGGGACAAACGAAGGTGGAACATTATCACTGTTTTTGAATCGGAGATCCGTGCGCAGCAATGGAGACGACTTCTCTAGCGTGTCCAGCTCCCCCAGCCAAGCTTTCGAATCTGTGACTCCGCAGCAGATTGAACAACAGGAGCAGATGGAAGACCAAACGGATTCTCAGGTGACTAATGCCACAACATAGCCCGTCATTACAACAGCCATACTTTCAGCTCAATTAGAGGCACTGCATGACAAACTTACACGCAGCATTAAGGCCTCCCTACAATCGGCGGTCACTGAGCTTAAAGGGGTGGTTCACCTTCAAGTTAACTTTTAGTATATTGTAGAAGGGCCAATTCTAAGAAACTTTTCAACTGGTCTTCATTATTTATTTTTCATAGAAGTCACTATACAACAGTTTTTTACATGCTTGACAATTTTGCCTCCACTACTTTTTTGAACATAGTTCTTATGTACTGAAATGCCTTCAATCAAATATAGTTAATTGTACCATGTATTGTACAAGAAAAAGGGAAAGTCCCAGATGTGATGGATCTAGACCCAAACTTTATTAAAGGAGTGGTTCACCTTCAAGTTAACTTTCAGTATATTGTAGAAGGGCCACTTCTAAGAAACTTTTCAATTGGTCTTCATTATTTATTTTTCATAGTTTTTTAATGGTTTGCAATTTTCTTCTGTTTCTTTGCAGCTTTCAAATGGGGGTCACTGACACCATCTAAAAACAAATGCTCTGTAAGGCTACAAATGTATTGTTATTGCCACTTTTTCTTACTTATCATTCTATTCAGTCCATCTCCTATTCATATTCCAGTCTCTTATTCAAATCAATGCAGCGTTGCTAGGGTAATTTGTACCCTAGAAACCAAATTGCTGACACTGCAAACCGAAGAGCTGCTGAATAAAAAGCGAAATAACTCAAAAACCACAAATAATAAAAAATGTAAACCAATTGCAAATTGTCTCAGAATGTCACTCTCTACATTATAATAAAAGTTAACTCAAAGGTGAACAACCCCTTTAAGACTGAGATTTCCACACTGGGGGAACGCACGGACAAATTAGAATATATTTCAGACGAACTGATCCAAAAACTAAATGTCCTGGAAGATGAAAATATAACACTGAGAGAGGAGGTGTCCCGCATAAAATCACAGCAGGAGGACCTAGAGAACAGGGAAAGGAGGCAAAACCTCAGAATAAGGGGGGTCCCTACTACCATTTCAAACCAAGACCTCCGAACATATTTAAGGGGCCTCTTCTCAGCAATTAATCCTGATCTTCCCCAGAGGGCACTGGGGAACCCTCCTGCCAATTCCAACCTCCCAAAAGATGTGGTAGTGAGATTACACTACTTCGAGAGCAAAGAATCCATCACATTGAAGTTACGAAATCAACCACATTATATGCACCAGGGGGCTAAAGTACAAGTGTTTAACGACTTGTCACTAATCACGCTCTTAAAGAGGAGAGCCATGAGGCCCATAACGCAAAAGCTGAGGGAAAACTGAATACCATATCGCTGGGGCTTTCCCTTTCGCCTGATAGTAAATCGAGAGGGAACCCAGTTCTCAGTTCAAGATCCAGATAGAGCACCCCAGTTCTTACGAAAATTAGGCATTACAGAGGAAGAAGCTACCCCAACATCTCAACTTCCAATGCAGCAGCAAAGGCTTTCCCCATCATGGAGTACAAAGTCATCGGGGCACCAGTCCCAACATTCCTCCCTGGCATCAACTACTCCAAGGAGGGCACCCACCTGATCAAAGCTAGAGCATAAGGGGGCCTGTAAACCCCTAACTACGGACAAAAGGAACTGAATCTACACTTGAAAAGACCCGCTGAATCTCAACCAGAAGAACATTCATATCCCCCTCTTCCCCCCCCCTCTAAAAATTTTTATTTTTAGATTTTTTTTTTTATATATATAATTCCTCTTTCCTCATAGAGCTGCTTGTATCATTGCTATGCAAGGATGGCTTAGGCCGGCCTCTTACCATACTCAGCCACTCCTCCATATAATCTGTCTGGAAAGGGAAACAAAGCAACAATAAAGGCTTTCTTCAACATTAGAGGACTCTAAGAATATGGTAGTAGGGGGGGACTTTAATATGCTACATTAGACAGATTAAGTATGACACACCGCCCCGAGCCAGGTTCGACAGCCCGAACATCCCAACAATTACATACCCTCCTAAGGTCATATCAGTTGCAGGATGTCTGGAGGATTCAACATCATTTAGAGAAAGAGTACACCTATAAGAGTACACCAGGTGCACACACAAATTGATTACTTACTACTTTCATCATCCCTCTGCTCTTATCTGGGCCAGTCTAGGATAAACCAAATATCATGGGCAGATCACGCACCCATAGAAGTAATACTAGAGATACACCAACAGACAAACTATAGGGGCCCGTGGAGGTTAAATGAGCACATCCTGAAATGGCCGGATATGAGAAATAAGGTGAAATTAAGCATAGAGGAATACTTCAGGCTGAATGAATCCTCTGTAGACACACTTAACATATTATGGGAAGCACATAAGGCAGTGATAAGGGGCGAATGCATTGCCCAATCTTCAGCCTTTAAAAAAAATAAACATCTTAGAATTCAGACTCTAGAGAGGGACCTCAAAAGGGCATGGAATAAACATCTATCAGCAGCATCAGTTCCCAGGCTCGCAAGAGTAATAGCTCTGAGAAACGACCTGAAGGACCTCAAGGTAATTGAAGCAGATAAGATGCTAAATAAATATAAGCAGCTCTATTATGAGAAAGCCAATAGGCCTGTGGGGGTTCACTCGCTGGTAGGCTGCAAATGAGGCAACTTCACACACCAAGACCGGTGTAAGGGCTTCCTGCCCGCGTTTATTTTTCAGCGGCTGCAGAAGTTTCCCCTCGCAGGGGGTAGAAAACAACAATTAGAACAGAAATATCAAGCCTCCTGGCTAACACAAAAATAAATGCTTTTTTCTCCTGAAGCTGAGCAAATCCAGCAGCGTGTCTCTCTCTCACACACACACAGGCTCAACAACTCTTCTGCACAGCTTCAGGTGTACTACAAATAGGCCTAGGGCCTCCTGAAAACCTGGCCTATGGATTTGGGAATCCACCCACCCTGCTCTTGCGGATTCCCAGTAAGACCAGCTCCGGATCAACAATAAAAAAAAAACTGCAGAGAAACAAAGTGTTTCTCTGCCTCAAAACACTGCTGGTCTCACCTCAGTAAAAATTTCTAAGAATCCGTGACCCGACATACATGTTGTCAATCACTTTTCCCCAGGAAACCGGGCATCTTTTTGTCAAAATACCACAAGGCCCCATACACTATTAGCTAGAAAACTAAGAGCAGACCAGGCCTTGCAAACCCGTCAAGTAATCCATACACCCCAGGGCAAGGTATGCTCCCCAGAAGCCATAGCGGAAGCTTTCCGCTTGTATTATACAAATCTATATAATTTGTTTCCTAACACTAATTCTGAAGGATGGGCAAAATAAAGTAAGAATTTCTTAACAAAACTAAATCTCCCTAAAATCACTACCCAAGAACTAGAACAACTAAATATCCCCATAACAGTAGAAGAATTAGAGACCACACTTAAACAAATGCCATCAAACAAATCCCCAGGCCCAGACGGCCTCCCATATGGCTACTACAAAACCTTTAAAGGACAGTTGAATAAATATTTGGTACCCCTCTACAACAGCTGGATGGAGGGAACTCCTATCCCCAAAACCACTCTCAGCTCATTTATAACACTATTGCCAAAAGAAGGGAAGGATCACACAAAATGTGCAAACTATCGCCCCATCTCCCTTTTAAATTCAGACCTAAAAATATTCTCAAAACTACTAGCAAACAGGCTGAACCTACTCCTTCCATCATTAATAAACTCAGACCAGGTTGGCTTTGTTTTAGGCAGAAAGGCTGGGGACAATATAAGGAGGGTGGTGGATATCATAGATATTACGAATAGAAGGAAAACCCCCAACGATAATCCTTCGTCTTGATGCTGAGAAGGCGTTTGACCGCCTCAGATGGGATTATATGTTCCTAACCTTAGGAGCTATGAGGCTTCAGGGATCATTTATAACAGCCTTACAGTCATTATATTCCTCTCCCACAGCCCAAATTAAGTTACCAGAGATTATGTCTGTTCCTCTAGAGGTGAAAAATGGCACGAGGCAGGGATGCCCACTATCCCCACTACTCTTTGCCATAAGCATAGAACCATTGGCAGAAGCAATACGCTCATGCATCGATATACAGGGGATAGAACTCAAAGGCAAACAATATAAACTAAGCCTCTATGCAGAGAATATCTTATTGACACTGACCCGCCCACTAACTACACTCCCAAACCTCCATAACTTGCTCACAGAATATGGCCGTATTTCAGGGTACAAAGTGAACAATGAGAAGTCAGAGACCCTTCCATTATTTATTCCACAAGCCCAACTTAAATTGTTACAAAATTTTCAATCCTGGTGGAAAAGTCACTTAAGTATCTGGGGATACAACTAACAAGAGACTACACATCTCTATACAAGCAGAACTACCCACCCCTTATACATAAACTGCGGAAAGAACTAGAAACTTGGCATGGGTACCCCATATCCTGGATGGGGAGGATAGCATCAATTCAAATTAACCCACTACCCAGATTGTGATACACTCCCAATCCCAATCCCCACTTTGGATATCACAAAAATACAAACAGTAATCCTCCGCTTTATATGGGCACATAAGAGACATAGAGTCTCGAGAAACACATTGTACTGCCCAAAATCCAAGGGGGGTCTAGCGGTTCCAAACATATCCCATTATTATCTAGCAGCTCAACTTAAACAAGCGGGGGACTGGGTAACTTTTGCTCCCTCAACAAAATGGGAAACCCTGGAATCTGATTTTCATAACTCCCCACATCTAGCATCATGGTTATGGTCCAACAAGCCACTCACACTAGCTGAGAGAGAGAGAGGATGCTAAGCCCTACAGCCCATACAATTTCCCTCTGGTTGAAAACAATGAGAAAATGGGGACACAATGGCCCTTCGGCTTATCTAACTCCTCTGGTCAAAAACCCAGATTTTCCCCCAGGTTTTTCCAAAGACTTTATGACCTTGGCCAGGGAGGGGAACTTATTCCACTTAGGCAAATTATTCCATCCACTAACGAGAAAATTTAAACAATTTCAGGAAATGCGGGAGGAAGCAGGCATGAACAGTCTCACTAGCATGCAATACCTCCAATTAAGGCACTTTGCACTTATCTCAATGCCCGAAAGGCCGAGCTCCGGAAATGAATGCGGTAACGAGAATTTGTAAGGCAGGGTTTACACAGAGGAAACTAATATCTCAATGGTATGACCTTCTTAATGACAGAGATCTCAATTCCACTCCCCATACATACATGAACAAATGGGAAGAGGCATTGGGTCAAACCATAGATCTGGCCACCTGGCACAATATATGGGAAAATGCTACAAAAACACCCATATGTGTTACCCTCAAGGAAAATATTTATAAAATATAAATGGGGTGGTACCACACCCCCGCGCTATTGCACAAGTGGTTTCCCCAAACTACATCATCCCAATGTTGGAGAGGATGTGGCCATGAGGGCACACTACTGCACATATATTTCCAATAATTAAACCATTTTGGGAGATAGTGAAACAATGGCTACTTAAGGTGCTATTTATAGAACTACAAGAGGACCCTTTAATTTACATACTGGGGAAGAAGATCCCTAAATTGAAAAACCCAACTCAAAAATTAGCCAATTCAATTTTGACAGCTGCTAGATGTGTAAAAGCCGGAAGGTGGAAACACACCTTTCCTCCAACAGAAGCAGACTTTCTGGAAAAAATGTATTACATCAGGAGAATGGAACATTTGACTACACTTAGAAACGACAGCATAGAGGTTTTCAGTAAAATCTGGGAGAGCTGGGACATGGCCCAGGTAATGGGACAGCAGTAAATGAGATAATCTAGAAATGCAATAAAATAAGGGTGTGTGAAATGTTCAAACTAAAGGTAATATTACTTTAAGCGCGGGAGTAAATGGGGATGAAATGTGAGAATTATAAGGAACTAAGAGACCTACTGTGCCCGAGGGGGAAGACATGGAGAAAAGCCACTAAAGTAGACACCAGCACTCTAAGAATAATACACATAACATAGAGAATGGGCAAAACAATAGAGTTGCTCAAATGAACACCTATAGAAAGATCCCTTATGTGCCTAAATGTTCTTTTTTTATTTTGTTTTAATTTTCTTTTCTACCAAAATTGTATAAGGAAATGTGCAAAGACATGTGAATGTAACCCTGGGAATAACTGGTAATAATCAGACATAGCTGATTATAACAAAAGCCAACATGTAACCCTTGATCATTGGAACACACTGTCCTTTACTTTGTCTTGTTTTCTTTTTCTGTATTTGTTTATTATAAAAAAAATTTTTTTTTTAAAAAACCCAATAAAAAGAAAGTAAAAAAAAAAAAAAGAAGCAGAAACACGCATTAAAATAAACCCTTATATTATTAGAATTGTAGCATTAGTATTTTTGATTTTGATAGGAGTGTTTATATGACAGAACAAGAAGCAAACTGGCTCCTTACACCATTAAGTCCCATTTAATTACAGAAGGTAATTACAGAGCATTTCTATATCAACATGTGCCTGGTTTGCAGTTTGAGGAGCTTTAGGGCTGCTGTACAAGTCAAAACTGTTGGGTTGAGAAGACATAACGAGAAGCATGTCCCATATTCATGGAAAAGGTGATCAGGGTGACACAAGTGTTTGCTGATGTGACTTAACAGAAGATTCTAAGGGGCAGATTTACTAGAGGGTGAAAATTCGCCAGCGACAGCTTCACAGCCATCGCAACACAGACAATGCAAATTTACTAAGTTGCGAAGTTTCATCCTGGGAGCCGAATGCTGGCAAATTTTGGCTGGCGATACTTCAGCATCAGCAGAGATGCGCTAGCGTTCAATTCGGCCTAGCGCAACTTCGCTAGAGGTCTTGCACTCAGGCTAATTTGCATACAGCGGGAAATTTTAAGTTGAATGCTCCTATTTATGTTACACAGTGCATGTAATACATTACATTTACACTGATAACTAGACATGCCAAGGGAACCTTAATAAAGTCAATAGAGTTGTTTTACTGCTCTACACATAAGGCCCCTGTTAAATAATGTTCCATATGTTAAAAAATGTATGGGGAAACCGGTTAGTGGAAAAAAAAATGTTTAATAGTTTTGCAGCCTATCACCCTGAAAATATGAAAAGTCTGTTTTTAAAATGAGAAGAAATTTCCACTCAGAATATGACGTAAATAAGTGAAGATTGAGGATGTTCTATGCACTCCAATGCACTTGTCCAGGTCTGAGCTGGCGAAGGCAAGTCTGGCGATAGAGGTAACGTTCAGGAAAATCTGCATCTTAGTGAATTTGCAGAATAACGTCCGTTTGCCAGAATGAAAATTCGCCTGGCGTTAGAGTGCTAATCACCACTAGCGTCTATCTCCGCTAGCGAAGTGACGCATGCACCCATTAGTAAATCAGGGAAGTGATTGAAAGCGGTAACGCTGGCAAATCATCACCAGCGTTAGTCACTTCACCCTTTAGTAAATCTGCCCCCATGGGTCATGTAAATCAGCCAGATGGAGAGGAAATACAACTAAAAGCATCCAAGGGCCAATTGTTATTGGGACACAAAGGCTGAACCTCTCTACATAAGGTCTATAAAGTACAGCACTAACTTACTAACACAGGTGCTAACTTGTAGAGGGCAATTGCCAAAAAGCAACCAATCAGAACTTTGCTTTCATCTTGAGATAGACTGTTCATAACTAACTGTTTTATGGGCAACTTTACTTGTTTAATGTTGTACCTGTCTTTTAAAGGGGAAGTCAAACCCTCCGGGTGCTAAAACCCCTCCCCCTGTAGACCCCCTCCCTCCTCCCCCCGGCCTATTGCCCCTAACTTGTTAATTAACCCAAAGTCTAGGTCCCCTCCAGGCAGGATCTGCACCGTTTTCTTCCTTGATCCGGCAGTGCATGCTCAGTAGGATGCATTTGTTGGTACTACTGTGCATGTGCCCAAACTTCACAAAGTTTTCCTATTTCCTTTTTCGGAAACTTCGTGAAATACGGGCGCATGCACAGTAGTACCAACCGGCAAATGCTTCCCACTGCGCATGCACCGCCAAACGCCGTCGGATCAAGGAAGAAGACGGTGCGGGACAAGATGACACCCGTGAACTTGCCTGCAGGGGACCTGGACTTTGGGGTATTTTAACTGGTATGGGGCAATAGCCCGGGGGGAGGTAGGCTGGAAGGGAGAAGGGAGGGGGCCTACGGGGGGAGGGGTTTTTAACTGGGAAGTTTGACTTCCCCTTTAAAGGGCAGTTCACCTTAAAATGCAATTGTAAAATTCTACAGGAAATGGTATGCAAAGTCATTTGGTAGCTAGTCTAAATTTATTTAAAATTTGATTATTTTGCAGCAATCTAGTATTGCAATTCATCTAGTTTTCTGCATGTTAGGGTAACATGCCAGAAACCATTTAGTGGTCTGGTCAGGGAGGCCCATTTATCAACATTCTCATTTTAGTGGTTTTTGTAACCACCAATAACCTTATTTTCTCTAACCTTTAAAAAAAAAAGATCCAAATATAAAATGCACAAACGGGAAAAAAAGTCGAACGTTGCGCTAAAAATTACAAAAAGCTCTAAAATCTCAAAAAATTCAAGTTTTCATACAATTACTAGCAGAAAAAAATAAAAAAACTCAAAAAGTCTGAATGATTAAAAAAAAAACATCCTATAGGATCAGAGTTTAGAGACATTTTTTTAAAAAAAAACATGACTTTATTCAGAAAAAACTGTAATTCAGAAAAAAATAGAAGCTTGCATTTTTACAAATAGGCCCCTACAATGCATAGGAGAGAGCCTAATAACAATCTATTTGTGGTCGACAAAGATATAGATGGTAGTGACCAAATAGTATTTTGAGTTCCAGGTTGCAAAAACTACAGTGTATTTTAATTTAATATAATTTAATATAATCTAAATCTAAACCCAGTAAGAAATAATAACAACTAATTATAAGCAGATCCAAGTGACTGCTGCTCATTTCTATGTACTGCAAAGAAGAAGGAAAGCGACCGAAGCAATTTAATGCCAATAGATTAGCCACAATAGTGCAATCTTTAACACTATATTATTCTGCACAATGATCTACCATACAGCTCTAGAAGTTCTCTCTGTTTAGGGTAGCAACCGCCATATCAGCTTGTTGTGACATCACTTCCTGCCTGAGTCTCTCCCTGCGCACTCATAGCTCTCTCAGCAGAGAGTGGATGAGAGGGGGGGGGGGAAGGGAGAGACAGAGGACTCAGAGCAACATTACTTTTATGTTTACTAGTGTATTTATATAGACCTTCCTTCTCCTTTAAGATATTAAAATGTTAATTATATGGTTAACAAATCAGTTAAATTCCAACACAAATGGCAAATGTACAGCACTTGCCAATGCAATCTTTTCATCAGAAAAATAATGTCCCATTAGTATTCATATTTTTTCTAGGAAGCTGCAATAAATCATACATAGTCACCAAGACACCATAAATTAAAGTTGCCAGTTCATCAGAAAAATTCATGTACTCTTTTAATAAATGTAGGTTGTTTGGCTGCACTAATTGCATGTGAATCAAGAGCTACAGTAAGAGATAGCTGAAATAAGTAAGAACAGAGGTAGAGAGGGAGTAATGCATGCTGCCAACATGAATGGCTGTTTTCTCCTCTGTAAAAGAAATTACAATGCATCAGGCCAAATGGGAATTATCCGATCATAAGGTACCAATACAGTCCACCCTCATCCAAAAGCCATTTCTAAAGTGTTCAGCAGATATCTGGCCAGTTATTGGTCAGCAGGCCTTTAGAGAGGCCCCATACTTCAATTATCTCTTTCATCAACCTTTGGAATAGAATAGAAGACAAGACATTTCGCATAACGTCAATGTTGGTGTCTCAAATTGTTGTATAATTCATGTTTTTTTTTACAAAGGAGAGAAAGTCTGGCTTCACACCTGTGTTCACCCACAAACAACAGGATAAATTGTTCATTTACAATCTGTTACAAAATATAAATAATCTTATATATCCATCTATGCAACCTCTGTACAGACAGATCTAGCAATATATCAGTATTTGCTGATGTAGTCTTGTTATGCAATTTATAAGTTAGTGGGGTTCCAGCCATTCTGTTCAACCTGTGCTGTGCTGCCCCCCCAGACTTTAAACATAGGCATCTGAATGCTCCCATTGAATATAATGCCCAGCAGCTGAAGGTATCAGTCTGTAGTAGTCAGTAATTCTGAAATGATTCACCCAGAATACTTCAATGCTTTGTGTGCATCACTAATATAGATGGGCCCTAGGGCATATTTTAAAGTTTTTATCCAGATTAGGTGAAAGAAGATAAAATATATATATATATATATATAAAGTTGCTACTTCAGCATTCAGCGATAAACCAATTCATTCATTAATAGCATTGTCGAGCAAAGCCAAAAATAAAGAAGTCATTTATACGTCTCCACTTAATATATTTGTGGGCAGCCTTTTGTCCATGGAAATATCAGTGGTTGATGCACACACGGAAGACAGAAGCAATGCCAGGCTGCACAGAGTGGAGCATATCGAAGGCTGATATCAGTGCCACATCAGGATGGCCTTCTTGTAGATATTGAGACTATGTATCTCCAGGAGTCTATAGATAGCAAGCTGGGAGGTTGGCTAAGCTTCCAGATGTTCGGAAAGCAGGGAAAAGAGATAAAAGGCTAAAAAAAAAAAACTATGTACAATAAATCAGTCCATGGTCCCAGAAGCCTTACAAATCTGCCGTCATCATAATAAGGATGCCCTTGCAAAAGTAGTCATGAGCAATGCATATATTAACAGTGCAGTATGTACATACTTATAATCACAACTAAAACACACACAAGCGGACATATATATATATATATATATATATATATATAAAGCTATGTATAACTATATATATATATATATATATATATATATACACACACACAAACACATCCAAAAATACACACATCCAAAAATAAAAATTCTCATACAGCATAGCACACTGCAATATACAGATAAATGTCTGTGCATATGCACAAACCATAGCTCTGCACTCTCAAAGAAATCACTGCAACACCCAAACACCAATCACACACAAACACACTGGCAGGCACGTACACAAGGCATACACACAACTGAGCACATGTGTGTGGTAGGTTATGGAAAGATTTCTTGGACAGCAGCAAAGAGAACATCAGTTCAAAAAAAAAAAAACAATTCCGATAACCCCCAACTCTGCGGTCTGTGTCGTCCAGTCCTGAGCTTCCGACGCCCGGATATGAGCGCTAAAATAAAAAATGTGCTCCTTGTTAGACACGCTCTCCAGGCTCCCGATTTCCTGCTGAACAAATAGGTAGTATCAGCAGACATTTATGCAGGATTCATAAATGCAATTCAGTAGTCCAGATTTGTTAGCTGGGTTACTCCATCCTTACAGGAACACTTTTGTACTACCATGATACCACAGGAAACTTAAAGGGAGTCTGTCAAGATTTTTATGGAGTAGTTTTTATTTCTTAATTACACTGCAAATAATTCACGCTACAATGTAAAATTTAATTCCTAACCCAACAAGTATATATTTTTTAATTTATAATATTGGTGTGTATACCATCTCAGGTAATTTTGCCTGGTCATGTGCTTCCAGAAAGAGCCAGTACTTTACGATGGGACTGCTTTCTGGCAGGCTGTTGTTTTTCTTGCTCAATATAACTGAATGTGTTGCAGTGGGACCTGGATTTTTACTACTGCGTGCTTAGATCTACCAGGGAGCTGTTATATTGTATTAGGGAGCAGTTATCTGGTTACCTTCCCATTTTTCTGTTGTTAGGCTGCTGGGGGGGGGGGGGGGGGGGGGGAAGGGTGATATTACTCCAACTTGCAGTACAGCAGTAAAGAGTGACTGAAGTTTATCAGAGCACAAGACACATTACTGGGGGCAGCTCGAAAACTGCCAATATGTCTAGCCCCATGTCAGATTTAAAAATTAAATAAAAAAAAAAATCTATTTGCTTTTTTGAGGAATGGATTCCAGTGCAGAATTCTGCTAGATCAGCACTATTTAGTGATGCATTTTGAAAAACCATGTTTTCCCATGATAGTTTCACTTTAAGAACCACTATTAAAACCACTGCACTTATTGTAATAATCAGTGGCATAGTTATAGAGGAAGCAGATCCAGCAGTTGCAGGGGGGGCCCATTTGTGGGGTTTGCATTTTCTATAGCTAATAAGAAAACTCCCTCCTCCCCAGCCACTCTCATACCGGCGAGGAAGGGGACGCAAGTGGGATGCGGGCAGTGTCGGACTGGGACACCAGGGGCCCACCATAAAACCTTAGACCAGGGGCCCACTCTCAGTACTAATATTCTTCATCTCCTCAATCAACCTATATTCATCTAGTTTGTTTTCTTTACATACTATAATACATTATTCAATCTATTTAGCCTCTTTGTTCTCATAGAAATAGGGAATGGCCATGAAATAGGCCAAAAGTTTAGCAGCATGAGGGCCCACTGACACCTTGGCCCACCGGGACTTTTCCTGGTTTTCTGGTGGGCCAGTCCAACACTAGATGCGGGCAGAGTCTGGGTGGGCATGGGCGGAAACAATGAAGTCAGCCTTCACCAGTCAGAGTTACATTTGAGGCAGTAGACCCCCAAACCAATTTACTTTTACAGTCCTCTATATAGGCTGTTTCTTAGCCTAATTATGATGTATAGAGAAAAAAAGTTGTTGATTTTTTTTCTAATTCTACCCAAGCTTTCAGATCATGTGTATAACCAGTATACTAACTGAAAAAATAATTATATTAGTGGCTATTGTGATACTAAAATCTACAATTAGTATAGGTGCTGGTACATATAGTTTTTTATGTGTTAGGCCAGTATAGACGTGTATAAAACTACACTGCAGTTAATTTGCAGGGTTGAACTTGATGGAGTTTTTGCAACCCAACTTAACTATGTAGGTTACATGTTTTATATCTTACCTCCTACAGATTTCAAGTCAGAATCGGCCACTTGAGTTATGGAGAAGCGGGAGAGGGAGGTTGGAGACACGCTGAATCTAGAAAATTGAACAGGCAGTGCTGGCTTCTGGATTGGAACAGGGACAGGGAGGCTGTTGTTCTCTGATTTTACAATATCTGCTGACAGGGAAGTTACAAATGAGGCTTTCACTTTTGTGAGATGAAAGTCGTCTTGCCACTCAAACCCATTACCTTCTGGAAAAAAAGAGAGTTTCTAAGTGTCAGAAATTCTCCTAAAAGTACCTGATACATGTAATCTGAATGCTGAAACCTCAGTGAGGTTGCCAAATTCATGGCACCCAGACCAACAATCGCATCATACTAAGGTCCTAAGGGTTTTCAAACCTGCACTATTAGAAAAGATAATTACATTAGTAATGCAACAAATGATAAATGGTTCAGGCAAGTCGAAATTCAAAAAAGAATAGAACATGTTAAGATAAACAAAGGTCCGGTATTCATTCCAGAGCTAACCTCTAACCTGTCATGGCCCACACTTGCTGATCTATATCTAGTTTTATAGCTATGAAATTATAAAAAAAAATGTTATCACTTACTTTCTTCTGGAAGGGGTCTGTCCCCAGGCTCCATACATTCTCTCTGTTCCACTTCCTGCTGCACAGTGCTTGGTCCATTACTTGTAGGCATTTCTGGAAAATCCTGGTCTGCTAGCTCACGTGTTGGGCTCTCCTGAAAAAAATAACATAAACAATACAATATACAATAACATAACAAAAATATGAAAGTGCTCTGTGTTATTAAGTCAACAACAATGTTCCAACTTCTAGTAGAACAGTAGAAAAAAGAAGAGTATAAGTGAATACTGTTTTATCAGCAAAGAGAGAACCAATTTGGTTTTGTAATAAGGTATTTTACAGGCAGCCAGCCACATGCTTTTGATCACATGGTATACTAGTTAGTTAAACACAATCTTTTTTTTTTTACAGGTCATGTTACCTAAATGTTTTGGGTTCAAAGATTACATTTAGGGATTATAAATTCAGGGGGTATGGAGTAATAAGACCCCTTCTAGTAACTCATAGCAATGTATAAGAGGTATTAGAATCTAATGTGTTATTACGAGTTGCACTGAAATGGTGCACAATTGGCCAACTACATTATTATCTGCAAGACTGTGTTGGTCTGTTAGTAGTTGAGGGGCATCCAACCAAATATGTGTTGAAAATTAAGTCTTTGCTTAGAACTACTTATTGTACTGAAACATACCTGATCAAACAAATAAACAGTGACATCATCATAAAAGGAAACCACTTTCTTCTTCCTGTCAAACTCGGTGCAGTCTGGTTCAGGTAAGAAACTGGGTATCTTCAGAAGACTTCTAAGTTGTCCAGAGCTGCCATTGTCTGTTATGACGATAGGAACTATACCATGCTCTTCCTCACTCTCTTCGCTGTGCTCTTGGATGTTATAGCAGCGGAGTTCTTCATCAGAGTCATCACTATCTTCACTTTCTTCATCATCCTCTTCATCCAGAGAAGCATCCCCTTTACCATCTTTACGAGGAAGGGGAGGGGAAAGACATTTTGCAATGTGGTGAGTGCTCAGAGTGTCCTTGTTGCAAGAAATCACCCTTTCTTCCATTTGAAGGCCAGTAGTGAGAGTGATACTACCAATATTCCCTTGCTTAATAGTGCCTTCTTTTGTCAGGCACAACTGAACTGGTGACAGTGTGAAGGTCCTGTGTGAAGATGACTCTACAGTTGAATGCAAAGGAGAACGTTTTTCAATAGATTGCTCTTTCTGACATTCAAGACCCAGCCCTTCATCCACCGATTCTTGCCTCACCATGAGCTGGGGCTGAACTAACACACAGTCTTTTGGCACAGGTAGAGTAGGTTGTGATGAACTGTTATCTGGGAGTTCTTGGTCCTGACATGTTACAGAATGCTTTGTATCAGTTTTTTTGTCATCAGAGTACTTTTCTAAATTGGAGTTCTGAACCTCAAAAGAATCTTTATCCTTGGTCACCCCCTCCACTTGATCACCATCAGCTTCTTCTTCCCGTGTAAAAGAGTCATAATCAGAAAAGTATGCAGAATCTCTGTATGGATTCTTAGCATCCAAACCTTGTAAATCACTGCTTACTGATCTAGATATTGGCATTTCTTCTGACCCAAGGTCAGTTTCATGGACTTCATTTATCTGGTAATAGGCATCAGTGTCTCTGCTATCTGTAGGTTCTTTTAGTACAAATTCTGGTGACTCATAGTTTTCGGTATCATAGCCACTATCCAGAGCTTTGTGTTGCCCACAGTTGGTGTAGGCTCCGATACTGAAGGTCTCACAGGAACTGCCAGTGGATGGCATATCCAGAGAGTCCAAAGAATCGGGAGTGCCAACCTGCTTCTGAAGAGATCTAAAGGGTTGAACAATATCACCCCTTTCACTGGAGAGATCTGTGAAAACCCCAGAGGTAATCTCCATTGTGTCTTCATCATCACTCTCATTCTGATATAAATCTGTAGGGAATGATTCTTCAGGGCTTTCCCTTCCTTTGATGGGTGAAATACCTTGACCACTGAATTCATCTGTTAACACAGGTGAACAGATCTCTTGATAGACATAAACAGCTTCCCCCTCTTTGAAAATTTCAAGAGAATGCATGGCTTCTGGTTGTGGATGGGCAGTACAGTACCCTATTATACTAGCACCAAGTGGATCAGTTTCATGCTCAGAGTCTCTCTCAGCATTAGTTGGATACTCCATAGGAGAAAGAATGGCTTTTGTGTAATCTGTTTGGGTTAGTTTTAAGTCAATCATTTTTTCTTCTGAAGGAGTTAAAGATATGTCCAGAGTTTTTTCGAACCAGTCTCTGCATTCTTTACCATCATCCACAATTTTATTGTGACAGTCTAACTCTACTAAACAGCCTGCAGGTTCTCCTTCTCCTGGTTCCATATTCTGCCATGATTCAGGACCATAGGGTTCTTTATCCACTTTCTGGGAATCGTCAGAACGGCGATTGCACCAGGATGCAGAACTAAAGTCATGGGGAGCAGTGGAAATATTGTTGTTTGAGGAGATGTTTGAAGCCCAGTGGGAGGAAAATGCCACTAAGTCAGAGGTCACAGTAGGTAGATCTTCCTGAAATTCATTATACGGTTGGGTTTCTCCTTCATGTTCAAGTTTTAGTGTATCTAGCTGTGTTTTACAAACATTAGATCTTTTATCTTCGGATTCTAAATTCTTAAACACCACTTGTGCTGAGCCTAGACTAGCCTGACAAAGCTGCTTCAAAGTTGGAGAGACTCCAAGGGGGTCCACAAACGAAACTGAGCAACATTCTTCTTCTTTAGAGCGTTCACACAGAATAATATCTTCTGCTGTATCAGCCCCTTTAGAACATTCATAGTCCTGCTCTAGAACCTGTCTATGCAGACCCTTGTCCTGTTTATCACTGTAGATACTTTCAACCATCAAAGGCTCCATAGATAAAGAAATAGAAGGGTTACTGTCACTTAGATTCTCCCTCTCGGTGTACTTGTTTTCTTGTGTAGGGTGTTCTCCATATTGTGGGCTGCAGTTTTGCTGAACATTGCTGCTTAAAGGTTCTTCAATGCGAATATAATAATCTCCTGCAACTGATGGACTGTGAGCACTAAGAACTGGCACTACGTCATGTGGATAAGGACCAGAATTACCCTCCTTATTTTCATAACACGATGGAGATACACCTAGACTCAGCCTTTCCCCAGTGCTTGAAGTGAAGTACATGTCTTGGTATGGTGGGCAACCTGGATTTAGAGGGTACTGTTCATGTTTTCCACGTTCCCATTTGTATTCAAAGTTTAGTCCCTGGCTAGTCTGAGTAACAGTGAGCACATCATCTCCATCAGTGTGAAATCCATCTGAGGAGAAGTGCTCAAGCAGTGGGTATGAAGAAATTTCAGCCTCATGATGACTACCACTTCCTGACCCACCAGTGGGCTTCATAGAATTCCACCGTTTCTCAAACTCCTCCTCCAGCTCGCTGGCTCCCTTCACAGTCAGATAAGAAAGTAGAAGATGTACCTCCTCTGCAGTTGGTCTCTGCTCAGGCTGCAGCCAGCAAAACTGCATTACCTCAAACCTAGAATAAAAAAATTATTAGATTACTAATGTGAGAATATTTTCTTGTATTACATTTGTCTTGTTTGATAAAGAATTGATGAGGCTTTATATCATATTATATCAACACACAATATAACATTCTTAGATTATATGCCTAGTTTGTAAAATACTGTGTACAGCAGAAGCTTCCAAACTGTAGGGATAGCCCACTCAGGGTGCCCAGTCATGAGTCAAATTAGGATAAAATCTGGGATGAGTGTTTAGTGTTTAGCAGGGTGACTGTTACAATAACGATATTTATCTACAACTAGTTACATATATATAGGTTACCATTACTAGCAACATCTAACTCACTCTTTGTTTTTCAAATGCGTCACCCATAATGACACTTACTAAACATGTTCCCTGGATCTGCTGTACATTTTTAAATAGAGCAATCAGGCACCATTCATCCTTAACCAGAAGTCAGCAACTTTATATAGTGGAGAAGCTTTGTGTCAGTCATGCCTGAAGGGTAAATGCATCCTAAAGTTCCCTCTAGGTGTCAGGATTCCACCTCTCAGTTACATTTCAGAGGACACCTCGATATTCTGAGACAATATTCTGTGCTTGATACAGTGTGTTTTGATTCCAGAGCATGGAATCACATTTTGTTCTCTGCATTGTATATCATTAATGATTTATTAGCAATAATGTTTGTTCTGCTCAATACTCAGTGCTTCGAGATATCTTTGAGCTCTAAAAATACATGTTAATAATAAAATAATAATACGCCAACAGTAACCCCCACCACACTTCCCAAAATAAAAGAGAGTAATGCTACGTGTTTTATCTTAGTACTCAAATACACTAGAATTAATACTACATGGCGTGATGGACAACAATGAATTTAATATCTTTATATATATTTGATTTCCTAGAAAATTAGTTCCCAAACTGGACAGGAATTGACAAAAATGGAGACTGCTTAAAATGAAGGAAGGGTAAGCATTGAGGTAAGGGCTTATCTTGATGTTTCAGCAATATAACATTCCAAACAACTAGGGCAGCTTACAATTGGGCCTCTGCTGAAATGTAGCTGAATGTGGGGTAGGAACCGTAATTCTAATAATTTGTCCGTGCCTATATTTTCTGCAGAGGTGCACCTGCATTTTGCTCTTGTGACACCAAAGGTGGAACATTATTTGTCTGAATCTGAAGAATCACTATTTCTAGATTTTTTTTTTTTGCAAACCAGTTAAGAACAAGCCTTTCTACTAGTGAATGTGGGATTTTACCTGACACCTAAGAATTGTGGGTCATAGTATACAACTATTTAAAACAGCCTACAGTGCTATTAACACATATATGGCTATGTTTCTACTAGATATGCAACCATTTTATTTCTGTTGTATCATTTAAAAGCCCTCTAGTTTTGTGCACTGATAATTGTAGTTTCCTCCAAACAAAATTAAAAAATGTTTATGTTTATGAAAATATAATATACATTTTAAGAATATCTTATACAAAAAACTATACCAGCTTAATTCTTCTCTGTACCCTCTCTAATCCAATAGACATAAACTGTACTGCATATTCTAGATGGGGCCTTACCAGCGCTCTGCACAGTGGGAGAATAACCCTCTCCTCCAGCGAAAGGGGCATATATTTGCTGGAGGAGGGGGTTATTCTTCCATTGTACAGAGCACTGGTAAGGCCCCATCTAGAATATGTACAGTAGTACATTTTTGTCTCCAGTGCTCACACAGGATATTATTGAAT
The DNA here is from genome assembly GCA_024363595.1 of Xenopus borealis. Classification (NCBI taxonomy): domain Eukaryota; kingdom Metazoa; phylum Chordata; class Amphibia; order Anura; family Pipidae; genus Xenopus; species Xenopus borealis. The sequence goes on from CM044448.1 coordinate 21,871,988, forward strand.
TAGAGAGGGTACAGAGAAGGGCAAATAAGCTGGTTAAAGGTATGGAAAATCTTAGCTATGATTAAAGACTGGCCAAGATGGGGTTGTTTACTCTAGACAAGAGATGCTTTTTACAGTGAGAGCTTTGAAGATGTGGAATTATCTCCCTGTAACAGACATACAGGCTGATACTTTATTGGCTGATACATTAGATAGTTTTAAGAAGGGGTTGGATGACAGGGAATACAGGGTTATGGAAGATAGCTCATAGTACAAGTTGGTCCAGGGACTACTCTGATTGCAGTCTTGGAGTCAAGAAGGAATTAGTTCCCCCCTATGAGTTAAATTGGAGAACATTCAAATGGGTTTTTTTGCCTTCCTCTGGATCTAGCAGTTAGGCAGGTTGTTTATAGAGTAAAGACTGAATGTGAGGAACATGTGTCTTTTTTTAAACCTAACTTACTATGCAAAAAAGACAACAATGTGTGTTGTAAATTTGTGCAACTTTACTAACTGGCTGACTGGGAAAAAAAAACAACTAAAAGCAAATAAATCAACTGAAAAGGATAAGTATTTGTTATTAAAGTGGACCCGTCACCCCAAAAAATATTCAAAATCATATTTTATCACATTAGTCAAGCAAAATGAACATTAATTACACTATATAAATTATTTGAATCTTGTTTCCTTCAGTCTGGGAAATGGGAATTCATAATTTTAGCAAGCAGGCAGGAGCCATTTTGTGGACACTGTTATTAAGACAAGCCTTGCATCATCTCAGAATCTTGTTTGTGCACCAGCATGGGGGACCCGATGTCTATCCCCGTGTCCTGGCTACACAATTAAATGGTTAAGAGAACTGGGGGAGTGTGTGGGGAGCAGTGGCATCTAGGAAGTGCTGAATGGAAAGTGAAAGTAATTATCTGCCACGCCTCTATGCCTAAGGCATAGATGAGTGGCAGACAATATTTGATTGACAGCTGAGATTTTTAAATGAGTTTTAAACAGCTATGAATGCTTTAATAAAAATTTGAAATTGGATTTCATGTTTAATTTGAAAAGGACTTTTATTATACAGATTTTTGTGTCTGGGTGACGGGTCCACTTTAACTATTATATATTTTATAGTAAGGTGGTATATTTAAATACTGTGGTTTAATTTTTTATAGTTTTTATCTGTCTTTGGTGCTAAATAGCAAAGTGTGGTGTGCTATTGTGCTTACAGTCAGTTTGTCACAATCTGCTTTATGTTTCAGTTAGTTTTCCCTCAGTTTGAGGGGGTGAGGTTTGATTAGTTGCACCTGAACAGACTGTATAAATAGAACCCCTGGGACTTGCTCTAGTATTTAGCTGCTCTAAGTGTTTGCTCTTTAAGTGGGAGATCTGTTAGTTGAGTTGCAAACACAGGAGTTAGTGGGACATCTGCAAGTGGAGTTTCAAACTAAAGGTGATTTAACCTAGGTCAAAGGTTTGTTCTAAACCCTAACTTTTTTTTTTTATATCTGTTTTGATTTGTAACTGGGATAATATGCGCTAGCAAGATTGAAGGTCTGACCCAATGCACTGTCTATCATATATATGCAAATTTGAAACAAGAGATCCAAACTGCTTACCTCTGTGGTATTTGTGAGCAAATTGTCACTTTGGAGGCTCGAGTTAGAGCACTAGAGCCACAAACTGCAACACTGCGGTCAATTGACAATCTTGAAAGGAGTCTCTTGCTCACTGAGCAGGACCTAGTTGGGTCAGACAGTTTAGGGGGAACAGAACAGCAGCAGGATGTTGAGGCAGCTAGCTGGATAACAGTTAGAAAATATAAGGTTGGCAAAAGGAAAATGGAGGCTGATCCGGGGTTTATACATTCCAACATATTCACCAGATTTTGTGAAGAAGAAGGGAGTGTGGATTGGCAATTCTAAGTCTTCCAATGTAATTTTTTCAAAAATTTTGCCCATGCCATGTGCAAGTTTAGGAAGACAGTTGGAGCTTAGGGAGTTAAATGAGTGGCTCAAGTTTTGGTGTAGGAAGGATTGGTTTGGGTTCCTAGAGCACTGGGGTGATTTTTTTCTTGGGGTAAAACCTATACAGTTGTGGCAAACTGCACCTTAATGGAAGGGGGTCCACTGTGCTAGGGGAAAGAATGGGCAAGAGGTTGGAGGAGTGTTTAAACTAGGCAAGTGGGGGGTGGGTGAGATAAAGACTTATGGAACATCTAGGGTAGATGGGGCAGTGGGATTAGTAAGGGGTCATGGGGCAGGAGTGAGGGGGGAATACAGTTTAACAGCTAGGGAGGTCCCTCTGTTACAAGGAAAACAGACTCATACTAACTTAATATATGATTCTCCCCTAAGTAATGCAAATTTCAAAAGTAACATGGTCTCCTTTAAGATTCTGTTGTAGAGGCAATTCTGTAAGGAAGTAACTAAAACACTACTGTCACGGTCGGCACCCAATATCAGAACAAGCGCCAAGCACCCTGGTCTCGGCTCGTGCTTCACCAGTAATGTGACCGCCTTTGGCTTCGGGAGGAGCCCTCAGCTACTCAGATGCCACCTGGACTTATACGAGAGGTGCAGAGCAGGAGTTCTGGCTAGCAATGGGGCACGACTGTATAAAGTCAGTAAGGCCAAAGGTCACGGTACAAATAGGAGTAGGCAAGTACGTAGTCAGACAGGCTGGGTCGAGGCGGGCAGATAGCAAGGATCGTCAGGCAGGCAAGGGTCAAACCGGGTGATCAATCAGAAGGATGAGGCAGGATCAAAGTCAAGGTACAGGCAGGGGTCAGGTTACGGATATCAGAGTAGTCAGGAACAGGCCGGGTCAAACACAGTAGTAATACAGGCAGGATACAGGAAACAGACGCACAAGGCTCAGGAAAGCACCAGGAAATGAATCCTATCACAGGAAATGAGCATTAAGGATTTCAAATTTCGCGCCAATGCGCGCTGACGTCATACGTCAGCGCGCCTGCGCCTTTAAATCAAACCCGGAAGTGCGTGCGCGCGCGCATAGGAGCCGGCAGAAGAGGAACATCGCGGCAGGTGTCCCTGCCGATGGCAGCGCGGCGGGCATCCCCGCCGCACTGGTAAGGTGCGCTTCATTACAACTACATTTCAGATGTGCAAGCTTTGACAGTAAGGACATCTTTGCAACACATTAAATTGGAAATGCTTTCCACAGGGTTAAACAAAGAACAAAAATGGAAGTCTTTAGAATGCTGCTTAATAAATATACATCTCAGTATATTTCCCTTGTAAGCAAGGAATGTTGTTGCAAAGCAAAACCTTTTTGGTTCAGTAGAAGTGTTGGTGTTGAGGTGGTTAAGAAAAGACTTGCTTTTAAGGCTTTCAAGTTAGCTGGGGCTGCCGAATCAATTATAAGGTACAAGGAGGCCAATAAATCATGCAAAAAAGCTAAAATCGATATGGAAAAAGATATTGCAGCAAGCAGTAAAAAGAATCCAAAATTATTTTTTAAATATGTTCATAGAAAAACAATGAAGCAGGAAGGGGTGGGACACTTAATATCAGGGTGGGGGGTTAGCAGGTTGATGAGAACCAAAAAAAATCTGAGATTCTGAACTCCTATTTTTCATCTGTCTACACAAAGAAGAAACCAGTCAATGAAGGTTTCCTTTTTAATAGTCCTAATTATTATAATACAACTAATGATGCATGGTTCATACATGAGCTAATTCAAAATAGACTAGAACATTTTAAGATAAACAAAGGTCCGGGGCCAGATGGTATTCATCCCATGGTACTTAGTGAGCTTAGTTCACTACCATTGCCACACCTCTATACTTAATTTTTCAGGATTCATTGAGGTCTGGCATGGTTCTGAGAGACTGGCGAATTGCTAATGTGGTGCCGCTATTCAAAAAGGGATCTCGTTCTCAGCCTCAAAACTATAGGCCAATTAGTCTGATGTCAGTTGTAGGAAAGCTTTTTGAAGGGTTAATAAAGGATAAGATACTGGACATTTATAGCAAATCATAATACTATGAGTTTGTGCCAGCATGGTTTTATGCATAATAGATCTTGCCAAACTTATGTAATTTCTTTTTATAAGTTGGGAAACTGGGCATCAAAACTGGGAAATGAGGCTCAATGTTGATAAATGCAAGGTTATGCACTTTGGCAAATTATACACTAAATGGCAGTGTGTTGGGAGTTTCCTTAAATGAGAAGGATCTTGGGGTTTTTATAGATAACAAGTTGTCTAATTCTGGGCAGTGTCATTCTGTAGCTACTAAAGCAAATAAAGTTCTGTCTTGCATAAATAAGGGCATAAACTCAAGGGATGAAAATATAATTATAGCTCTTTATTGACCACTAGTAAGACCTCATCTGGAGTATGCAGTGCAGTTTTGGACTCCAGACCTTAAGAAGGATATGAGCTGGAAAAGTGCAAAGACTTGCAACTAAACTGGTTAGAGGGATGGAAGACTTAAATTATGAGGGTAGACTGTCACGGTTGGGGGAGTTTTCTCTGGAAAAAGGTGCTTGCGAGGGGAGATGATTACACTTTAAAAGTACATTAGAGGATATTATAGACAAATAGCAGGTGCCCTTTTTACCCATAAAGAGGATCCCTGTACCAGAGGCTAGTCTGTACTTCAGACTAGAAGAAAAGGACTTTCATTTGAAGGTGGTTCTTCACAGTGAGGTTGTGGAATGCACTTACGGGAGATGTGATGGCTGATTATGTTAATGCCTTTAAGAGGGGATTGGATGATTTCTTGGACAGACATGATGTCAAAGGCTATTGTGATAATAAACTCTATAGTTGAAGGGATCCTGTCATGGGAAAATGTTCCAGAAGAATTCTGCACTGAAATCCATTTCTCAAAAAAGCAAACAGATTTTTTTATATTTCATTTTGAAATATGACATGGGGCTAGACATATTGTCAATTTCCCAGCTGCCCCAAGTCATGTAACTTGTGCTCTGATAAACTTCAATCACTCTTTTCTGCTGTACTACAAGTTGGAGTGATATCACCCCCTCCCTTTCCCCCACCCAGCAGCCTAACAAAAGAAAAATGAGAAGGTAACCAGATAACTTCCTAACACAGGATAACAGCTGCCTGGTAGATCTAAGAAGAGCACTAAAAACTAAAACCCATGTCCCACTGCATACTATTCAGTTACAATGAGAAGGAAAAACAACTGCCTGCCAAAAAGCAGTTCCCTCCTAAATTGCTGGCACAAGTCACATGACCGGGGCAGCTGGGAAATTGACAAAATGTCTAGCCCCATGTCAGATTTCAAAACTGAATATAAGTTGAGAAATGAGAAATGGATTCCAGTGCAAAAGTCTACTGGAGCAGCACTATTAACTGATGTGTTTTAAACAAAACATGTTTTCCCATGACAATTTCCCTTTAAAGGATAAGGAAACGGATTTTATGCTTGGGGGTGCTAAATGTTAGGCACCCCCAAGTAATTACTTTTATCCACCTGGTAATCTGGGCCAGTGCTCCTATCAGTCGAAAACCGCACCAATCCAGGGTTCTTCTAGCGAGCACCATGCAGAGATCAACTTCCCTCAGGGCTTTGCATGCGCAGTAGAGCGTATAGTCAGCTATTTTGCTCTACTGTGCATGCCATTTCTGCTGGGAGCTTTGAAATCAAGGCAGGAGGAAGTTGATCTCTCTGTGGTTCTTGCTAGAAGAACCCGAGAGTGTAGTTTTCAGATGATAGGAGCACCGGCCCGGGGTATCAGGTAGGTTAAAGTAGTCACTTGGGGTGCTTAACTTTTGCACCCCCAAGTGTCAAATTCCTTTCCTTCTCCTTTAATATAGACATGGTTATATATAAAATATGTGAAAGTATGGAGGGGTGTGTGTAAGGATGCTGGTTTCTATTTGGAGGGGTTGAACTTGATCAACGCCTTTTTTCAACCCGATTTAACTGTGTAACTTTGGAGCCAATGGAGACTGACCAACTGTTTTTGTGGATGCAGGGATATGACTTCTCATGAGGGCACCCTGGAATAACTTCCACTAAGTGTGTTTTTTTTTTGTTTTTTTTTAACAGTGCTAACCATAGTGCCAATCATGTCATTAAATATAATGATGGATCCACTAGCCCCCAAATTTAAAAAACAAAAGGGCAATATGATGAACCTTTTATACACTCAGGAAACAACAAAAATACCTCTCCTGCTTAGACCACTTTAACCTCCTTCCACATATACACCCCCTACAGCTATATAATTTTACACCGTGCTTTTAACTATCTCCAGCTGATACAATTTAAGCCCTTAAGTGCAGGGCGCTCATAACCTCATGTATATGTTTGATTGTAATTTATGTACCGCTATGTACAACACTGACTGGTACTTTATAAATTAATGTAATAACAATAATAAAGAGAAGCATTTGTTCCTGCAGAAATCAAAACTCGGCGAGAGACCTTGGGGATCAGAAATGTGAGAAATCAAAAATGTGTTCACTCAGGTATACAGTTATAAATGGATAAAATAGCAAACTGGTGGGGAATCATTTAGAACTCCCCAGTCCAATGTTAGATAAAATCATCCCTGTTCCATGGGAGGCAGCTGCACCTAAACTGGAGGCGTTTCCATAAACAGTAATATCACATTAACAGTCCCTCAATGGCAGTTGCATTTCCCTGATGATGGCAAATTAATCATGTCATTTTCCATGATATTTTCTTTAACCCTCAGTTATTTTAGTGCTTTATTCCAACAACATAACATAGTGCATGTCCAATGGAAAATATTTATTCCTCTTTTGTTTACAAGTGTATTCTATATACAGTACTACAGTATGTTCATGTTTCTATGGTAATACACACCAACGCATGGGGCTTTTTGATATGCTTCTGTTTCTATGGTGACACCTTATAAGGTATGGATTTCCCCCCTGTATACTTGGTATGCCTCTAAGATGATAAAATGGGCTTCTGGAACGGTTGCCGCCTGTCCAGTTTTCACCCAGTTTTTGAAAGAGGTGTCCATGAGAAAACTGCCTGGATTTTAGCCAATCTGCGTTTGCACATCCCTGGACTGTCATCCGCTCTGTTCCCTTATGTCATCTACCTGTCCCCAAGCCAGCCTCCTGCCTTGTCTTTATAGGGGCAATGGTTAGGCCAAATGTGAAGATTCGGGGCGATTTGTCGCCTGGCGACTAATTGCCTCTTCTTTGGGGTCTCCCCCCTGCCTTCCAACTACTTCAGTGAAGAATCACCTGCGCCTATTCATACGCGGCGCTGCGTTTTCCGAACTGGAAGTTGCCTCGTTAGGCAATTTCGAGCGATTTCTGGAAAGCACAGCGCCGCATGTAAATAGGCGCAGGCGATTCTTCTTTGAGCAGCTGGAAGGCAGGGGGAAGCGGTTCAGGGAGATTAGTTGCCAGGCGATTAGTCTCCAGGAGACGAATCTCCCCAAATCTTCTCGTCTGGAATAGCCCCAAAAGGTGTCAACCCTACCTGTAGGACCTCTGTGCATGTGAAAGTTTTTATGTATCAGCTAGCTGTTAGGCAGGTTTAAATAGTTGAAAGGTTGAACTTGATGGACGTGTGTCTTTTTTCAACCTTACTTACTATGTATTTCATATGGTATGGGTGGCATATGTTCCCATGTTAATACTTCGCATAGTATGGATTTCTTCAGTAGGGCCATAAGGTATGTGCATGTTTCCCAGAGATAATGTACTCTGGGACTTATTGTCCTAAGATATAATTGGAGCATCATCAGATTAAAGGCTTAACAGAGTCTTAAAGACGTCAGAACTGCCTTCATTCATTAGGCCGTGTTGGATTTGTGAGCATGCACCCCACTGTGAAGATAGAGGGGCTTATGTGGTAACAGGGGCAAAGGTCTTCCATAGTTTAGGAGCCCATAGTCTTAAATTTTTCCTTTCTGTCTGATGAAAACACACATACACTAAGGGGCAAATTTACTATTATTCCCCAAAATTAGCTCGACCAAATTCGAAATTTGATAAGCATTCAACCATTGAATGCTTATCATATTGTTTTATGCTATCATTTTGCTCGCTATACGATTTCTCGATGAATTTGTACGATCGGATATCGATCATTCGATTTCATGAAAGAATCATACGATTCGAACGATAGAACGCTACGATCGTACGAATGGTATTCGAGCAGAAGCCTATGGAGAGCTTCCCATAGGCTTCTATTGCAATTCGGTAGGTTCAATCTGGCGAAGTAGACAGTCGAATAACTTTAAAATTTTGATTCCTTCGATCATCGAATGATCGAATATCCGATTATTCAATCTATACGATCTATTCGATATTCGATGATCGAAGAGGCCAAATTTGAATTAGATCATTTGACATGAATTTCGTAAATTTGCCCCTAAATGATAGTTTAAATCAATACTGACAGGTTTCAACAATAAGGGGCCCATTTACTAAATTCACATGAAGGATTCAAAATTCGCTCGAATTTGAAAAAAAAAAATCAAATTTCGAATATACAAATGAGGACACTTCAACCATTGAATTTCCAAAATTCGACTGAGTTAAGTAATTCAAATTTAATTGTATTCGAATATTCGAATACTCAATGGTTGAAGTACTTCCCCTTTAAAAAAAATTTGATATGCCAGTTCGCCAACTTGGACCTACCGAATTGCTTTAAAACCCTATGGGAAGTTCCCATAGGTGTTTTAAAGTTTTTTTGTGATCAAATAAGAAAAATTCGATCGAAGGGTTAAAATTGTTCGAATTGTTCAATTCGAACGTTTAATAGATCGATCAAATTATTTAATCGAACAATCAAATTTTTCCTATTCGATCGTTCTAATATTCAAATAGCTGTAAAATCCTTTGAATTCGATATTTGAATGTGAGACATTTTAGTTCCCTAACTATTCACATGGTTGAGTTGCAAATTTTTTTTAAATCGAAATTTGACCAATAGTAAATCTGCCCCTGTGTGTCCATATTATTATATTGGCAATTCATTATATTTGTTAGTGTTATAAGCAGAGAACCTAACTTGGTTAGGGTGAGACAGGCTAAAAGTAGCCAAAAAGCCCTTCACGTGCAAGGCCTTCTGAAAACAGAAAATATTTATTTGCCTCGTGCCATATACATAGCAATGCTTTAATACCTATAATGAGAGTTTAACCCTCACATAAGGCACTATTGGAGGAGAAATGTAAATCAATCCTTTATATCCATGTGGCCAATTATGTATCCAGAACCACTGCTTGTATAGTATAGATACAGCATAATCATTCAGAGCCATATATCAAAACTAGCAGCTTGTTTCTCTCTTGGCTGGTTATGGTGAAATGGGCTAAAAGCAGCTTAGTGTGGCATGATTTCAGGGGAGGCATGCCACCCAGCTGCACCATCTGCCATGGAGGACTGCATGGCAAATTTCCTACAGTTACTTGCCACACGCATGCAGTCCTCTTGCCAATAGGGTTGCCACCTGGCCGGTATTTTACCGGCCTGGCCGGTATTTTTGATGGTTGATCACAATGTTATTAATAGGAAAAAAGATAAATATATAGGAAGGCCGGTATTTTTTTCAAGAAAAGGTGGCAACCCTACTTGCCAATAGGAACAGGGGAATTGTGTGCACATATGGGTGGGGGGGGGGAGTGGACAATCCGTAGCTGGCCCAGTGGAGCCAGAAATAGAAATCCAGCCCTGCCAAAAAGCCCTTCACATGCAAGACATGCACTGTAAAGCCTTCTGAAAACAGAAAGTATTTACTTGCCTTGTGCCATATACATAGCACTGCCTTAATACCCAAAGCTCAGCAGTGTTGACTGCTGGGCTTTAGCACCTTTGATCTCCACTACTAAGTAATAGCAATCATAACACAAGGGATCACTGTTATTTGTTTACCAATGGAAAGCGTAGGGAGATTTCCTTCATTTACTATGTCAGTCTATCAGCACTTTGAGTCATGGGTCAAACCCTAGCTGCATCAAAGGGGAAGTAAATTGTAATCATTGTTGTTTTCATTTTGTCATCCCACAACACTAACCCATACATTAACAGAATTTAAGGGATCAGGCCTAAATAGTGCAACTCCCAACTGCAGATGTCCTAGCAAAAGCACCAGTGCACCCTTTTAGCCTGTCTGACATAAAACTACTTCCAGCCTGGAGCAGATGGTACTGTAAGGCATGGTTGTCCCTAGCAGTTTGCAGCTAAAGACTTGACTGAATTGCTGAAACAAACTGTTCTTTTTGCTGGTGATACTAAATTGTGCAAAACTATAGGTTCCAAGCAGGATAGTGCTGCTGTACAGAAAGATTTCACTAAAATAGGAATTTGGAGAGCAAAAACAATTATGATCTTCCCTGCAACCGTTTTTTCCTTTCAGCATTAAGAGCTGAACCATTAGATATGCAGGTGGAAACAATAGAACGCTTCCTCTATCTGACAATTCAGCATTAACGTTTTGCTGATTTTTGGGAGCCTTCAAATTTTTGGGAGCGCTTAAAAATTTCCATCCTGTCTGTTCCATGAGGTGACCAACAACCCCTTTGGTAAAATGAGCTTTCCTTCTACTTTGAATAGGAGGTCTACCAAATAGCAAAATAGATATTTTTCTGAAAAATGAAAGAGCCACTTGATGAACTGAAATAACATAAGTGATTATTCATGGTGAGAGCAATAAGGTTGTTGAATGCTCTGCTGCGTGATATTATGATGGCAGACTTTTTGAAAAATTTAGTATGCTGTATGTAGAGAGTGATAATTTTTGTGATTGTGGTTTTTGAGTTATTTAAATTTGTATTCAGCAATCTGGTTCCAATCCAGGTAATTTGAATAAGAGACTGGATAAGATAGAAAGATGAATACTAAAAAGTAGCGATAACAATACATTTGTAGCACTACAGAGCAGGGTCAGTGACCCCCATTTCAAGGCTTGGAAAGAGGCAGAAGAAAAAAGACAAATCTTTCAAAAACTATAAAAAAATTGAAGGTCAATTGAAAAGTTCTAAACTAACACCGAAAGAGCTACAACTTCCCTCTTGTAAATCCCAGTATAGTTATTGACTATGTGCACCAAAATCATAAGATGTTATCATTAATGCATCGCTCCCTATCCAATAAAAGTAAAGCACAGTATTTGGAGGAGCCCCACAGGCAAATGCCCATGCATGGCCAAGTCATAAGACTTGGGGAAATTGCCAAATCATTGTTTATTAGCCTTCAAGCATAGAATTGGCCATTTTATAATATACTAAGGGGCAGATTTACTATTGGTCAAATTTCTAATGGAAAAAAATTCAAAAGTTTTATTTTTTGGTGGTGGTTTTCGATCAAAAACGGACCGTTTTCGATCGACTATATAGGTCAGTTTCCACAACTGAAAACGATTTTCAAAAAAATTGTGATTTTTTTTTTCCCCAAAACTTAGAAAAAGCTCTATTAAGGCTATAGGAAGTCCCATAAAGTGGCAAATGGTCGAATGTTTTTAAAGAGACAGTACTTCAAAATTTAAATATTCGAATTTCTTAATTTTTACAATTCAATTAAAATTTCAATTTGTTAGTCAAAGTAGCCAAAAAAACCTTCGAAATTCGAATTTTCACTTCGACCGTTAAATGTGCCCCTAAAACTTAGCTAGAAGATGAACCATGTTTTAATGACTTTAAGGGGGTTATTTACTAAACACTTTTTGTTGTTTTCAGATTGTTCCCCAGAAATAGTCTTTTTTCAATTTCTCATCATTTGTTTTTTACTATTTTTCAAAATCTAAGTTGAATGATTGTACCTCTGGTGTTCCAGTCTGGCAGCTCAGTAATTCAGATGCAGACTCTAAACTGTTAAAATTTTGCAACATTTAGTTGATACATTTCTCAGCAGCATCTATGGAGCATGAGCCACTATTGTATCAGTTATAACAGCTGCCTGTAATGAAATCCAGGGATTCTGCTCAGCAGGGAAAAAGATAGGAAATGTATTCATTAAATGTATCAATGTAGAACAGTTTTGGGGGGTTGGCGACCCCCCAGGCAAGATCTGCTTTAGAAAGTAAAAAATTACACTTTACACTTCAATATTAGAAAAACGGTCACAAACAGAAAATGGAAGGTAATTGGAAAAAGTTGTTATTTCTGGTGATTTATCTGAAAACAACTAGTTGCTTGAAGGTAAATAACCCCTTTAAATTCAAAATTTGCAAAACTGTTTCGCAAATATTTTCTCCACCACGAAAGTCATGGCATAATTTACACACAGAACGTGCGCAGAAATATTCACAATATTTGCCATATTTAAAAAGCTCTTATAGACATTCGCAGTGATAAAAAATTCACAAATCTGTTGGGATGCTCTTATCCAGATTTGTTAATATAATAATGTGCAGGGCAAATATATTCACTATGCGAACAAATCTACACTGCACAAAGTTTATAAATGAGTGTATTTCAGTCCCTCCCCATCCCACAGAATTTTAATTATACAATAGTGCAATTGTTGTTTTGAGCAAGCTAAACGTTGTATTACCCTTGTGTTGCTCACATATTGCTAGAGAGTGAATTGCTAATTTACAGGTTTCATGTGTGGACAACTTTATATGCAGAATAAAGCCTTATTACACAATCTCACTCAAACACCTGATAATCTTAATAAAGCTACTGTACACAAAGTTACAGTTAGCATATTCCCTCACAAGAAACTGCTGGTATGGCTTTAAGTTTCTGTCGTGATCAATGTTGTGCATGTGTGTGTATTTCAAGTAAAATTCTGAGCATTTTAGGAGCCTTACAATGTGGTGGGATATTATTCTATATCGCACAATAGTCATTCAGCTGTTTATCAGCTGTGTTTGATGTGTAATTTGTAACAGTGGGCAAGATTCTCACCAGCGGTCCGAGAGCAGATGTTTAAGTTGAGGCTTGGGCAGTTTGAGTTGCTGTTCCTTGATGACATAGCAGAGGACCTGGCGATCAGAATACTCAGAGTACGGCTGCCTTCCAAATTCAAACAGCTCCCAAAGAGTAACACCCAATGACCTTTGGGGAAGAGGGATACAGTCAGAGGAAATAACTACATGCATTGGAAAACAACTGCACACAGGTAAAGGAGCACTTATAATGCACTAAATTTATATCAGTTTGCCTGTTGAGTATACCTTTTTAAAGCACCAGTTAGGTATGTTCAATGTTCCATTTGTAGCTGAGGGGGTAAAGGGTAGGTCTTTGTTTGTATTTCTGCTGGGGAAGCTCACGTTCCTTGAGCCCTGGCCCCTAACTCACTATTACTAGTAATGTCTCCATCACTTGGGAATCTTTTCTCCATGCACACATATTCCATAGCAGCCCTTTCACACTGTATTAAATAGTAGAACTTTATCCTTCACCCAGCATACAGATACAACCACCCAGATACAGCTCACTGTGCCCATTATTTGTACAGTGTAATGTCCATAGGTTCCTACCTCTGCTGTCCCTGCTCCTAGTTTACACCATCCAACCATCTCTTTTATTGTTCAGGTTCCATCTTAATTTGATTTCAATGTGCTTTCCATGCTTTAATTCAGGAATGGATATTATGCATGTGTAAAACTAAAAACTGGGTAAATAGATAGGCTGTGCAAAATAAAAAATGTTTCTAATATAGTTAGTTAGCCAAAAATGTAATGTATAAAGGCTGGAGTGACTGGATGTCTAACATAACATAACAGAACGCTACTTCCTGCTTTTCAGCTCTCTAACTCTGAGTTTGTCAGTGACTTTAAGGGGGGCCACATGGGACATAACTGTTCAGTGAGTTTGCAACTGATCCTCAGCATTCAGCTCAGATTTGAAAGCAACAGTTATGACCCATGTGCCTCCCCCCTCAAGTCACTGATTGGTTAATGCCTAGTAACCAATCAGAGGAAACCAAGAGAGCTGAAAAGCAGGAAGTAGTGTTCTGGCTATAGTGTTACACATTCACACAGTCACTCCTGCCTTTAAACATTTTTGGCTAACTAACTATATTGGGGAAATTTTATGTTGCACAGCCTATCTATTTACCCAGTTTTTTTATTTTTATACTGAACTGTTCATTTAAAAGGTCAATAGCTCACCAAAAACATTGTGGTGTGCAGCTTGCACATGCACAATTCCTTCATCATGGGGGTGATGATCAAAAACATATACAGGTGTTCAGCTTGTTTATTATTCACAGTTCTTCTAAGCAAACTATCATAAGAGACTAAAGATCCACACAATACACTGAAAGGATGATAGTGGGTTGGACAGTCAAGAGCATGGGTTACCTGGGATTTAAGAGGTACTGCTTGGGACAGGGGAAGAATATAAAGGGTATCTGGGCTGTATTTTTTAACCTTTTGTGACATATTTGGCTGCCACACTTGTGACTCCCTATTGTTTCTGAGAAGTCTTTTGGAAAGTCTCTAAATTGCTTTGTGTTATTTTTTTTTAAAGCTAATAATGTGCAGTGCTGGTGCGACACCTAAAACACTCATCAACCGTAGCCCATCTGCATCCATCCGACACTTCCTTACCTCCGTGTACCTGTATGTCCAATACTCAGTGTTACATGGACACCATATGTTCAGTTGCTTTGGCTTTGTATTCCTGGCAAGACATTACCTTCCAGGCTGTTATACTTTTATGAACTTCTTGTAAGGGTTTGCTGCCATCACTAGGAAAGTGACACACATGATCTGACAAGAACCACACCCGGGTACTAATGATGGGCAGTACACGCGGTAAACTACCCATGTGTATTTATAAACAGGATTCTGTGATCTACTACATCCTCCTCTCAACTCAGAAAATAAATAAATGAAAGAGAAAGAAGCAGCAGGTTCCTTGTTGAGTGTCAAGTGTGTGACCTGTAGCCAGACAGCCAAAGATCCAAGGAGTGAATGAGACAGTCAAGAAGGGAGGGTGACAAGACATTTTATTTCTCACCAGATATTGCTGGCCTTGGTCTGATCCACCACCAGCAAGTTGCCATGCACCTCGTCGATGAGTTCCGGAGCAATCCAGCGCAGTGGCACCCACAGCTGGTCCGACGTCACAAGGTAATCATCCTGCCAGGCAAAAACATAGCTGCCCGCTCAGCCACAGCTTCAGGCTCCCCCTGCTGCTGCTTCCTCCTTCCTCCCCCCCCTCCCCGAGGATCAGCAGACGTCTGACTCACCCTGACAGGGAGAGAGAGAGAGAGGCAGCAAAGAGTCCCCTCCTCTCCCTCGGGGCAGAGACGTGCTCTGAACTGAGAGAGAGCGCCTACCTCCCCCTCCCCTTCCTTAATCTGGGCAGCTCGCTGCCTGCACTGGCACAGGCTGGGGACAGCTGGCAATGTGCCAGGGTGTTTGGTTACAAACCACAGAATTTGTGTAACATAGTAACAAGAGTGTCTGAGTGTGAGGCAAAAAACAAGCCGTCCTCCAGCCATTCCCGGTCCTCCCGTGTGCAAGACAGAAGCTGCAGAGACACTTCTCATTTACAATGATCATGGCAAGGCCATCTTACAATTGCTTGACCAGTCTAGAAAATAAGATTAATCAGTTAGATCCAACCTGTGGCCTTCCAGTATCCCACCCGCTGCTGAAAGACAGACATTGCCGATGTATTTACCACAAATATCTAACAACTGTTAAGGTGGTCGAACACGGGCAGATTTTGTCATGTGAAGCTCTGGTTTTAGCACGAAATCATCATCTATGTGTCGTTACATTGACAGAGTGAAAATGATCATATAATTCCAACTGCCAGGTACAGGTTTAACATATTTTGATGTGAAACAGTACAGTAGGTCATTGGATGGGTCAATCAGATAATAATCGTTAAGCGATTGTTCAGTTTGCATGCCTTTAGTGAATGTAAACAAAGGGACAGACAGCCATCTGTTAATATATGTTATATCTTGTAGCCTACACAACAAAGATACAACAAATGTCTCCTCACATATCGTTTACAATGAATGGTTTAATTGTTTGTTCAAACGATTGTGTAGTCAACAAGATTATTCGCAGAGAGGTGACAAAATCTGCCTGTGTGTGACCAGCTTAACTCAATATTATATATATTGTTTTTATCTATGTTATTTTAGCACAAGTGGTGGCTGTGACCCTGGGGCCTGGGGTTTTTCAAACTGCTGCTCTTTTTGTGTACCATTCAGGTCTCTCTCCTAGACTTTTTTGTTTCTATAATAAGTGCACGCTCACTGCCTGAAGACATGTGGCAGCACCATCATTCACACAGCTGTAAAGGCCTCTTATTTTGACTGTGTTATGCATACTCACATGTGTCAATAGCTAAATGCCTCTGTAAAGGAACATGCAAGCAAAAGTAATAAAAGTTAGTGAGGGTTATCAGGGTGTCGTAGGCAGAGCACATGTATCCTGCATACAGCTATGGGATATATTTAAAAATTATTTCCTTTTGTTCTGTAATAATAAAACAGTACCTTGTACTTGATCCCAACTACGATATACTGTAAGTAATCCTTATTGGAGGCAAAACAAGCCTACTGGGTTTATTTAAAGTTTAAATAATTTTTTAGCAGATTTATGGTATGGGGATCCAAATTAAAGGGGTTGTTCACCTTCAAACAACTAGTTGTTTTCAGATAGATCACCAGAAATAACTGGTCTATTACTGTCTATTTTCTATTTGTAACCATTTTTCTAATATCGAAGTGTAAAGTGTCATTTTTCACCTTCTAAAGCAGCTCTGGGAGGGGGGTCAGCAATTATTCTAAACTGATACATTTAATTGATACATTTCTTATCTTTGTCCCTGCTGAGCAGAATCTCTGGGTTTCATACAGGCAGCTGTTAGATTTGATAGAATAGTTGCTAATACTCCAGAGATGTTGGTGTAAAATGTATCAATTAAATGTTGCAAAATTGTAATAGTTTAGAGTCTGCACCTGAATTACTGAGCTGCCAGACCAGCATTCAACTTTAAACTTAGCTTTTGGAAAAACAGTAAAATAATGGAAAGTAATTGAAAAAAAGTTTTTATTTCTGGGGAACATTTTGAAAACAACTGAACAGAAGGTGAACAACCCCCTTAAAGGACAAGGAAAGTGTAAAATAGAATAAGGCTACAAATGCTGTATTTTGTATACTAAACATAAACATGAACTTACTGCACCACAAGCCTAATCAAACAAATGATTTATGCTTTCAAAGTTGGGCACAGGGGGCTGTCATCTTGTAACTTTGTTATACATCTTTGCAAGACTAGACTACATGCACATGCTCAGTGTGGTCTGGGCTTCTTAAGGATCGTCATAAATAATCAAAAAACAAAGCTGCTGCAGCTCTACATGGCTGGTAAGTAAGGCAGGGGCTCCCCTTGCTGTTCATAAGTATGATTGTTGCCCTGCCAGAAGTTAGGGACCGTCTGACAATTCCTATCCACAGAATTAAATGAAGGGAGAATTTCACTGCATACAGTCAGGTTTCTTATAAAAACTGTAGACATTTTTTTATTAAAGTATATTGGAGATAGATTTCTTTTTTCATTAAAGAAAGTAAAAATGGGATTTAAGTTTTTTGCCTTTCCTTGCACTTTCCCTTTTTCATTAAACCCCAGCATTCTGGATAACATGTCCCATACCTGTATCTGTACAGGTATGGGGCATATATCTGCCTGCTTCTCTGCCTTTTCACTCACCCCTTCCAGATACACTTATAATAAGGGGTGTTTTGATTCTGTTTTTGTTTAATTTGTAGGGCACTAGAAAATGTTCCAGCAAACATATCATTAGCTCACACAACACGGTACACAACAAGGTAACTGCAAGGTACACAACAAATTATTCATTTACTATGAAAAGCAGCAAACCTATTTATTGCCATGATCCTTTTCCTAGAGCAATGTTCCCAGCAATCTCTGCTAGCCACTGACAGAAAAACCTGGATAGCTACCATTTGCCTATTCTGGAATTAATCCAATAAATAGTTAATTAGTTATTAACTGGCTGCTCACCCTATACTTGGAGTGTGCCAAACCGTAGTCCCCGATTTTCACAGACAGGTCAGCGGCCAGAAGACAGTTCCGAAGGGCGAGGTCACTATGAGTGAAAAAAAGGTGAGAGACAGGGTAGGTTGAAAGAGGCAAGGCATAGTCATGGTGCAAGACAGATCATTATGATAACCAGCAGGTTATTGTAGCACAGGATTCAGCAGCCTGCAGTCCTTCAGTTATTAATGAACTAACTAGAGTTTACTGAGAGATATAATTCGACATCTGGAAGGCTGTATGTTGTACATGCCTACTGTAGTATCTCACAATGCATTGCTGGCCATGTTGGTTTTCTTACCTTGAACTTTAGTGTAGAGTGGAACCCCTAGTAGGATACTATGCACTGTGCAAATTTAAAGATACAATCTTATCAGGAGCATCAGTGACTGCAATAATACAGATTACTGTGTTCTCTTCTAACAGTTTTAGAATAAATATCCCAGTACAGGCTGTACCTCACCCTCCTCACTGAGCCGTAGGCACTATGCAAACAGCAGTGTCTGAACTCATCCCATGCCAATGCACAGCAAGCTCATTAAATGAGAAACAATACATTCTGTCTGGCACTGTGTGTATAGTGAAATAATCCCTACCATTCAGCTGCAGAGGAGTGGGCTCTGATGTGTAAGTGTCTATGAGTCACTAAGAAGGTGCTAGGGCTTGCCAACCTGCAGCAATCCAGTAGTTATAGAACTACAACTTCCAAGGAAACCTCAGTTAGCCACCGGATGTTGCAAGTTGTTATTCAACAGCAGCTGTAGAGATGCCAGTGGGGTAAAGATGGCTAGCCTTTCGGCATTGTTGTGAACACTCTCTCCTCCTACTCTGGCCATGTAGATGTAAGGCCATGGGCACACAGAGCTTTAGGCTCTGCTGTTTTGGCACTGTGTCGGCCCTGGGGTGAACACCTAATTTCAGCAAAGAAACATGAAGTATTTAGCACTGAAAACCAGTAGCATCACTAGAGTGCGTTGGGCCCCCCTGCAAAAAAAAATCTTCAGAAGGGCCCAGCGCACTCCGACCCCCATCCTCCCACCCACTTTACATCCCATCTATGCCCCGCCTCCATACTGGACACTCCCCACATTGAGCTTGCCCACTCCTGTCTGATTTGCATCCCAGGTAAAAGAGCCGATGGGGAGGAGGGTTTTTTTTCCCATTAGCTATAGAGGAAGCAGACTGCTGCTAGTTACACCACTGCTGTAAAAACAGCCAAGACTGTTCGCACTGGAGCCGACACAATGGTTGCAGATACGAAAGAAGGAGGAACTACTGCTGGCTGCAGGGCCTGAAATTGACCAGCATATTTCAGTAAGCTAATTATGACCCCTGTGTGGCTACAACAGGCAGATAGTGATTAACTTAGATAAGCTGGTTCTAGGAAAAGGGGGTTGCTGAAGGAGCAGATGGAGTAAAACAGCATTTAATTTAAGACAGCAGCCTATGAAAAAACTCACTATTCATGAAATGATGCAGCGGTAACAGATACGGTATTGACAGAGAAATCAAGTAGAACATACAGAATAGGGCCGTGCAGCCTTCCGATGGACCAGGAGCAATGTGTGCCGCCTGCAACAAAATCACTGATGCTGGAGCCTGTATGTCCCACTCATTCAGCATCAGGATATTGTTCCAGGGGACAAACCGAAAGAGTCCTCCATGGGTATGCGAGAGGGATGGACCATGAAGGAATAGGTTCACTTGAGGGATGGCAGAAACTATGCTCTCTGTATCACTGAGAGAGTCACATGCTGATGATCACTGTATGATACTTTCAGCTGAGTGCATGAGAAGAAGAATAGAGAAGCAAATCAATATCCAGACATACAGGTACCTCTCCTCTACACAAACCAACATTAGGTCCCCTGCCTGCAGCACTTTCCCATGTACACATCATTACCTGTGAGTATAATTATGCTTGTGCAGATGGAGGAGCCCACAACACACCTCACAACCCATTCTCTGCAGAGTCAAGGGGTCTGGGGCTGTTGATTCGGAGGCAGCACAACTCTGGAGATACCCTTTGAGGTCCCCCTGAAAACACAAAGCATATCACATAGGAGCCCCAAACCTAGTAAATACATAAAAGTACCGTTCACTGCAGTGTTAACTCTACAGTGACTTGCCCTATATGGAACAGTAAGGGCTCTTCCAGCCGAAGAGATTGCAGGGAGATTTGTAGCCTGCGACACGCGGCGCTTTAGCAAAACGCTCGCCAATGCATTTTCGCGCGATTTTCAAAAGCGCCGCGTGTGAATAGGCACACGCGACTTTAACTTAAGCGGGCGCAAGACTGGGGGAAGAGATGCAGGGAGATTTGTTGCTTCAAACACGCGGCGATTTGTCGCAGGCTACAAATCTCCCTGCAATCTCTTCGTCTGGAAGAGCCCTAAAACTCAGGTTACTTGGGTGGTCATGAGCTCTAGCAAGCAAGTTATAATTGACTTGTGTAGCCTTCTGAATAAGCCATTTATCTTATCTATTAAAGTTATGGGCTGTTTTTTTAACTGGAAAGAGTATTCCCATTGTAGCACATGATACTGTACATGCTGTTTATTTGCCCAGCAAAGGGTGTTTTCTCTTTTACAGTCTTAAATACCTGCTACATTATCTGCAGGAGGTGCAGAGTTGTTACAAAACAGCACATACCATATGATATGTTTCTGCTGTCACATGAGTGCTTATATTTGAATGTCAGTGTACCTGTAATGATAAAAAACAATGAATGTGAGTTCCTACCAGGAAATAATAAAAAAAAAAAAAATATTAATTAGGACATAAGAAATAGGCCTAACACATTTTATGCCTGTTGGGGGCTGAGCCTATGAGTAAATGCCCCAACAGGCATGAAATGCATTAGGCCTTTTCCTAACATGTCCAACATTTTGCTTTTTTTTAATTATTTGTTGGTTTATTTTTTGGAGGAAATCACATTCATAGTTGTTTTTTCATGTGTTTGCACCCTTGGACTGGGGTTAACTGTGAGTATGTGCTCCTGTTTATATTACTCCCCCTTTTGTCAGTTATTGGAATTATATCCACTATGGTAGTGCATACATTGGGTTTGTACACCGTTTCTTTCTTTTTTGTACCTGTAATGATAGCCAGATGTTACTGAGACATGCCTGTTATTCCACAGAATGTGTCAGTGCTTCCATCCAAGCCAGAGGTGCCAGCAGGGTATCTCTTCCTATCCTATCTAATTTGCTTACTTCAGATTTTCAGCCAAAAGATAACCCCAACCACAAAACTCTCTGCTTTCTTCTCAGCTTTCAGATGATCCCCACAAAGCCCTCAGTGGGCCTCACTGATATACAGAATATACAACTAAGTGGCTGCCATGGATTCCCCACAAACTTACCAATGGGCAGAATTCCATAACTAGCAGATAGGGAGTGATCTCTGCACACTGGGCAAGGCACTGCAGCACATTGGCATGCTGAAGCACTCTGTGAAAAGAAGGAAAGGGGCACATTATAATGTATTGCTAACATGCTTGTGTTCCAGATGTACAGTACTGTCTGTTGGGAGAGGGTTGCTTTTACATAACCAGCAAACAGCAGCACAAATATCTTGCTGTTCCAAGCACAGTAGCTGTGATACAGTGATATCCAATAATGCAGTAGAACCACTGTAGAAGAAAAAGCTGCGTAATAGTTTCTCTTGGGATCACGCTTGGTAGCTGGGATATTTATGCTTCCTACAATAATAACCTGTTTAGTAGATGGATTGGCTGTCAAGTTATAAGTACAGTCTCATTATTCTTAGGACTCTTTTTTTTAGAACTTTGCTTTGGGTACAAGAAGTACAGGTTCCTGTTTAGTACTGTGCTCTATGTCACTGTACTATTGATTTATTTGCTCCTTGCCTCCTACACTCTGCTAAATTGCTCAGCTAAATGCTTTACCTTGCTACAATAAAAAAAAGAATGTGTGTGACGTTCCTTAAGGGTGCACAGTTTGTTTGTGTACTAGAGACAAGGTGCCTGATAACTAACACTGTGAAAATACAAAGTATTGTTGTCTGTGGATGTAAACATATGATCAGGGCACAGATGCTTTCTGCTAGAGGGTTAGTGCCAGCCTACAGCCAGCGGCCTGGATTGGAGATATCGGTGAAGCATTAGCATTGCAACTTTAAGTCTTCCATGTGGCCTTAGCTTAAAGCTGGCCATAGACGTAAAGATTTTTGAAAGATCCAATTGATATTGTGAGACCACGATTGTCTCAAAACGATCGTTTAAATGCCTGATGTGTCCATCAACTAAAAGACTATTTCAGGCGATATTGCCAGCAAAACTGAAGGATCGCAGCCTGCTTGGCCCTGCAAACATAGGTAGATTGCATGGGGACCGATAAAGATTTTCTAACCTGGCCGATCAATCATCAGACCAATGTCGGACGAAAAATCGATGAACGATGAACGATCGTTTGTATCCCCCTAAGATCGGTCGTTCGGCAGGGAAAGATCGTTGCATCTATGGGGAGCTTTAGAGACCAGTATTTTATTTTCGCAGTACACCTCTTACTTGTAGGTAGGGTTGTCACCTTTTCCTAATCTTTTTACCGGCTGGTGGGGGGCATGAACAAAAAGGGGTGGGATGTGATATTAAAAGGGGCAGGCCATGATGTAAAAGGGGCGGGGCTGCAACACAGATCTTTCAAGATCAAGTCTAAAAGTTAAGTTTCTAGGGGATTGGGGCCTTTTTAAGGGTATTACAAATTTACCGGCAGCTACATTGCGGGTAAATTTGTAAAATACCGGCCGGGTGGCAATCATACTTGTAGGGTGTATTCAAATCCAAGAGTGCTTCCAGGCCAGACAATTTAAGGCTATATACATGGAAGAAGCACGCCAACAATGCTAGCAAATAACTCATTTTATAGCAGAAATTTGTAAAAGTTTTTGTGGCCCAACCCCCTTCCCTTCCCCATTCCTGTTAAAAATACTGTAGCTCAAGTGAGATGGGCATTATTAGAATAAGTTAATTTACCCAGAGCCAACATTTATTAAAAAGAGAGGCAGTGTTGATTTAAGAATTAGACTCTCTTCTCCCCTAAAGGATTAAATGAATGTTTTAGTTTAAGATCTTTTTTTTAATAAAATGCCTATTTTGTATTTATTGGTTGTTTTTAATGTGGTACGTTTAATTTATTGTTACAGTTTTACAAATATGAAACTTAAGTCTTCCATGAATTTGGACTGTTTTAATACTATATACAGATTGCTTGTTTATACAGAGTTTGTGAACCCTAAAAATGTTCTATATTTTATGAACGAGAATTAAAATATCATCTGATTTTCCAACAGTCTTGATTGTTGATTGGTCCAAACTCTTATATAAAAATAGTCTTGTAACCTTTCCCAGCTTTATAGGCATCAAAAACTCTTTCTGAGTTCCTCAGTCACCTCCTTTCTTTGAGCCATGATGCACATCTACAAATGTGTTGTGTGTGATCAGGCTTTTAAATAAAACAGGGTCTCTCACTCACACCTGTTGTCCCATTGACTGAAGACACCAGACTCTAATTTCACCTTAAAAATTATAATCCTAAGGATTTATTTATTGTTGACACACACACAGATATGTTTTTGGATCATTTTGTTAATACATAAACAAATATAATAATTTTGTTTCATTTGTTTAGATTTTCTTCATCTACTTTTAGGACTTGTTTGAAAATCAGATGATGTTTTAGGTCAAATTCATATACAAATGTAGATAAAACTTTCAAGCACCACTGTAATTGATTTGTGTGATGCTGTTACTGGACTTTCCCTACTTATGCTGCCACATAATATTACATGCTCTGTATGGTATTTTGAAGAATATGGGCTCAATAAAAACTAAAACTAAATGAAAACGTTTGCCAGCCAGTAACCAATAATGCCAGACATTTTCCAATTCCAGTGGAAGGGATAACTATATTTTCCCTCTATTTTGTTTACAGTATAGTGTTGTAATATTTAAGACAACCTGTGGCTGCTTTTGATGGCATAGGCAATTAAAAAATACATCTGGCTCCACATAATTAGTTGATAATGTGTGGTTCCACCAGGCTTTAGAAGTGACCTTGGTTCTGTGCGGTTTAGGTAACTTACATTTTAGTATATAAAAGTGCAAAGACGTAATGACATAATTTTGTGTAAAACATTTGACAGAATATTGCTTAGAAATTAAGGTGTATTGTGGAACTCAGCAAAAAGATCTGCTACTCATGTCTCATTTTCAAAATCCATAATTGGTCATTAAATCGTTCCTTTATAGGGACACTAACAATTTTAAATTAACACTATTAATTTTTTTGCACCTCGAGCAATTTACATTATTTTCTTCCAAGATTTTGTGGTTTTCAAGCAAAAATTCGAGTTTTACTGGCGGAAAAATCTGAAAAATTCGTAAGATTCCAATTTTTTTTCTAGTTTTTTCCCGCACTGGAATTTTTTAGCAAAATGTATTGATAAATATGGGGGAATAACCCATTCCCGGGGTGGTGGGAATTTGCAAATAGATATAATGGGTTCCCTATAAAAAAATATTGAAAAGATGGAACAGACTTCCATTTTTGGCTAGGCCCATTATTCCCAGTAGAGCTCAATATTTGTCCAAACCCGTACGCTAATCCTATCACCTTAGTAAGTCATCTAAAATTAAACCCCCCCCCTCAATGGAACCTGTTATCCAGAATACTTGTGACCTGATCCTGAATACTTGTGGCCTGGGGTTTTCTGGATAAATGGTCTTTCCCAAATTTGCATGCCAATGTCTTATACAGTATCTGCTAAACAAAATAATTAAGGATTAATTCAGAGCTTTTCTGGATAGCAGGTTTCCAGATAACAGATCTGGCTCGGACTGTCCGGTGGGACACCAGGCCCAGATCCACACCCTGTGCTTCTTCTGCACATGCACTTGCATGACGTGGAGGGGGGCCCTGAGACAGCAGTCCTGGTTGGCCCCATAACCCCCCAGTCTGACCCTGAACAAATACCATACCTGTATATATATATATATATATATATACACAAACTTTCAGATGCAGGAAATGCAACACTGCTTGAATCAGAGACAGTTCCATTCATTTCAGGGTATTCAAAACAACTACATTGTGATACCTTGAGTTCTGTTCTGTATAAAATACGATTGTATATATAGACAATTATTGTCTGTGCTGATGGGTGGGGCATTGCCCTGGTACAGAATAAAATGGATATTTCAATAGTACAGGACAAGAGTACTTGGCAACACTTATCTGTGTTTCCATAAAAAGTAAATGCAGTGTAAAGGGCATTAGAACAGAAATGAGAATTGTGCTCAGTGCAAGGAAATGTTGTCAGGTGGCCAGAGGTCCTGGGCACAATGAGAGATGGACATTCATGCAGGCATGGGACCTGTTATCCAGAATAACCAGGACTTGGGGTTTTCCAGGTAAAGGCTCTTTTCAGGGTCAAACTGGGGGGCCCAGGGCCCACCGGGGCTACTGCCACAGGCCTACTCTGCCTACCGCTAGTTCCAGCCCTGAACTGATTTTGGAGTTGTTCTGTTTGGTAAAAACTCACAATTTGCCAAGTTCTAAATTCATCAACTCAAATTAAAATTTGAATATGAGATTTATTAATTATTATTATTTACTGTGAGACCCTTCAAAAATCTAAATTTGAATTTTCGTCACCTATAACCTGTCCAATTCATGTATAAGTCAATGGCAGAGGTCCCTTGAACTATTTGAAGATGTAATAGTAGGGATGAGTGAAATTTTTTTCTCCAAGTTTCGCCACAAAAATGACACCATAGACTCCAATAGGAGGAAAAAAATGTTGCACATCAATAAAATTGACACGCAAGATTCAAAGTTTTTTCCCAGAGTTCATTTGATTCAATCCAGGCTTATTCATTTGCATTTTAGACTTTCAAATTTTCATAAATAATTCACATAATTAAATGTTCGAGCTAAATCTTAAGGGCATATTTACTAAGGGTCGAATTCGAGGGTTAAAAAACCCTCGAATTCGACAATCGAATTTAAAGGGAAGTAAAATACTTCTAATTCGAAGGATTTAACCGCAATTCGATCAATCGAACGATCGAATAGAAATAAATTGATCGATAAAATCATTCGAATCGATCGATAAAATCGTTCGAATCGAACCATTTTTTTCAATCAAAAATAGTTAAAACCAATTCAGTAGGTTTAATATGGCTAACTAGGCAGTTGAATAAAAATTTAAAGGGCAAGTAATTCGACTGTTGAATATTCGAATAGCATTTTATTATTCGAATTATTCGAATCATTCAATTCAATCGAATTTTAAAAATTTGATGGTTGAAGTGGCCTTAAAAAATATTCGCAAATTCTATTTCAAATCTTTTTGAAAAGTCAATCGAATTTCAAAGCTTTCATGTGAATTTGATAAATCTACCCCTAAGTCTACTACAAAATACTTTAAATATTAAATAAACCCATTAGGATTGTTTTGCCTCCAAAAAGTATTTGTTATATCTTAGTTGGGATCAAATACAATGAACTGTTTTATTATTACAGAAAAAATGGAAATAATTTTTAAGAAATTTGAGTCTATGGCAGATGGTCTTCCAGTATAATGGGTTTCCAGATAACAGATCCCATAACTGGGATCTAACCTACTCTAGCCAGGGAGTACTTGTCTAAGCTGAATTATCAGGATGTTTCAAGACTACAACTCCCACCATTCTTCAACCTAAAATCAAGGGCTAAAATATTTGATAGTTTTAGTCCAACAACATCTTAAACAAAGTTAAGATTCAAGCCCCTATATGTAATATAAGGCACTAAGTTTGCCCAGGGGCAGTAACACATGGCAACCAATAAGATGCTTGCATTTAAACAGGTGACTAGTGAATGCTACCTGCTGATTGGTTGCTATAGGTTACTGCCCTTGGGCAAACTTAGTGCCTTTTATTACATAACCCCAAAGGTCTTAAAATTTAGGTGGTAATGAGACCCAGACATGGAATACTGGGAAAATTATGGTGTTATCATTAGGATTAAAATTATATTTTGTTTTATATTACGTCAAAGCAACTTTGGCTTTAGGATACAAACACATAAAAATCTATCTTCCTGAAGTACTTTCCTTTAAGAACTTTGCTAGAAAGTGATTAATAAAGGCAAGTGACTTGTTTACCATTTTTCAAGACAACGCAGGCCTTATTTATCAAAATTCGATTTTTTTTTCCTGATAATTTTATTTTAAAAAGTCCAAACAAACTAGGATCCACAATTTGACCTTATTTTTTTCTTAAAAAGCATGATTTAATTGGAACGAGGAAAAACTCTTACTTTTTTTCTGGCTTTTTCCCGAAAAACAAGAATTTATCGGATTTTTCCCCGAAAAGCCTGAAATAGTCAGATATTCTGGTGGGTTCCAGCACAGACCACATATTCTTCAAAATAGTATAGGGACCAAACGTATTGACTTATTTACAACCTCTGAAGGTCTGCGGTGCCAGATTTTTTAATTCTGACATTTTCCATCCGTGGGGTTAAATAAATCTTGATAAATTCAAGTTTTTTTCCCATTCAATTTAGGATTTTATATTTTAAAAAAATGCACATTTTTTCGAGTTTTTGACATTCGTTTAACACCCTACATCTACTGGAGGCCAGCCTTTCCTATAACATTGCTAAAAATGTCATCCATGATTATTATTCCCAACACTATAAGGACAGATCCTACATGTATGACTAAATTCCATGGAGGTATAGAACATATGCTTGTATGTTTTACTAAATATTTAACCCTGTGAGTGTTTGTCAGTTTCTTTAGTATTGAGATGTAGTACCATGTAGTTTGTAGTTTGGTGTAGTTTGGTGATACCTTTTATTGGCTAACTGAATAAGTAACAATTGCAAGCTTTCGGAGCACAAAGGCCCCTTCGTCAGGCAAAATACAAATGAGCATTGAAAAGGCACATTATATATACAAATAGATCACTGAAAAAGGGTTTATGGGCAATGAATTAGAAAGTTACAGATAGACAGAGATAACTTGTAGAAGGTAATAAAAGTAATTAGGGTGGGTTTTAAATAGTCCAGGGGTCTGGATTCAGTCAGGTCAAATAGTTTGAACTAGACTAAGACAGAGTGGGGTATGGTTAACACAACAGTGCATCATTAGGAATTGTCAGTTTCTTGTGAGCAGGATCTCGAGTTGGGCCACCAATTCCCCACAAATGAGAGCAAGAGATGAGTACACACATGAATAGACTACCTAGGCAGCAAAGCACTTACAGAAATAACATACTAAACATTCAACCCACTGAGCACAAACTGATCTGCACTAAAGAAACATGAACGCAGCAATATATAGCACTCTGTAATTGTATGTAAGAGGTTAAGGATAATCAGTGTGAATGATTACATATTTCTGTGCTGCTTTGTAAATGCAACTTATTTGTTACACTGCATAAAAAGTAGAAAATCAATAATGGAATGAATGGAATTTAGAAGTCCTTTAAAGCATGTCTGCCAATCTACTAACTGTGTTGTTGGAATACACAGCTCTTTATTCTTCAGAATAAGACATTTAATATTATGTTTATCAAATAGATTTTAGTTATAGTGCTCAAAAACATTGTATGTAGAAAACCCCTGGTCCTAAGCATGGATGATAGATCCCCATCTGCATTTGTCTTTAAATATAATGCTAAAGTATTCAGTTATTTGTTGTCCAGATATGGTAGAACAGCGCCCCCTGCATGGCATAACAAACACGTACAATTTTTAATCAATTATGGCAGTGAGGTACCAAAGAAATGACTGTATGGACTGACTGAGAAATAAGAATTTATTATACTAATTCCTAAACTGCCTACAACTGGATACACTGCTCTAAGCACTTAAACGATACCTACAGTCACCCTGAACTGATCAAACTTATGGGAGCAAAGTCTTAACAGCGTGCATTGGGTGAAATGTACTGTAGATTACACATGATGGCTTTGAAACACATGGCTGCTTTGACGTAGGGTACAGAGATTTCATATTAAAAATACCCCCTAGTTTGGAATGCCTTTCTTTACCTCATGATTGGGTGATGTTCCTGGTTCTACATATCCCTGCATCATGCTGGCTGGGGTACTAAGATTTTCCTCTGCTGTGCCATTTACTGTAGCTATTGTAATCGGTTCATACGTACCTGTAGGGCTGTGTCTCTTCTAGGAACAGCATCTGCTCTTGCACACTGGCACTAACCTTCAGCTCCTTTACCACCACCTGGGTGCTGCTCAGTCCAGAATTCACCTCCCCGAGCAGGACCTGGGGCAGGATACAAACAAATCTTTAATTTATGTATCACTACACCCCCTTTTCCAACATGAGTACAGTGAATAGTGCACAGTGCGTGTTGTTTATATTAAAAAAATTTTTTTTGTTATTTTTGGTTCTTATGAGTTAAAAAAATCACAAATACATTAAGAAGCCCTGTTTATTGAGTTAGTCCTTATTTCAAAGGAGCTGGCCAACCCATACGCTAACAAACCAGTTGGCCAATGGTATTGTATGACTGACATTATACATGCTTGGCCTCTTTTCTGTTGTTTTTCACTTCATCTGATGAAGCACCATACATTTAGGGGTAGATTTACTAAGGATCGAATTTCGAATGCAAAAAAAATTCAAAATTCGACCAGGGAATAGTGGGGGAATTAGTGGGGAATTCAAAAAAATCGAATTCGAATTTGTTTAACGCAATTCGATCGATCGGATGATCGAATAGGGAAATTCGATCGAATTCGAATCGAATTTTCGAACGATTTTTAAACGATCGATCGAATTTTTCCTATTCAATCTTAGGGAATGATCCCCATTTCAGTAGGTTTAATCTGGCAAAGTAATCAGTGATCGAATTTAAATTTAAAGGGGAAGTATTCGACCATCGAATTTTCGAATAAAATTAAATTTGAATATTCGAATCATTCGAATTCGAATATTAGATGGTTGAATTTGGTCAAATTTGCCTAATTTGCATATTCGAAATTCGAATCTTTTTGAAAATTTGATCGAATATTCGAATCCTTCATGTGAATACATGTGAATTTAGTAAATCTGCCCCTAAATGATTATTGGCAACACTCCATTTAAAAATGAAAAAGCCTTTATTTACTTCATCTATCAAAGCACCATGCACTGGCAGACATCAGTCGATTGCATTTTTAAATATACCTGATACAGTAGTTTAAATACCTGTACATTCTCTGAGACAGTGATATATTCTATGCTACATATGCTACTTTACCCACATGAACAGAGGACCCTACAGGTTACCACGGGTGGCCAAGCCAAAGCCATAGCTTTGATTTTTAAATAGGAATGTACTTGTAGGTTGTACATTTGCAGCGTAAAATGTGGTCTTTACACCTGGAAAATTTGTAGAAACTTGTTGGGAGAATGTATCTCTTAGAACACATGTGGTCATATCTGCAGATACTTTAGCTTTAAGAAGGGGTTGCATGGTTTTTTAGCAAGGGAGGGAATACAGAGTTATGAAAGATAGTTTGTAGTACAAGGAACTAATCTTGGAGTCAAGAAGGAATTTTTCCCCCTCTGTTGAAAATTGGAGAGGCTTCAGATGGGTTTTTTTGCCTTCTTCTGGATCAGCATGCAGTTAGGCAGTTTATATATAGACGTAAAAGGTGGAACTTGATAGACCTGTGTCTTTTTTTCAACCTAACTTACTATATTACTAGTTACTTCCTTTCCAGCAATAAACTGCAGTCCTGTCTTACTTTATTGCAGGGATTCTAGAAGATATACAATCTCATCAGATGAAAGGTTACATCTTATCTGAAAGGCATGTTAAAGAATTCCAGGACTGTCCGCTGGAGATGTATTAATTATAATTTAGCCACAAAGGGTATGGCATACAAGGGGGCTTGTTTATAAACTTCACACAGTGTAGAATGATTCCCACAGTGAACCTGTTTTTATATTTATTAACCTGGACAATAATGGTGTAGTAAATGCAAGAGTATAATTGTACATTTTTATTTGTGCTACGATTGTCCCTAATATGGAATGATCACAAAATGTGAAACTTTATGCACAAATATTGCACTTGAGTTATGCCACACCTTTGAGGGTGGGCAAGATATTTGCGAATTCACAGATATGCCGTATACAAACACACACAGTGCCAACACCTATCCCATTTGCAAATGTTTTGCGCACTTGTATGTACTTGTATATGCGCAATGCGAATTTCACTGCAAGTCACAAAAAAAAAAGGAAACATGCAAAATGTAAGCGTTTGGGGAAAACATGCAAATCAACTACAGTATATGCAAAGAGATATGCCCTGTACAAACTTTATAAATGACCCCAAGTATAATTGACAAGTGACCAAAACACTGCAAATTGCTGCAACTTATATATTACTGACAGCAAAGAAAGAAGTGTGAGTATAACTTGGCCTCCAAAAGGGCCTCTAAAAGTTCAAAAAGCAATCCGTGTTAATTTGTTCACCATCATCAAAAGGCCTTGTCCTAGGTGAGAGAGAGAGAGAGAAGAGAGTAAAGCTGGCAAAACTATAAACTATTTAAATTTAAGACACCCAAACACCTACTAACATAAAAAACACATTTCTGCATTGGAACACTTTTGTAATACTGGGAGTAGCCTGCAGAGGACAGCAAAGGAATCCTCACCTTTCCAAACCAGCCAAGACCAATCTCCTTCAGGTAAAGCAAGCTCTGCCTTCCCAGGTCTGTGGATTTGAGAAGCTGAACTGTAGAGAGTAGAGAAATCAGATTGTGAATGTAATATTGTATCCAACACAAGATATTAAAAATGCATTGTTATCAGGTACTGGCCCTTATATAGTACCCTAAGGCCCAAACAGCCCCAAGGCCCAAATGACTGTCTTTGGCAGTGTTGTCCAACTGGTGGCCCCTTCTTGTGTGGCCCCCAAAGCCTGTTGCAGATTCATCCTTGTTATAAATAAATCATCCATCTAATTTTACATTTGCACAGTGGACATGGCTCTTCATTATTTATGTGTTGTGAATGTTGTGAGAGTGTGTGTGCAATGAATACTCATTTGTTGTCATGGTGGTACAAACCCAACTTACATATAACATGGAATCACCACCGTATTTCCTTAATGTATTGAAGGTATGGGACCTACTATCCAGAATGCTTGGGATCTGAGGTCTTCCAGATAACTGATCTTTCCGTAATTTGGATCTTCATACCTTAAGTCTACTAGAAAATACTTTAAACATTAAACCCAATAGGCTGGTTTTGCTTCCAATAAGGATTAATTATGTCTTAGTTTGGATCAAGTACAAGGTACTCTTTTATTATTACAGAGAAAAAACTTAAAATATATTTTTTTTAAATTTGGATTATTTGGATAAAATATGGGAGATGGCCATTTTGTAATTTGAGAGATTTCTGGATTATGAGTTTCTATATAACGGATCCAATACCTGTAATAGGTTACAATGCCTTTGTTTGCTTTACAAAAAAGTTTCATTATATTGCACTATATTTATAGAAGAAATAACGGGTGTCAATAATTCCAAGCTTTTCATACCCTATATTGAAAAAAAAGAGCTTGCTAGATACTAGATTGCATTAGGAAACCTAGATAAAATATCTTACATCTAATATCTAGCAATCTTTTTTTCATTGGCAGTAGAATAAAATAATTTTGTGCAAGTTTCATGTCATACTTCCAATCAAGTCAGAATGTTTGCAACCTCACATTGTGGCATTTTGACTTCTCCAAAGCTCCCACGCCTGACAGCCCACCACCCTGCCCTTGAATTCCAGGGGTGCATACCGGTCCCGAGCAACAAACAGAAGCATTGTAATTAGCCTGGCACTGCCTGGTCACTCCTTCTGGAGACACAAGAACACTGGGACCATTCTGCTTTTCATCAGCCCAAACTCGAGCGTGTTATTTCCTGTGAAAAGATGCCCTTGTTCTCTGAGATATTTGTTCTTTGAGGGTTTGTCTTACACTCTCTGCGTCTGCACTCGCCCCCTTGCTCTGAGGCTTCTGAAAAATGATTAATTCTTAGTCCAAATTCCAATCCTACTCATATTTGGTCATGCAGAGCATAGAGTTCCACCACTTGGTATGTGATAAGCCCACCTCATGCAGAACAAGTATTGCTACTCCTACTGAGTTCTCATACACACAATGGGTGTCTCACCCAACCAGTACAAACCAAGCACAGTCACATTAACACATCAGTAAATGTAAAGGTTCTCTTGGTTTGATCTCTGGACCTGTCAAACAGCACCTCACAGGAGAACAATGATATAACACAGGAAACAGAAAAATGGAGGGTACACGAGCAGAGATATTTCAGCCCTTTTCTGCACCAAAATCAGGACAAAAAAATAAAATAAATAGCTATGGGCCCTTAATATTTTCGTGGCACCAGTGTCCTCTGCTATTTCTCCAATAACTTTTCTAAGACAAACTTCTGCAATCTCTGGCCATATAGATAAATACATCAACAAAATATTGATGCACACAGGTTTCCCTACTCTGTGTTAGACTATATTAGAAGGTTAACAAGTCAATGGTATTGCCATTTTAGGTCATGCAAGTTGACCTGCTCTTACCTGATCTCCCTGGCTGTTTGGACATTGGCACTGAAACTTCTGTAAGCGGAAGGACATAAACCTCAGGTCCATTCTGTGCAGCTGGAGAGCTCTGGATAGAGAATTCAGTGTTATAATCTTCTCCTTCCACATTGTCAAGCTCCTAAGGGAAACAACAGCGCTATTAAAGAGAAAGGAGAGGAGGGACAAGGATTTTTTTTGTCACAACCCAAAACTAGCTAACACTTTCACAGCCACAGGGCTGTAGGGAGGATCTATTTGCATTTGGTATGCATACACAGGCCCCCAGCCCTTAAATGTAATTCCTTGTTTTGTCTTTACGACTGTACATGGCAATGGAATGCTGTAGACTGGCTAATGCCGCCCTACACCCTATTTGTCAAGATAGTCCAACCTGTGACCCTCCAAATCTCTGTCACTGAACTACCTGAATTCTTGAACAACCTTTGGCTTTTTACATCACCTGGAAAGCAGTTCTGATTTTTTTTTATTATCCTTTATTGCCAACATGGTAGTCAGCATTGTACAGAGACCTCTGCTTACCTCTAAGGCAGACAAAACATATACAAGTACCTTCTAAGTAGTGTCCTAGTATAGGGCCCTAGAGCTGCAAGACTGCAGTGCTAGTCTCTACTGCTGTCATGAGAGGGTTAAATGCAACATATTACTTTGGCGCATAACAGACCCCCTTGCTCTCTATTTACATGCTTCAGTTGTGATGATCTCATTACTCATGACTGGCTTTCCATGGCACTGCAGCTGGCATAGAATCACCCTCTCCCATTTTATGAAGGATGCCAGCTGCTATCTTGTTTACCAGTCAAGCAGCCGTGGGGTATGTGGGATGTGGGCCTTACACACTCCTACAAGTAATTGTGTGCTTGTACCTTATATGTTCTGCCATGTAACTAGAGTGATACAATCTCATGAACAGCTATATGCTCCATATTAGTGAGGGAATGACGATATAATTCTAAGCAACTTTCCAACATGCATTAATAAAACGTTCAGTGGTTTGCTAATGATATATAAATGTATTTGAAACTGAATGCGGTTATCTGCCTTTCCTTTATGCACTGGCTGAAACAATCTAACAGAAGTCATCTCTCTTCCATCCAAGACAACGCTGTTATTTGTCTGACTTCTGCTACTTTGATTCAGAATAATCATTGCATATAATAGTAAGGGTCAGACAGGTCATGTTTGTCAGTGTGTCTATCTATGTTTGTCTATCTCTGGGTTATTGCCTTACAATCCTCTAGCTGTTTTATGTCTAAGCTGTAGGGCTACAGGTACAAACCAAGACCAATCCTAAGCAATACAATAAATACATATTTGCATAGATCAGGCAGTAATACAGTATAGATACAGTAAAACAATAAGTGTGCATGTACAAGTTTAAGGATGCAATGCATAAGGAAGTTACCCACCTTGAGGTACAGAGGTGCACACACACACACACACACATATACTGTATATTCCCTATGCTATAAAGAGATGCAATTCAATACTCCTGCATACAGGCTTACAAACACATATGTTCATAAAGCCAAGTATGACACATACATTCTGCATACAAACAGGAATGCAAGTACAGATGCACGCAGAAAGACACATACATGAACATACCTGAGTCCTTGGGTATGCATGTTTATTTTCATGCAGCAGATAACCACAGACTGGCAAGAGGATATTAGTAGTGCAGAAAATCAGCAAATACAGGACCTCACAGTCCCAGGGGACAAAATCCTTTCTACATGTGCATACAGGCACAGACTTTGGCACAGCTGCACGCACATCCCTACCTCTCCGTGCCTCCAAGACAAGCCTTTAATCCCAAAAGCTGCCCCAGCAATTAAATAGGAAAGCGTCAGCATGTCAGTAGTGGGGTGACGGGGAGCAAGGGTTGTTTAGCGCTGCCATTACAAACCGAGTTCAGCTGGCACAGCCCTGCCAGCCTCTGCCTGGCACATTAGCCACACTCTGCTGAGCTGCAAATTGGAATCCAAAGACTGTGTTGGAAATGGGGGGCGGCCAGGCCCTCACATCACATTTTCTTATATAGAAGTGACATGCCATTTACTGCCCACACTGTGCCATTGTGCCGCCCCAAAGCACGTGCTATAACAATACCCACTGTTCTCTGCACATTAAGTCTTATTATCCAGTCTGACATGGAAAGGTTGATACAGCTCTTATAACACTAAGGGGCCTATTTATGAAGCCTCATTTTTTTCTGGTTGAGTTTTAAAGAGGAAAAAATATTAAAAAAAAAAAATCACGATATTTATTATTCTCCAAAGCTGCTAAAAATCTGAATCCGAAAATACTCCAACTAAAACATCTTAACATGGAACATGTTTTTTACCTTCAGGTTTCTCAATAGTTTCATGCTGATTACGTTGGTTTTCTTTAAAAGTTTTTTCTTTCTCAGAGCAGAAATACATCATTTGATCAGAGTCAGTGTTTTAAAGGGTTGTGACAACTGAACTAGTAATCCACAAAAGAGTGCAATTGCACTTGCCCCACTAGAGCTGCAGCCTCCTCCCAAGGGAAGGGGTATGGGGAGTAGTATTGCAGGAGCCATCAGAGGCCTCAGAAACACTCCTGCATCAAAGAGGTGTACAGTTTAATCTACAGTAATTCCACAACACAGATACAATATATATAGTGTGGATGGATATTCCCAAACACATCAAAATGCAGCTTATATCAATCATTAAAGGACAAGGAAAGTCTAAAATAGAATAAGGCTAGAAATGCTGCATTTTGTATACTAAACATAAACATGAACTTACTGCACCACAAAACCTAATTAAACAAATGATTTATGCTTTCAAAGCTGGCTACAGGGGGCTGTCATCTTGTAACTTTGTTAAACATCTTTGCAAGCCCAAGACATGTGCATGTGCACATGCTCAGTGTGGTCTGGGCTAAGCTTAGGGATTGTCATAAATTATCAAAACAGCACAATAATATCTGCCAGAAGCTGATACAACAAGACTGATTAATAATCAGAATATACAGACTGCCCTGGGTCCTGTGTTGTCATGTAATCTAATGTGGATTTTATTGTTTTTGTATTGCTTAATACAAACTTTATCCAACTCTGCAGAACCAGTGGCTGCAGAAAATTAATCCTCCAAAAAGAATTCCAGTTTATCTGCTTAAATCTGGCCCCATGATCTTTGTCCCTGCAACTGGAGTTGGAAACATGAAAAGGGATTTAAAGGCAAAAATAAAATCCAATACAAATCGCTACACAGTTGCCGACTGCTCTAAGGTGAAACAAAGCTGCTGGAGTTCTGAAAGGCTTGTTGAGAAACACTCAAAAATACACTCTATATTCCCCATGTTTCAGATTTCCAAGTGATTTTTATATATTTTTGCCGTGGGTGCACTACAGTCTGCTACAGATGTGGAAAATGGCTATGTTCCTCTTATTTAAGGGTGCAGTGAATTTACCTGCCTACATGCTCACATGGGAGTGGAAGCTTGGTAAAAACTTTTTGGAATGACCAAAGGCCATTGGCTCCTAAACATGAGAGTGGCATGCTGCCAGGCTTACCAACCATACTAAACATTATTAAGCAAATGCATGATTATGGTGAAGGAACTGTATCACTATATGTACAATATAACCCACTCAAAAACCATCATTAACCAATCCAATTATTGTAAATGTTCTGTGAGTATGTCTTAAAAATATACTAGATTAGATCACATTAGATGCACAAAGGGGAGAAAAAACTGTTAAGATAAATGGGCATCTAATCTCCATGGCCAACATGACGCAAAACAGAAATGGTGTAGTTTGAGCCTCACTTTCTTTCTAAATTGATTTCAAGCCTTTGATGATAAACCAATATTTATTGTTTGTTTAGGAAGCCTGGGGGTTCCATTGTCATTAAGAAATTGCCCATTCATGCTAATGAAATAAAGGTACAAAGTTTAATTACATCTAGTATCACAAAGAAGTAGGTGATTCATAGAGCATAGTATTTAGTTGGGCATTTTATTATTGGGGTTCCATTTTATTTGGGGGGGCCCACCATCCACAGGCTTTAAGTGGTCAATGTGCCAATACCTGGGACCCTGTGGGGAAGGACTTTGCTAAATAGTATGGGGTGATGACAAGTGTCAATACAAGCAAAAGGACAGATTCACAGTGCAATATTAAAGGTGGCCATACACTATAAGATCTATTAATTTGGCAAGATCCCCCTACATCCAACAATAGGATTACAAAGATGGGAATAGGTGCCAATGAGACAAGGACCACATCAGTCTTCAATAGCAGGGAAAACCA
>CM044448.1:21924062-21934683 GCA_024363595.1 Xenopus borealis
ATCGTAAAGTGAAATTTGGCCTCTTCGATCATCGAATATCAAATATCGAATAGATCGAAAGCTCGGATATTTGATAATTCGATCATTCGATGATCGAAGAAATAAATTCGACTGCCTACTTCGCCAGATTGAACCTACTGAATTGTAATAGAAGCCTATGGGAAGCTGCCCATTGGCTTCTGAGGCTAAGTCGTGCTCGAATACCATTCATACGATCGGAGCGTTCAATCGTTCGAATCGTATGAATTTTTCGGTATTCGATCGTACGAATTCATCGAGAAATCGGATCAAGCAAAATGATTGCCTAAAACAATTCGATTAGCATTCGATGGTCGAATACTTATCGAATTGTGAATTTGGTCGAGCTGATTTCTGGCAGTAATAGTAAATTTGCCCCTTGATGTGTTAATGCAGTCCTGTGTGCCACTGGATTTTGTTGTTTGGATGACTGTGGGGTGTTGGCCGAGCATCCACCTGTGTGCACCAGGCAGCTCTTCATTATCACTGATTAGGGTGTGCGAGGTCCTACCAAGGGGCGTAACTACAGAGGAAGCAGACCCTGCGGCTGCAGGGGGGCCC
This sequence comes from Xenopus borealis, assembly GCA_024363595.1. NCBI lineage: Eukaryota > Metazoa > Chordata > Amphibia > Anura > Pipidae > Xenopus > Xenopus borealis. The sequence continues at coordinate 21,924,642 of CM044448.1, forward strand.
AGGAGGAATAGGGGGCCTATTAAGCCTTACTTGATGAGCAATTTCAATATATAGTGGTAAAACAGGACAACCTCTGGAAATTTAGGGGCCCTAAAATAAATTTGCTGTGGGGCCCAGTAACATCTAGTTACGCCACTGGCTCCTACCCCATTGCTAGTCCAAATATGTTGTGCCAAAGCAATCAAAACCCCTACAGACTTACACCTAAATCAATGGCATGTGTAGCAAAAATGCTTCAGGCTCCAAGTGCTTTGGGGCTACACTTTTGTGATAATTAAACAGGATGCTAAAGCCACCAAACATCCTATGTGCCGCTACCCACAAAGGCTGGGGTAATTTTTACCATATAAGCACTAGAGGGCCCATGCCTAGGGTAGTAGTTTAAGGGGGACCTATTTGGCAAATAATACTTTTTCACAAAAAAACTCTACCACTGTTGTCAAATACTTTACTACTTTCCTTGCATGTCATGACTTTGCTTCCACCAACCTTATTGCGCATGCACCAAGGTCTTTAGGGGTTGCACCAGATAAAACACAGCTCTGCATAAAGGTCTATTAATCACAGAACATGCAAGGTCTTCAGTGAACGTAAGTCTTGTATGGAGGGGAGCTGACTGCTACTAGACAATTTGTATGTAGTCAGTACCAGCAGTGCAGAGAATAGGAAAGGACAGATAGATACTGTAGGGACCCATAGGTTTCTGTTTGGCACCTATGGAGTTAAGTCCCTGATCTCTGTTACTAGGCAGAAGGTTATGTTGCAGGTGCATGCTTCTAACCAATAGTTACAGCCCAGAGTGTAATGACGATTTCCTGCCTTACACTGTATAGTGCTGGGAAGGGAGTGGCAGCTTCCTCTTTGGCCTTTGGATGCTGATCCAGCAGGGTGTGCCCAGGGGGGACCTGGGTACAGAAAGGCCTTTGCTCTGAAAAGAAGTCGGGGACCAGGCAACCCCGTAAATGAGGTATAGCTAGCCTAGGGGAGTTTGGTGATAGACTCTCTAGGAAGAGTGAGACAGAAAGATTTAGCAGCATGAGCAGTTGTAGCTCCGCCAAGGATTGATAGAAGGAAGTAGCTTCCCGCAGGTTTTTAAATACCTGAGTGCAGGGACCTCAGAGAAGAGGGACTGTGAGGGTTGAGGCTGCTGTCCTGGAGCTCCCTGGAGAAAGGGAGGCCTGTCAAGGCTTCGGGAGGGTGCAACTCCTCCAAAGTCCTGTACCTGTCTGTGTGACGTCTGTGCTCCTGCTATATGCTCAACTCCTGTGTGAGTAAACGTGAGGATATTTGTCTCTGACATAATAAACCAGGAACCTCCTGGCGCCCATCATTTTTGTAAGATGCATGCACAGTGTCTGGGTGTTGTAGTTGCACTACACCGTAGAGGGAATGCTTCCACTTAGCGAAGGCCCGGGATCCTGCAGAGAGAGTCCAATGTAACCCATGCTCATACCAATAGCTGGACATTTTAACTATCTGTGGTCTGGATAGCCCAGATTAGCGTTACAATACATTTAAAAATACATAAAAAATAGGTTTGGGAAGCACCAACCATCAATTTCAGGAAAAATGGTGTGCAAAGACAAAGGTAGATAGTACGTCACAAAGAGAAGAGAAAGAATTGGCTCATTTATATGCACCTTCCCATTCTCGGCATCCGATACTCCTGTTTATGGTTGTAGTAAAACTTAACTTTTAATAAATATGTTAAAAAGAATGTCCGTTGTGAATTATTAAAATGAATGATTAACAACAGGAAGGCTGATTAACCAAAGCCGGATGGTGGGATGTGTGAGATGTGAGCAATACCAACTGAATAGTGGATTTACGTAATGGTCATACCGAGCATATAGTGTATAGTGTTTATAATATTTACAAATGCTGTAACTTTAAAATGAGTGCCCACTGGAAAGTTGCTTAGCACTGAATTTTCTTTTATTTCTTTTACTATGCTTTATAAACCCCTTTCTCTTTTCTTATTATTATTGTTGTTTCTTAGTCTTAGAAATGGAGAGTTACTCTGTATCAGTTATATATTTACATTGGACACATGCACAACAGGTTTATTTAACATTTTAAAAAATTTCATCCCAATTTCCTAAAAACATCATCTGCTATCCTGAGGTTAACGTTACAGCTCATAAGACACTTTACTATGCATACACACAGATGCAATTCATTGTATGAATAATTCTCACTTGGCATTCTTGTAAATGTCATGAAATGGAACGTGTGGGCTGTTTCTACAGCTGATCTCTATATGCCCTTAATTTCCATATCTGGATCCAACCCTGTCATGAGTCTGGTATCATCTTCAAAACCCATATCTCCATGCATTTGCTATACACACAGAAGGAATTATACAATTGATAATAACAACAATTACAAATAAACGTGTGGTCATTGCCCCAGTCGGATACTCTTATTTACAAACGATAAACATCAGTTTCGGTTCTTTAGGTACTTATTTCAAACACCCTTGTATTGCCTTATTCAGGGCTGATATTGTAACCTAAAATATCCTTACTCATATGAACATACGAATAAGTAAAGACAAGGACGTTTTGTTGAAAGGAACCAGATTAGCAACCTTTGAAGGCACTACTGAAAACTATTCCTCCTGAGACTCTTAGCACAATAATACTTTACTGTAGGCATACTGTAAATACTACATACAGTACCAAAAAAAATCAAAATACAAAGAATAAAGATTTGAACAATGAAACATCTGGACTGTGGACTGTGCTGAAAAACTCTTATCTGAACTATAGCTCATGCATTTTCAACTAGCCCTAGTACAGTGCACAGTATGAAGGGGATGTAGAAGGGAAGCAAATATAATACCTAATATTATTATAATTGTGGTTTTGTGGTTATTTTTTACATTTTCTCTTAATTCCTTTGCACATGGTTATATAGTGATATTCAAAATGGTAACAAAGACTAGTTCATCACATGCATCACATGCACACTATGGGGCAGATTTACAAAGGGCCGAATTTTAGAAGTAAAAAAATGTGAAATTCTACCCTCAAAGTTTTTTTAAAAGGCTTTTTCGATCGAAAATGGACCTATTTCGATCGAATAGGTCCATTTTCAATCGAATAAAAAATTGTTCGATTCCAACGATTCTCCGCAAAATCCTTTGAATTCCTACAACTTAGATAATTTTTCAGGACATTTTCTATGAGGTCCCCCACAGACTAAAATGGCAATTCAGCAGCTTTAAGCTGGTGAATAGTCGAAGACGAACGATTGGGCAAGTACTCTGAAATTCAAATTTTTTCAAATCGAAGTAGCCCAAAATTACTTCGAAATTCGAATTTAAAAAATTCGAATTTTATTCGAATTTTCACTTCGACCTTTAGTAAATGTGCCCCTTAATTATTCTGTCAAATTCTCCTGCAGACTTTTTTATAGGCTCAGAAAATTTCTTTCTTGGAATTAGAAGTCCACAGGGCAGATCTGCGTAAAGTGATTGCATTGTATTGCCTCTGGGCATAAAAGGAGTGCAATTCATAAGAAGAATTTATATCCATTGGCGTGTATGTACAACATTAGCAGGTAAAAAGTGGGAGGATGAAAACTGAGTAAAACAAGTAATATATGACACATCTCTGCATCTATAATATGCCAACTGACTAGATGGAGAATGGGAAGAATGAGAGACATCCATCAGCCAAGATCCTGTGGGTGAAGCCCAGCCTATGTGTTTTCTCTCAGTCTCTGAGCGTTCTTTGTGCTCAACACTGGAAAGCCACCTCTCTGCCATTTATTTGCGTTCGAGATGGAGGGGGGAGATGTTATTCCAGGCTGCAGCTGTAACATTACAATTCCACCACCAGGAACAAGTGGTGTAATTAGAATGATGTACAGGAAGAACAGAAGCATTGATAGAAGAGAAAGAACATAATTGTGTGGAATGTAACCAAGTCAGCAAGAGAGAGGATAAAATTGTGCTTGTACAATTGTGTGAGTGCAACAGTAGTGTTGCTAAATGTATATTCGTTTGAGAGTCAGTAAGTATAGTTACTGACTAGTCCCGGATCTCTGACATGCAATATAATGGGTTTTTACATATTCATATAGGTATTTCATCCATTATGATTTAAACAATGTTCTGTTATAAGTGCACTGATGAGAAACTGTTACAACAGCCAGAATTCAAAATTGATCAGTACAATGTTCTAACAGAAATCCAATAATTCAGGCGTATATTCCAATAGTACCTTAATTTACTATGACAGCCAGGAACATATTATGGTGCAATATTTACCTACATACATTGATTAGAAACAGGATATTATGGCAATTTGAGGAAAGGGGGCTGCTGTAAGTTGCCATAAATTAGCACGTTTTATTGGGTTTTTGGTAGGGATGCACCAAATCCAGGATTCGGTTCTGTATTCGGCCAGGATTCGGCAATTTTCAGCAGGATTCGAATTCGGACGAATCCTTGTGCCTGGCCGAACCGAATCCTTAAAATCAGGTGACTGTAAAAAAATTTTTGTCGAGCTTCATGCGCGGCTCTCATTTACCCTCCCCCTCGCTAATTTGCATATGCAAATTAGGGGTCTGATTCGTTTCGGTATTCGGACGAATATATTTCACAACAGATTCGGGGTTCGGCCTAATCCAAAAGAGTAGATTCGGTGCATCCCTAGTCTTTGGGCCTTGAAATATTGTACATGCCATATAGGCACAGGTGGGTCGGTGCCTAGAGTGACAGCTTTAGTGGGGTAACCCTTGGGTGCCAGTAAAAATTCTCCCTCCACTGGACAGCTAGACATGGTGGCAGATGTTCAGGGAGAAGTTTGCTAGCCAGGCCCTGTTTTGATTCTCAGTCTCACACTTGATTCACCGTATTAAACAAGAAACCTATATTTGTAACAGGTATTTCAGGCCTGGTGTTTTCATAGAATGTATGCATAGTCAGCAGCTAGTCACAGATCTCTGATGTGCATTATAATTGGATTTTACATATTTGTATAGATATTTCATCCATTATAATATCAACAATATTCTGTTATAGGTGCACTGATGAGAAACTGTTACAGCTGCAATAATTCAAAATCGATCAGTACAGTGCTCTAGTTAACAGAAATCCAACAATTCAAGCGCATATTCCAATTGCTGATTAATTTTCTGCCACAGCCAGGAACGTATCGGGGTGCAATGTTTACCTACAGACCTTGATTAGAAACATGATATTAAAGGGATCCTGTCATGGGAAAAAAACATCAGTTAATAGTGCTGTTCCAGAAGAATTCTGCATTGAAATCGATTTCTCAAAAGAGCAAACATTTATATTTCATTTTGAAATCTGACATGGGGCTAGACATATTGTCAATTTCCCAGCTGCCCCAAGTCATGTGACTTTGATAAACTTCAATCACTCTTTACTGCTGTACTGCAAGTTGGAGTGATATCACCCCCTCCCTTAAGAACAGCACTCAATAGTACAACCCATGTCCCACTGTGTACTATTCAGTTACATTGAGAAGGAAAACAATAGCCTACCAGAAAGCAGTTCCCTCCTAAAATGCTGGCACAAGTCACTGGAGCTGCACCATTAATAAAACATGTTTTCCCATGACAGTTTCCCTTTAAGGCAATTGTCAGAGGGGGCCTGCTGTAAGTTGCCCTAAATTATAACTTTTTATTGGGTCCTTTGGCCTTGAAATACTGTACATGCCATATAGGCACCTGTGGGCCCAGGCCTAGAGCAGCTTTAGTGGGGTGGCCCTTGGGTACCTATAAATAGTAAAAATTCTCACTTCACTGGATACGTGCAGCTAGATTTGGAGGGAGAGCATCAGTTAGCAGTGATGCTCGGCCCTGTTTTGATTCTCAGTCTCACAGTATCAAATAAGAAACCTATTTTTTGTAACAGATTTCAGGCTTGGTGTTTTTAATGCAATGTATAGAGGACGAAGTGATTAAAGCGGAAGGGTCCAACCTACATGCATTTTCCAACATTTCAACAGCACCCAAATTATTTTGCTGTTGGGTGCAACCGGCCATCTGGTGACCTACAAACTGCCTCATGCCATCTGCTTCTGCATTCCACAATATCTGACCCCTCAAGTCAATACAACATTCTAAAAACTACACATTCTGTATTCGACTAACTTGCAGTTTTACGTTTCTTTTTATACTTTACTACATCTTTCAGACCACCAAGCATATCTCTACATGGTTGCTAGCAACCCTATAGCTGTGAAAATGTAAATAAACACACAAAAGAAACATTAAAGACCTATTTTAAGGTGAACTACCCTGTGTGTGGTAATCCCTAAAACTGGGATTCTTACACCCTGTTCTATTGAAAAAACACTGATCTGCCTTAGGCACATTTCCCCACAAGTTACCAGGGGCGGCAAAAAGCCACCACTGGTACCTTTGAGAGACAATTTTCTGGGTTTTAAATTGCAAATTCAACTTTTATCGTGCACTGGTGATGTGCCCCCTCCCAGACATGTTACTACGGAAGATGGGAATAAGAGTGGTGGGGGAGGTGACAGAACCTGCCTCAGGGTGGCCCATGACAAAGCCAGATAGACCTGGACACCTCTGCTGATTTCCTTTTGTTCTAGTCTAAACAGCATTACCGTTGGGGATGCAATAACATTTCATTTGTAAGACAAGAGATTTCAGAGGTGGAAGAGAAAAAACAGAACTGGGACTGAGGGCAAATCAAAGCACACCATAGCCTAAGAACCATTCAATCCTATTAAAACATTACAGTAACTGTGCCAGGCAGGGCTAATACTAGAAAGAATTCCAGTGCAGCATATCAAGAAGATTTGTCCAAGAAGCCAAGTATATGTGGCAGTCTTGAGAACCAAGTGAAATCTAAATTAAGTAGCTTTTCTTACCAGAAACAGTGCTGAGACTCTGCTGAAGGCTGTGCCTAAATCCAGCACCATGGACAGAGCACCCCTAACTCTGCAATACAATGGGTTAACAGACCAATTCTACAAAAAAAATGTATTTAAATATAAAGCACTGTTAAATTTGAAACACTATTACACTTTATAATATATCAATATGGATTATGTAGCAATGGGAGAAGCTACAAAGTACAGCAGTGTTGAATACAATCGTTTTAGTTTTTATACATATAAGAACTACGGAACTACAGAAGAGCGCTTATTTCCAAGGAGGTTCTGTATAAGTAGATGCAAACTTATACTAAGTAGACCATTGCATTTATTAATAAATTTACTCGAATAAATCTGGTGCTGGAAAAGACTTGATAAAATCATGAAAAATTCAGAATCGTGTGATATTTTCTGATTTATCACCAGAAACTATGATTTTTTTTTGGATTATTGCCCAAAAATCGCAATTTATTGAGATTATTGTGCGAAACCCATCTGAGATCATGATATATTCCAATTCTAAATGGAACAACTGCCATTGACTTCTACATGACCTTGGCAGTGTGAGAGGGAGTACTTTTTTATTCAGACTTTTAACAGCCTCGGGGTTTAATACATCTCAAATAAATGTTATTTTTTTTCCTATGGAAATATTTTGTTTTTCCCCTTTAAAACTGACAATAAAAAATCTGACTATATTAAATAACCTCCTAAATGTTAAAATAGATTTTTCATTTGATGGTAATATTTGGCACCCCCCCCCCCCAGTGATTGATGAATTTCCTTAATTGAGGAGCTTAAGGGGAGATATGATAACTATGTATAAATATATAAGTGCATCATATAATAATCTCTCTAATGCTTTATTTACCAGTAGGAAGGGTTTTTTTTACAGTGAGAGCTGTGAAGATGTGGAATTCTCTCCCTGAGTCGGTTATACAGGCTGATACATTAGATAGCTTTAAGAAGGGGTCAGATGGCTTTTTAGCAAGTGAGGGAATACAGGGTTATGGAAGATAGCTCATAGTACAAGTTGATCCAGGGACTAGTCCCATTGCCTTTTTGGAGTCAGGAAGGAATTTTTGTCCCCCTCTGAGGAAAATTGGAGAGGCTTCAGATGGCGGTTTTTTTGCTTTCCTCTGTAACAACTAGCAGAAATGGCAATACGTCAAGGAAACACTATACGATAAAACTCTATGGGATCCGCAGGTTTGACAATACACTTTTCTGAAATATGCTGTTTATTTTCAACATTGTGGCTAAACTCTTGCAAGATGTATTTTGTATATACGTATTTACGGTGTTGTATGATGGCCTCATAGTTAAGTTAATTATTGACAAGCAGCAGGCCGACATTCTGTATGGAAATTGTTTTCTACTTGGCTTTTTTTTTTGCAAAACATTACTAAAATTCTTTAGTAATGGAATCAATTTTATGATCATGACTTTACAACTACAGACCCCTGTTTTTGAAAGTAAATGCATTTGTTTAGATACAAAACTATTAGTGAAACAGAGTACTAGGGAAAGTGCATTGAAAAAAACCTTTTTGTATGTTTGGATCTGCCAGCTTTTGATGTAGGACCCTGGACACTTAGGGGGTCACTAAAATCCAGAAAAAAAATTCACTATTTTCTTAAAACCACTTCGACCAAACTCCCATCCACATTTCTACTATATTCAGTAAATTAAGTAAAAAAAAATCTGATGCAGGAAAAAATTAAAAATTTGACACCCAAAAAACACAAATTAATTTGAATATGGTAGGAAAACCCAGCTCAGATCATGTTATCTTCCAATTGTAAATGGGACATCTGCCATGTCCTTCTACATGACCTTAGCAGGTTTGAGATGGAGTACTTTTTTATTCGGACTTGCAGCATTGGAGTTTAATAAATCACAAAAAACTGAAGGTTTTTTTTCTTCTCCAGAAAAAAATAGTTTTTTTCTCAGACCAGAAAATATCGGACTAAATAAACCCTTATCAGGGTCAGACTGGGCCAGCGGGACACCGGGCCCAGATTCGCGATTTGCCGCTCCTTCCTGCTGAAACCGGCCAAAGAACATAATACATGCCTTCGCACAAGCGGGGGCCCTGGACAGCAGCCCCAGTGTGCTGAAATACTACTATATTGTATCAAACAGCATATTTTTTTGAGAGTTAAAGTGACACTATAACTCACTCTTGCTGAGGCCTGTGCCTAATAATATTCACTGAATTACAGAGGAAGTGCATCTGCAGCACATGTCTGGAGAGAAGCTGGTTGGTGATGCTGTACCATGTTATTTAAACAACTAGTCAGATTCCAGGAATCATATATCTCCCAGCTACATAGAGTCTCTTGGGGTATGTGATGTCCAGTAATGAGGCAACATACTGACCCACTGCAGAATTTACATGTGATCGCTCTCTGTCTGTGCATCTTTTTCTAATACATGCAATCAACTCTGTACTAAAAATCATTTCTAAAAATATATTCTAACTATGATAGTCTATCTAGGACTGGGTCCCACTGTAACAGTTGCCATCACAAAGACTGGTAAGCTGACAAATGTCAGTAATTAAATATTCAGAGTGGGTGTCTGTTTGCTGCCTCCTTACATTGTAGCTGTTCCCCTCAAAATCACAATAATACAGCTACTATGCTGAACCATGTATGCCACATTTGGATAAATAGTGTTTTGCTCAGCATTTTTTTTGTTATTGTGTTTCTGCAGCATCATGTGGGGCTCCTGCAAATTTCTGCCTTTTATTAAGGTAACAGATTAATGCAACCGGAGATCATTAGGTCAGATCTCCACCACCCAAAGTAGCTGCTGGAATTACACGTTTCCATTGAGAATGCCTTGGATGCACAAACCACTGTGGTTAACAGCACTAACAAACTAAACAAATTAATAGTTTGGCACTCTTTTCAGATGTGGACCAAAGGGGGCAGCTGTACTCTAACTATAATATACTCACTAACTAAGTTACACAATCGTAATAAGAGAGCTCCTTTTCACTACCTAGGCATCCACATAAGCATGAGATTGAGAAGATAAACTATGTATTTTGGTTGGAGGTGTATCCTTACTTCCTCCTATCATGGTAACATAGTAACATAGTAAGTAAGCTGAAAAAAGACTTGCGTCCATCAAGTTCAACCTTTTTTTTT
>CM044448.1:21937209-21970949 GCA_024363595.1 Xenopus borealis
CCTCGCCTAGTTTAAAATCTCCTCCAACCGTCTAGCCATCTTCTCCCCCAAAACAGCGGCGGCACCATCATTGAGGTGCAGCCCATCCCCAGCAAAGAGCCTGTAGCCGACTGAGAAATCAGCCCAGTTCTCCAAAAACCCAAAACCCTCCTCCCTACACCAATCTCTCAGGAAAGAGTCAGGCAAACTGTGCTCTTTTGACTCAGATAAACAGTTATCTGACTGTGCTTATAGACTTTTTCTTCTGGAGTATCACTTACTGGTTGGGGCTTATAAAATACAACCCGTAATTTTTTTATAATAACCTGAAAATCTCCATCTATAGCTGATGGAACACTTACAGCACCCCTTTGCAGTGTTCGGCTGTGAGTTCCATAGCGGTCAGCCTTGAAACCATCTTACCTTCCTATACTCACACACTATCCAACAGTTACAGCCTCTTCTCTAAAAATAGATACATCAACATATCACAGAAACATCGATGTAGCCATTGTAGGTTTTCTAAGTTGTCTTTGCACAGATCAGTTATTCTACCACAGCAGAGCCCAGGACAGTAACCCTTCTCACTCCCCAGCTATGTATCCTTCATTCTAAATGATTTGACAAGTTACACAAACACTTCACACCAGATGTGGAAGGTGATAGGTTATTTACTTTCAGTTCCTCCCTGACTAAATGATCTGTTAAAAAAACTCAGACTTGTGCTGCAGCATCATATTGTGGCTCCTGTAACTGCTACAGCAACCAAGGGTCCCAGAATCACTGTGGTCTGTGGTATATTGTAACTATGCAATAGCTATAGGTATATTTTAACAATGCAATATCTATCTAGAAATTACAAGCAACTTTGAGTTAATACACAAGTATAGCCATTAAATAGCACGGCATGTCTGTCCTTAGAATAAACATAAAAACAATGAAGAGAACAATTCCTCCTTTCCTTGTAAACATGGCACTTCCTTTAAGCTGTCTGAGCTCCCCCCCCTCAAGTGTTCTTAGCCTCTCCCACCCCTTTGCAACGGAAGGCTGCTTGTGAGAATAACACTGGAATAACTGGCAATAAACGGAAGCATTCCTCACATCCTACAGCAGGATAATAATGAGTACAAGGCCAGAGAGTGGCAGAGAACTGCACCAAATCAAAACACAGCCAAACAACACACAAGGACACATTGTTCTCACCTGCTAGAACATCTTCTCCCAACAGTAACATTCAAGAGCATATAAAGCAAGCATTTCTGTCTCACTCCTTTGTAGGAAGCTAGTTAATTCATTAGCACATTATGGGCGTCTCAGACACAAAGAGACAATATTCAAAGGTAACATTTCACTTCACACTTTGTGTGTACACAACCCGTTCAAGGGATTATGAGAGGGCTAGAAATAGGGGTAGATAGAAGAAGCACCATCCTAGGGAACAACTATTTATGGGAAAAAGAATGGGGTCACATTTCCATAAAATGTGTATTGGTGGTTTATAAAAGTTTTACTGTGCAAATCTTTTTAACAACAGCCACACACCTACATAGAGGGGCAAATTCATTATTGCGCGAAGCGTCTAACGCTAGCGCTACTTCGCCAGCGTGACGTCAATTCGTAACTTCGGAAATTCACTAACACCGGCTCTGGCGAATTTACGCTAGCGAAGTAGATAGACTAGCATAACTTTGCACCCTTACGCCAGGCGAAGTTGCGCACTGACGAAGGATCGTAAATTCGCAAGTTCACCAAGATGAACATTTTCCTGAACGTTAGCACTTACGTTAGACGTTACTTCGCCTAGTCAGACCAGGCGAAGTTCAATACAATAGATAGGAAGTTGAAAAAAAAAACTGTAAAAATCCCAAAAAAACGCTGGCGTGTTTTAGCATTGGAGGGTGATAGTCTGAAAAAGATCGATATTTTTTTGGGGGGGTTACCCTCCTTCCCCCCTACATTTCCTAACATATGGCAACTCAACTATACAGGGGGCACATGTAGGGCAATAGGACAACTTTATTTATTTTATTAAAGGTTTCCTGGGCTTGTGTAGTGGAATGTAGTGGCTGTAACATATACTTCTATTCTAAGTTAAAGTACCCGTCGTATGCAAATTAGGCTTCGCTAGCATAACAGCGCTCTGCCTAGCGAAGCAACACTAGCACAACTACGCTACCGTTCACCAACCTGAGCGTAAATTCGTACTTTAGTGAATTTGTGTAGCGCTGGCGAAAATTAGCCTAGCAAAGTGCGGCGAACACTAGCAAAGATAACGCTAGCGAATTTTCGGATCTTTGCCCCAGAATGTCTACTGTATGAGCTACACACTGTAAAGGCACATGCCTGCCAGGAGCAGGATGCAGTGCCCTGGGTATCAAAGCTATTAAGCCCAGCTCTAGAACCTTTCATGAAAACATTGTTCTGCTGGACATTCATTCTGCTGGGCATTCATACTCACTACCTTCATGGTGAAGAATCCTTTATGTTGCTTCCTAAGAACATCCCCTATTAGCTTATAATGTTATATTCCATTTTTGTAATGAGCATTTATGTCCTTATGCGAGAACCTCGCACCCCCAACCTTGACAGTATTTCCTCCTCCTGCATTTTTTTACTTTTAAACCAGTTTCAAATCTCTGCAGTTTTCTTGAGGCCTGGCCCACAAAACTGTACTTAATACTTAAAGGGGTTGTTCATCTTGAAGTTACCTTTTAGTATGTTACAAAATAGAATATTCTTAGAAACTATTTATCATAGTTTTTGAATTATTTGTCTCCTTCTTCTGAATCTCAGATGGGAATCACTAAAAGCTGCAGCCGATACACCTTTGTTCTCTTTGGTGATACTATTCCTTTAATAAAGGAAGTCATGGTATGATAGCACTCCTATCTAATAATGGTATCATATAGGGTGGAATACTAAAAGGGAAAATACTACACTATATCCATTTGCATGCACTGAACTGCAGAGAGGTGCATCTGCATCATTGCAGAGCTAGAGAGTGGCTGGGTAGTGATGGTGCACTGCACCCTGTAAACAATATCTTTTAGCATCAGTTTCCAGAAATCATACATCTCCCAGCTACACACTGAATTGTTTTTCTCTGTGACATGGAAAAGCAACTCCTTTTGCCTCTAGAGGCAGAATATTTACAAAAGTACATATATATATGTGTGCTGATTGAACAGTATCCATTTTGTGATTTCTGTCTGCTGCATTTCTTCATATCATATGTGAGTCAGCTTGCTGTAGAATTGCATTATGAAATAATTTCTTCCAATAATGGATAGTTGCTGAGACCGTTGCCTCTATACTTTGTAACTGATCACATCCTTTTGACAATACTAATATGAAGCTGATTCCTGTCAGTATACATGTCAATCAAATTTCAATAAACAAACAATATTTTCCTATTACAGAAGGTACAATCTGAGAAATAAATCTGAGGAATAAAAAGTAAACACTGTATTAGTGTAGTACTGGTCCTGGCCTTAGCTGTTTTTTTACCAACTAGGTGGCAATTCTACATGTATGGGATCCAGTATATGGCAACCTTTTATCCAGAAAGCTCAATTAATGAAGTAATTATGATTTTAAAAAATGATTTCCTTTTCCTCTGTTAAACTGTACCTTGTACTTGATCCTAAGAAATAAAACATCCTTATTGGAGATCTAAAGTACAGAAAGTCCTTATCTGGAAAATCTCAGGTCCTGAGCATTCCTTAAGGAATTTTAAAGGAATTGAGCAACTTGAACTAAAATATAGGACATGTACATATTTAGCCTCTGCACTGCATAAATTCAGTGGGTGGAACAGGCTGGTGTATTTTATTTTTGTGCGCATCCAAAAATGCATGCTGAGCATGTTAAATGTGGGAATGTAATAAAAGTCACTAATGGAATATTTGCCATTTGAAAAGTTATGCCTTTGTGCAAACAAGTTTTCATTTATTATAGCTTTTACAAACCCGGAAACTATTTAGCGCCCTCTTCCGACAGCGGAAGGTTCAGAAATTTTATAGTTTATAATATAATAAAACTTCTTACTGAAAAAGATTACATCACCTTGAAACTCGTCATAAAAGTGTGCAATGCGGAATTAAAATGGAAAATGTTCGCTTAAAGGGATCCTGTCATGGGGAAGATTTTTTTTTTAAATGCATCAGATAATAGTGCTGCTCCAGCAGAATTCTGCACTGAAATCCATTTCTCAAAAGATCAAACAGATTTTTTTATATTTAATTTTCAAATCTGACATGGGGCTAGAAATTTTGTCAATTTCCCAGCTGCCCCAAGTCATGTGATTTGTGCTCTGATAAACTTCAATCACTCTTTACTGCTGTACTGCAAGTTGGAGTGATATCAGCCCTTCCCTTTCCCCCCACCCAGCAGCCTAACAACAGAACAATGGGATGGTAACCAGATAACAGCTCCCTAACACAAGATAACAGCTGTCTGGTAGATCTAAGAACAGCACTCAATAGTAAAAACCTATGTCCCACTGCGTACTATTCAGTTACATTGAAAAGGAAAAACAACAGCCTTGCCAGAAAGCAGTTCTCTCCTAAAGTGCTGGCACAAGTCACATGACCGGGGCAGCTGGGAAATTGACAAAATGGCTAGCCCCATGTCAGATTTCAAAACTGAATATAAAAAAATCTGTTTGCTCTTTTGAGAAATGGATTTCAGTGCAGAAGTCTACTGGAGCAGCACTATTAACTGATGTGTTTTGAAAAAAAAAATGTTTTCCCATGACAGTGTCCCTTTAAAATTTGCAGTGCAATAGCAGTTTAAAGAAGAATATTACATTGTGAAATGCAAATTTTTATACTTATTTGTGCAAATTATTTTGCTCTTCGCAACATTTCTGGCATTCCCCCATTGCAATTCTTTTGTATCCTTTTTAAACACACAGCAGGTTTGTAAGTTCAACTTGCAACTATTTCATTGTTTCACTACACAAAAAAGCAGCATGTTGCATTTAACAAAAATTCTTGCAAAAAAACACAAATTTGAACACGCTTGAATAGAAACGGACACAATATAATAGAATTTATTAGATGATGCTTTTTAAAGAGTCTAAATTTTACTATTTTACATCACACACTCAAGACAGCTAATTCATTAAATTTGTTTAATTGTAATTCGTGTTTGTTTTCATAATCCAGCCCAAGAACAGGGCACAAAGAATATGAATTTGAATTCTTTGGATGATGAACAATGTTTGTGCATCATGTGGCAACACATACAAACAGATGCATTCAGTTATCCAGTAAAACATTACAAATAATAAAAAGTTTATATTCTGTGAGGTTGAACGATAACTGGGATTTTGGCAGCCCCAGAACCAAATCTGATATTTAGTGCCTCCCCAGTAGGAAGGAGCCTGTCACCAATTTCACATGGATGACATGGTGGCATTATGAGGAAATTGGTTGCAAGCAGGGGGCACTCACCAAATCTTGCACTGATTGATGATTACTGGTTGTTGAACATTATGCTAACCTATCAGTTTTAAATATATTCTCATTACTCTAAGAATGGCAGATTCTTCTTTTACCCCTATCTCCACCAACAAAAAGTTATTTTGGTGGAAGAAAAGGCAATGAATCGGACTAGCAAATGTACAAAATATTTATATATATTAATACGTTGGGCAAAAGGAGCAAACTCCACACTACAGAAAACCCTTGATCAATCAAGAGTGCAATAATACTAATGGGCCATGGAGATGGTCATCAATCATGACTTATCTTCCTTCTCCCTTTCTATATTGTTTTGTATAATGCACAATAATAAAAAAAAATGAATATTTAATTATATGTATTAACATTATTTGCTCAAATGTTATTGCAGGTAAAACTACAGTATATAATCATTCAACTGAAATAAATGCATGATTGTCTGCTTCAAATAAAAATATGCTTTAATTTCATGTCACTTATTCTTGAAATAAACAAGAACTTTAGGACATGTACTAGCATTTCCCTATATACACAGCATGGGCACATTTATCTCACAGTAATCTCTGTTTCGATGATCAGTAATGTAATATTAAATTCCCTTTAATGGGTTAATTTTGATTGAAATGATTTCTGCACATTTCTCGAATCCAAGCATTCCTTGCAGCCTCCACCAATTTGACAATATCCAGATTTGATTTTCTACCATTAGTCGTATCTAAGAAAAACAGCCACCATGGAACCTTTTTAGCACTTCCTATAATTTCATGATCTTCAAATTGGGCTTTCAGGTGCATCCACAAGAACATATTTAAACGTCCCTCAAATCTTATTGTAACTGGGACTCAGGGTCTAACTAAAAAGGAAGCAGGCCCTGTAGCTCACCATTTTCTGGACAAAAAAAATAAATTGCTGTGGGGTCCAATAACTTCTAGTTAACCCAGTGGGAACTGCCTTATATTGTAAACTGCACTGAGGCAGGAACTGACTATGGTATATTTTGTATATTGCTGTGTGTGCATTTGATACACTCTATACTCAATATACTGATATTCTATTATTTACTCCAGGCTTCTACTGGAATATAAAGCTTCTATAAGAAATATTTCTCGTTGGTGGCTACTTACATTTCAAGGTTTTAGGCACAATTAATTTTACAAATGGTAGTTCAGGGCATTAAAAATATATGAACCATGTTGATTTTAGTGTTTTGTTTTCCTTTAAAACAATGAAAATGGCCTTCAATTATCTGTGTCGCTGAAAAGCCTTCTCCATAGTGCATATTAATGTTTAATAAAAGCACTGAGTTTCTGGCAGACTTCTGGAAGCCCAAGGACTCTTATTAGTAAGCACTTTTACTGTAAAGCGGGTCAACACTTGAGAGGTTAAGATCTATAGAGGGTCAATAATAGAACTCAATGTAAATGAAAAGAACCATTCAGAGGTGGCTCCAGTAAAATTCTCAAGCATCAGAATGGGGGCCCAGTCCACCACATACCCCCAGGGCCCATCACCTCAGTCCTGGAGTCCTACTTGCAGCATGCAATCCCCCTCTTCCCCTATGAATACCTGTTTCCTTGTGGCTGCAATTGGGGGAATAGGTAATGGAGAGAGTGCAATCAGGCAGGTAAAGAAAGTGGGTTTTGGTTAGCAAGTCCGACAAGGGCCAACCGGGTTTTCCCCATTGTCCCGTTGGCCCGGTCCGACCTTGTGCACGTCATCCTCATCTGGGCTCTCTATAAACTAAGCAACCAGAGCTGAAAATTCACATTTTAAATTACTGTAATTTAACCAAATCCCAAACTGAATCCTGGATTTGTTGCATCCTAATTTAAGTCTGATTTATCTTTAAACTATGAGGTCACAAACAGGTATTAGTTATATACACAATGTATAAACAATAGTAGCTGTAATGTTGCTTGTTTCATCAGCTTACCCCCATAGTAGCAATCAGTAAATATTTTGCTCTAAGTGTCATAGATCAAATCTTAGAAGAAGCAACCAGTATGGAAATCATATCTATCAAGGCAATTCAAATGAAATAGAATGCTAAAATGATCTACATCTTCATTTACTGTTACCATTGGAGTTTGTTTTAATTTTTACATGTACTTCTTAAAAAACTGAAAAATAGGAAGTGGTTAGAAATCACTTAAAGAATGTAAGGCAACAGGAAAGTTTAAGGACAATAAACCCCCAGTGCTATTCACAGTGGGAGGTGGGGTCCCCTAGTGCTTTATTAACAGGGGGAATCACACATCTGTGTTATCACTGACTTTGATTACACCTTGTATATTTCAATTACTTGAGAATTACCTTTGTTTTGACAAGTTACGGTAGTTGAGCAGCAGCTGGGGAGGAACACACTGCAGATCCCCTTTTTCAATGGTTTACTTCTAAACGCCAAATCCTTTATGAGGTGCTAAATCAGGCTGCTTATACAGGCTCACAACTGTGCTAGAGTAACATGAAAATGTACAATAAAATAGAAAACTATGAGCTATTTAACTCACTAGATGTTCAACTTCAATTTGTTATTACCCTTTATTGTAGTGCTGACATTTTCCACAGCACTTTACATTTAATTAGATAATGGCTGATTTCAGTGCAATCCCAAACAGAGAGCATGCTGAACTACTGGATTGTGATTTATTTCATCTTACACAAAGACGATCACTTAAAGGAAAACTATACCCCGAAAATGAATTTTTGAGCAACAAAGTTTATATCAAATCAAGTGCCATATTAAATAATCTTACCAAAATGGAATATATATGTAAGTAAATATTGCCCTTTTACATCTCTTGCCTTGAACCACCATTTCGTGATGGTCTGTGTGCTGCCTCAGAGATCACCTGACCAGAAATATTTCAACTCTAACTTTAACAGGAAGAAGTGTGGAAGCAAAAGACAGAACTCAGTCTGTTAATTGGCTTATGTGACCTAACTTTATAGTTTGTTTGGTATGTTTGTGTGCACCGTTGGATCCTAGTATCCCAGGAGGCTGTCCTTAGTTTTTAAAATGTCTATTTTCTATTTATGATTACCCAATGGCACATGCTACTAAAAAAGTATATTATTATGAAAATGGTTTATTTACATGAAGCAGGGTTTTACATATGAGTTGTTTTATGCAATATCTTTTTATAGAGACCTACATTGTTCGGGGGGTATAGTTTTCCTTTAACACAAATCTGATTAATCAGCCTTCACATTTGGGGGCAGGGGTATTAAAAAAATTTGAGTATTTGTATCCATAGTCGGCAATTGTTCAACTGTAAAATGCAACCAGACTGGTTGCTATGGGTTCATACTCTAGAGCAGGGATCCCCAACCTTTTGAACCCGTGAGCAACATTCAGAAGAAAAAGTAGTTGGGGAGCAACATAAGCATGAAAAATTTTATTGGGTTGCCAAATAAGTGCTGGTATTTGGCCATTTGGTAGCCCCTTGTACATTTTCAACCTACATGGAGACTCTATTTGGCAGTGCACCTGGTTTATATACAACTAAAACTTGCCTCCAAGCCTGGAATTAAAAAATAAGCACCTGCTTTGAGGCCACTGGGAGCAACATCCAAGGGGTTGGAGAGCAACATTTTGCTCACGAGCTACTGGTTGGGGATCACTGCTCTAGAGTAAAATTCTCTGACTTTAGCCCCTCAGAAATCAGCTAATATGGTTGAAAATGACTAAGGGAGATAAAAATCCTACTCTTATAACTGGAATTATATACATTGTTGTTACTGCTTGTCTTGAGTAAGTTGTACACTATATATTTACTATGGAATATGCCCGAAGCAGTATAGTAAAGACCATTCACATTTAAAAGACATAGCAATAGACCCTGACTGTAGATATGGCAATATTAGTGTAGGGCCAATTGGGAATTTGCTCTTTGAAGGGGGCTCTTTTAAACACAAATTTAAACGTTAATTCATTATATTTTAATTGGGATCAAGAACAAGGTACGGTTTTATTAATACAAAGAAAAAGTAAACCCTTGTTCTAAAAACGATTTGATTAAAATGGAGTCTATGGGAGATGGCCTTCCCTTAATTTGGAGCTTTCTAGTTAATGGGCTTCAAGATAACAGATCCAATACTTTTGACTTAAAGGAACAGTAATATCAAAACATTTAGGGTCAAATTTACTATTGTTCCCCATAATTAGCTCGACCAAATTCGCAATTTTAGTATTCGACTATTGAATGCTTATCGAATTGTTTTAGGCCAGAGGTCCCCAACCTTTTTTGCTCGTGAGCCACATTTAAATTTAAAAAAGAGTTGGAGAGCAAACAAGCATGAAAAAGTCCGTGGGGATGTCAAATAAGAGCTCTGATTGGCTTTTTGGTAACCCCTATATGAACTGGCAGCCTACAGGAGAGAATGTTTGGCAGAACATCTTTTTTTTATGCAACAAAAACTTGCCTCTAAGCCAGTAATTCAAAAATAAGCACCTGCTTTGAGGCCACTGGGAGCAACATTCAAGGGGTTGGAGAGAAACATGTTGCTCGCGAGCTACTGGTTGGGGATCACTGTTTCAGGCTGTTTGATCAAATTCGATCGAACTTTGATCAATTCATGTGAAATTCGTAAATCGGCCCCTAAATGTAGTGTTGCCCTTCACTGGTAAAACTGGTGTGTTTGCTTCAGAAACACAACTATAGCATATATATATATATATATATATATATATATAAATGGTAAACAAATTGCTGAGTAGCCACGGGGGCAGTAATTCAGGCACAATACAAATAGTAGATAACAGATGAGCTATGTAGAATTGCATTATAAACTATAAGGGCTTATTTGATATCAGCGGTGCCTTTTCTCCTTTTTCAGCTTTTAATTGCTGTCCCAATAGAAAGCAGCTTTTTTATAAATAAACAATAGTAGAGTTTCTGAAGCAAACAAACCAGGTTTTACCTGTGCGGGCCAACAGTTCTATATATTTTAAATTAATTTAATATTCTTTCATTTGTTGTTGTTACTGTTCCTTTGAGATGTTTTTCTCACAGTCCAAACTCTTCTATCTACAGAACTGTAAAAGGTATAATATCAGTGGCATAACTAGATATTATTGGGTCCCACAGCAGATTATTTTTCAGGCCCCCAGGTTGACCAGTTTTACCAATATTTATTTCAATTGTATATGAATTAGGACCTCATGAAACCCATATACCTCCTTGAACCCCCCCACCGTACACCCCTGTACAATATCCCACAAACAGTTCCATTCAGACATTCAGACAGTGATATGTGGGCACGTGCCCACATATCACAAGCAAACAACCCAAAAGTGAAGGTAATTCTGGCTTTCAAATAAAAGCCAAGACCTGCTCATTCAGATGGAAAATTAATGCATAGCTGGAAATCAAAGTTTACAGATACTAGAGGTCTAGGGACTTCTGTCTAGATTCCCAGTCTTGGTTACGTGTCATTAAAGACATAAAGCAGGCATTTGAATGGGACTAGTTACCTAGACATTTTCCATACGTCCCAACTGTTCCGTTTTCTGTGGGATAGTACCGATTCTGACAGCTCAGCCCACAGTCCCTTTTTTTTTTATTATTAAAACGTCTAGTTTCTCTTTAATCTCCTGCAAAAAAGATACAAAGTTTCTGAAACTTAATTACCATAAGAGGCTTTTAGGGCTTTAGCACACAGACAGATTCGGGGAGCTTTAATTGCCTGGCGACTAATCATCTCTTATTCGGGGCAACAATCTCTGCCTTCAACGTGCCGCAATTGATTTTTCATTTTAGCAGGCAGAGGGAAGGCAGTTCGGGGAGATTGTCTGCGCGAAGAAGAGGTGGTTAGTCACCAGGGGAATAACTCTCCCCGAATCTGCCCGTATGCTACAACCCAGAACGCGCAGCAACTTAGATACATCTGTAACAATTTAAGCTACGCAATGATACAACTCTAACTATTTAAGATAAGCAAATCTCTTGGGGAAATTGAGACAGGCAGCTTAAAGGACAATTTCCTCTTAATTAGCAAAACTGTTATAACATATACAACATCGCCCTAAAACTCACAGAAATTTGTTCAAACTTTCATACTCTGCTAGATTTTGTAAAATGGACATGGATATTAGGGGGGTGTGGTCATAAAATACACGTGAGAGATCTTTTTGTCCTTGTTTCCACTTCTCAAATGCTTTTCATACATGCAAAACTAAAATGCACAAATAAAATTTCTAAATGTGTCAATTCAGAGTTGTATTTAGTAGCTATACCAAATTAGAGAAGAAAATTCTTTGGTGTAATCTGGTGATAGCAATTTTTTTTGCACAATTTCCCTTTGAAATTGTTAGGTTGTTTCCATATGCACAATTCACCAAATTGAGCACAGATTGTTTTAAAGTTTTTGTTTGCAGAATCTGGGGAAGATTTCCTAAGGGTCGAATTCGAAGGGTTAAGACACCCTCGAATTCGACCATGGGAATAGTGTGGAAAGTAAAATCCTTCGAATTTGAATATCGAATTCAAAGGGTTTTATCGCAATTCGATTGGTTGAACGATGGAATAGAAAATAATCAATCAAACGATAAAATCGTTTGAATTGAACCATTCGATCAAATTTTTTTAATCGATCAAAAATAATGAAAGCCAATTCGGTAGCTTTGATCTGGGGAACTAGGCAGTCGAATAAAAATTTAAAGGGGAAGTAATTCGACTGTCGAATAATTGAATAGATTTTCATTCGAATTATTCGATTCGATCGAATTTTCAAAATTCACTGGTCGAAGTGGTCTTAAAAAATATTCGAAAATTCTAATCTTTTTAAAAATTCGATCGAACGTCGAATCCTTCATGTGAATTTGATAAATCTGCCCCACTGTGTATGTATATACTATATACATCTATATATACAGTACATCTTCTGCAGGATATGCTACAACGTGCAGCGAGCAACCTGCAAACAGTTACTCTGGATGCAAGAATTTTGTGCACTGGCCCTAAAGGATGCTGTTTTGAACCTGTTAGTGCTCTTGCACCTGCCTATGTGCCAATGGAAATTTGGCCATATCTCACAGAGCAGCAATTCATGAGCACTGCAATGTGGTACATACAAAGCCAAGCTTTTAAATGCTTTAATTTAAGTAGCTATTTATTTTCTTCTTACAGACACTGAGTGGGTGTATTCCAACATATATAGCTTGTGCATAGCATTGAGACCTAGGATTGCTAAGCCTTTCATTCTATTAAAAGGAAGCAGGATGGCAAACACAATTATTCCACTTCTGGGTTTTTATTCCAGCTGAACCACTCTGCACTTTATAATTAGAGTATCACTCTGTGGGACTCATTGTCACATTATGACCAATGTAGTTAAAGGTATCAGACTTGGCTGTTAATCACAGTAAAGCATATTTGTCTTTGCTTTTGATTCACAGAACACAGAACTGGGAATAAATACCACCTTTACATAGGCAATCCATGTGTGTCATGACATACAAAACATTTAAAAAATGTTAGAACTGTTACCTTATTTAGCCCCCTAAACCTACCCCTTTTCTACCTATTCCTTAGCCATAAGCCTACTGAAGCATATGTGTAGGTACTTTGGACATGACAGCAATAATCATGAGATTTTTAACTGGGCAGGACTCATTGAGTGGAGTTTAGGTCTGAGGCTATGTATTGTGGCTATAAGCTGGTGATAAGAGGGAGGTGTGGTTTTTAGAGAAAGGTAGAAGGCTGGCCTCAGGGACATCGACTCAATTGTGGGATTGGGATTGTTGTCGTCAAACAATGTTAAAGGGGTGGTTCACCTTCAAGTTAACTTTTAGTACATTGTAGAAGTACCAATTCTAAGAAACCTTTCAATTGATCTTCATTATTTATTTTTCATAGTTTTTTAATGATTTGCAATTTTCTTCTGTTTCTTTGCAGCTTTCAAATGGGGGTCACTGACACCATCTAAAAACAAATGCTCAGTAAGGCTACAAATTACACTTTTTATTACTTATCATTCTATTCAGTCCATCTCCTGTTCATATTCCAGTCTCTTATTCAAATCAATGCATGGTTGCTAGGGTAATTTGTACCCTAGAAACCAAATAGCTGACACTGCAAACTAGAGAGCTAAAAAGCTAAAAACTATAAAACCACAAACAATAAAAAATGAAAAACCAATTGCAAGTTGTCTCAGAATATCCCTCTCTACATTATACTAAAAGTTAACTCAAAGGTGAACAACCCCTTTAATATATTATGGTTAAAGTTTGTTGTTTAAAATGTTTACAGGTTTGATAATTGATTAATTGTAAATATATATATATATTTTTTCAATTTATTAGTTTAGAACAAAAAAAAAAACCACCAAGACAAATTATACTTTAAAATCACAAAGTCTTTATTAAGAAATAACTTACCAAATCTCCTCTTCAGAAAAGGGGTCAGGGTGACCATCCATCCTGCGGCGTTTGATTTCTCCTCCCTGGATATTCACTGACAGCATGTGGCTGAGAGAGTCTGTGCATCCCCTTGTCAAGCAGCGGGCTTATTGCGGCTCTGCAGGATGGACATGGTGATCAGTGCCATGTACCAGTAGGGGGCTTCACCAACATGCTCCTGCCGACCCTACCCGATCCTGCCGCCTTGTTCGGGTCTTTGGTGGAGGAGAAGCGCCTGTGCGCCTCTGCAGCTCCAGGTGCATCTGAACTGCCCCAACCTGTAACCTCAGGAGAACAACAGCAGGGCAGCAGCAACTAGTGAGCTTCACACACACACCACCCCCACCAGCCTCAGGGCAGCTCATGGACCATCCTCTGTCTATATGAGATCCAGCTGTGCCCCAACTCCTTTCTGCTCTTCAGCTGTTACTGTTTGTGCCAAGGCAGTGATGGGATGGTCTCCTTCCAATCCCCAGGGCAGAGCAAATGGAAATAAAGCATCTGAGAGAGGCAAAGAGGAGCTGCAGTAAAGAAGTTGGACCCCTCACAGAAGTCGCCTTATTTGTACGTCGGACCCATTGCAGAAGCCACCTTATTCGTACGAGATCTAGCACTCCGGGTAGGGTCGGCAGGAACACGTTGGTGAAACACCCTACTGGTACATCGCGCTGATCACCATGTCCATCCTGAAGAGCCGGAAGAAGCCCGCTGCTTGACGCACAGACTCTCCCAGACACATTTCAGTGACTAGCCAGGGAGGATAAATCGAGCGCCGCAGGATGAATGGTCGCCCTGTTGCCTTTTCTGAATTCTTAATAAAGACTATGTGATCTTAAAGAACAATTTGTCTTGGTGGGTTTTTTTTGGTTCTAAACTAACAAATTTTTTTTTAAATTTTTTTTTTGATGTTACTGGTCCTTTAAGACCATGGGCACAAGGAGATAAAGCTCTGATGTTCTCAGCCTGCATATTTTTTACAGGCTGAGAGAAGCAGATAGCTCCATGCCCCATTTCAAGTGATTTAGATTAGATCCACCTGTGTACTCTCAGACGCAGTGGAGCAAGAGTGGAAGTCAGCCCGAATAATCAAGAGGAGGGATCTGCAAGCCAACCTCCTGTCAGCTGCATGTGGTGGCTCAGATGAATGGAGAAGGGTCTTGGATCCACTTTTGTTAGCCTGCAAAAATATGCTCCATTTGCCCTTAGACTTAGGGTTTTTAAGAAAACCAGGGGGGAAGTTATTGGTAATAAAAGAGATCTTTCCATTGACGCTGCCCTTGTCAAGGACTCTCCTTGAACTTCAACTTCCAAATGCTTTTTTCAGTTGTTTTCAGATTCAGATTAATCGGAAATAAAGACTTTTTTCAATGAATTTCCTTAATGTATAAATTTAGAGCAGTTTATAGAGCTGGTGATCCCCCCTCCCCCAACTGCTTCATATAATATTATTCATATAAGAAGGTAAAAAATGATACTTTAAGCTTCAATAATACAAAAACAGTTACA
Organism: Xenopus borealis; assembly: GCA_024363595.1. Lineage (NCBI taxonomy): Eukaryota > Metazoa > Chordata > Amphibia > Anura > Pipidae > Xenopus > Xenopus borealis. The sequence continues at coordinate 21,952,561 of CM044448.1, forward strand.
AATAGAAAATAGAAAAAAGTCTTAAAATCTAGTTTACTATCTGAAACCAACATAACTGAAAAAAAACACTTCAAAGGGCAAGGAAAGGCAAAGAAATAAAATCCTAATTTACTTTCTTTAATGAAAAAGAAATCTATCTCCTATATACTTTAATTTAAAAATGTGTACCGTTTTTTTAAGAAACATGACTGTATGCAGTGAAATTCTCCTTTCATTTAGTGCTCTGGAATTGTCAGACGGTCCCTAACTTCTGGTAGGGAAACAATCATACTTATGAACAGCAGGGGGAACCCCTGCCTTACTTACCAGCCATGCAGAACTCAAGCAGCTTTGTTTTTTGATCATTTATGACAATCCCTAAGAAGCACAGACCATACTGAGCATGTGCAGTGCCAGTGTCAGGCAAAGATGTTTAACAAAGTTACAAGATGACAGCCCCCTGTGGCCAAATTTGAAAGCATAAATAATTTGTTTGATTAGGCTTGTGGTGCAGTAAGTTCATGTTTATGTTTAGTATACAAAATATAGCATTTCTAGACTTATTCTATTTTACACTTTCCTTGCCCTTTAAATCAATCCTGGATTTACAGTCAAAAGAACATTTTCCCCCAGTAAGGTCATTGCATACAAATATACACCAATGTTTTGTTTAATGCATATACTTTTCAGCAACAGGTATTCCACTTTTTCTTTAAGCTAGCTTATATCTGCCTCTTTCTCTAGGTACAAAAGACCAAGTAATTTTACACATTCTTATATGAATGCCTTGCTGCACATATTTATCAGGCATAGTTTCACTTGACTACAAGGCTTAATCTCATTTTGTCAGGATTGAGTGTATTACATGAAATAAACTGTTACGGCAGCAAGCAGAACAGGAATCACATTACTTTATACAAGGCATGGGGGTCATACGCAGATTTATCTACTTGTTGACTGGCCTCTGTAAGAACTTGTAATCTTCCCTAAGTTTTATCATGAAGGACATTTAGAAAGCAGACCATGTCTGAATTTTCTTTGAATAAGCACTGCCCCTTTAGAGATAGGCTTACAGTGAATTTCAGTTAGAATTCCCAGCAAATATTTTGAAGTTAAGGTAGCCATACACATACAGGTAAATCATTCGAATTTTCATTTCCATGTGATATTGATATCATCAGTTAAGGGATCAGGCAGTTTTTAAAGGGATCCTGTCATGGGAATTTTTTTATTTTTCAGTTAATAGTGCCGCTCCATCAGAATTCTGCATTGAAATCCATTTCTCAAAGGAGCAAATTGATTTTTTTATATTTCATTTTGAAATCTGACATGGGGCTAGACAATTTCCCAGCTGCCCCAAGTCATGTGACTTGTGCTCTGATAAACTTTAATCACTGCTGTACTGCAAGTTGGAGTGATATCACCCCCTCCCGTTTACCCCCCCCAGCAGCCTAACAACAGAACAATGGGAAGGTAACCAGATCACAGCTCCCTAACACAAGATAACAGCTGCCTGGTAGATCTAAGAACAGCACTCAATAGTAAAAACCCATGTCCCACTGCAATCCATTCCGTTACAATGAGAAGGAAAAACAACAGCCTGCTAGAATGCAGTTCCCTCCAAAAGTGCTGGCACAAGTCACATGACTGGGGGCAGCTGGGAAGCTGACAATACGTCTAGCACCATGTCAGATTTCAGAATTGAATATTAAAAAATCTGTTTGCTCTTTTGAGAAATGGATTTCAGTGCATAAGACCACTGGAGCAGCACTATTAATTGATGCATTTTGAAAAAACATGTTTTCCCATGACAGTATCCCTTTAAAGAGAAACTGTCATGGGAAAACATGTTTTTTTTAAAAAAGCATCAGTTAATAGTGCTGCTCCAGTAGACTTCTTCACTCAAATCCATTTCTCAAAAGCGCAAACAGATTTTTTTATATATTGAGTTTTGAAATCTGACATGGGGCTAGCCATTTTGTCTATTTCCCAGCAGCCCCACTCATGTGACCAGCACTTTAGGAGGGAACTGCTTTCTGGCAGGCTGTTCTTTTTCCTTCTCAATGTAACTGAAGGAGTCACAGTGGGACATGGGTTTTTACTATTGAGTGCTGTTCTTAGATCTACCAGCAGCTGTTATCTTGTGTTAGGGAGCTGTTATCTGGTCACCTTCTCGTTGTTCTTTTGTTAGGCTGCTGGGTGAGGGAAAGGGAGGGGGCGATATCACTCCAACTTGCAGTACAGCAGTAAAGAGTGATTGAAGTTTATCAGAGCACAAGTCACATGACTTGGGGCAGCTGGGAAATTGACAAAATGTCTAGCACCATGTCAGATTTCAAAATGAAATATAAAAAAATCTGTTCTCTGTTGCTCTTTTGAGACATGGATTTCAATGCAGAATTCTTCTGGAACAGCATTATTAACTGATGCATTTTGAAGAAAAAAAAATTTCCCATGACAGGATCCCTTTAATAATAAAAAACACATGTAACATAGTAAGTTAGGCTGAAAAAGACTCATGTCCATCAAGTTCAACCTTTTTTTTTTTAACTGCCTAAGGGCCCTTACACACAGGCGTTTTGGCAGGTCTAGACGCACCTCATTAGTTTCAATGGTGTTGTACCCACGAGACGCGTGTAAGCGCCGAACGCAGATTCAGACGCAACATGCTGCATTTTTCCTGCATTTGGCACCTACATGCGTTTGTGTGAGTACAGCCCCATTGAAAATAATTGAGTGTGTCTATACCTGTGCTCCCCTGCGGCTGAACGCAGCAAAACGGAACGCAGGGGAGTGCAGGTAAAAACACCCGTGTGTAAGGGCCCTAACTGCTAGTTGATCCAGAGGAAGGCAAAAAACCCCATCCTAAGTCTCTCCAATTTGCCTCAGAGGGGGAAAAAATACCTTCCTGACTCCAAAAAAAACAGAATGCATGCATTTTCCTTACTTGACCTTTTTTAACAGAAAAATATTCACAGAGTGAGATTGCTGAGCCCAGTAGAATTGTGAGCTTGGATTTTAACTGGGATCAATTACAAATTACTGTTTTTTATTATTTGCTTAAAATAGACTCTATGGGAGATTATTCGTAATTTTGGTTAATTGCTTCCTGGATAATGGATCCAATACCTGAATTTTAGTTGACATGACATGTACAATGTTTAACGTGATATGCGTAAATGAAAGCACTCAATTACTGTGACATGGATTTTTAACCTATTGGTCAGCACACACAAATGGGTCCCTATGCTGTTTGAACTGGCTCTCCATGATTTCCCTATGATATGAATGGATTCCTACAGTATAAACTAAAAAAAAAACATAACTGATTCCAAACCAATTTTGGGTCCTGCTGCTGAATCTGCAATTGGAATATGTGGAACTGCTGCAGTGCTAAGAGAAAAATACTGTTCCCCTTAGTGCCCATAAATGGTATAAAAAGCAGCATGTGAGGCACATTTATCAAGGGTCGAATTTTGAGCTCGTGAGATTTTTAAAACTCCCATTATTTATTACTAAATCAAATTATTAATATTCGGATGAATTTAAACAACCCAAAAACTTGAATATTCAAGTTTTTTTCTCCGGAAAAAAACCTGAATGCCAGGGAGGCGGAATCTCCAAATTGATCCCTGCACCTCCTATTGACTTTAAATCTCTGCGACTAGCCATGCTTCCAGTTTTAATTTCTGATTTCCCAAGCGTGAGCTTAGGAAATGGCCCCTGACCCACCCATTTCCTGTGTCACAAAAGCCTATAGGAAAGCAAGCACATGTGCTTCCAGAGCTAATATCTATATAAAAAATTCTGGTCATGTTAGGGTCACCACCTTTTAGCCCAGTGGATACCAGGCAGGGGGCAGGCCGTGATGTGTCTGGGGTGGGGTTGTGACACAGCAATTGGCCAATTGCCGTGTCAATCATAGGTAATCTTCCAAATTTTGAAAACCAGGCAGGCAGTTTTGACCCAGGCAACCCTTCAAAACACCGGCCTGTCCGGGTCAAAACTGAACAGGTGGCAACCCTAGGTCATGGAGAAGCAGCACCCAGAGGTGCAGAAACTGCAGAGTTTAAAAAAGTATCAAGATTTAGAAGAAGACTGTACCCAACACATAGGGGCATTTTATTCAATGGAATAAATAATGCAGGAAGAGTAACCCAGTAACAAACTGGATATGTCAGTGGATTCCATGGAGTCTGAACAACTCCATCAAACCCTACAGTCAAGTGTCTTTGAATAGAACTGAACGCAACACAAGTTTCCACAAAAGCTAATATTTTGAAGATATAGTTTAGGCTGCATTGTTAGGAATGACTGCACTAAAACTCTATAATGTATATTAAGATTTGGAATGAGCCCAAATATTGTGCAGGATTTTTGTAGCCAAAGCCGAAATGTATGGGCTTAGTTCCTAAATACCTTCTATACAGCTATAATGATACATGATGTGTGCATTTAGTGATTTCTTATGAGGGAAAATGGCACAGGCCATTGCAGCTGTACCTGTAGCGAGGAATGCAAGACATCTTTTTGTAAAGCTGGCCATTGACACAAAGATATCGTCAGACATAACTTTCGATTGCGGTCATGGCTAGAACATCATCGGATTTGTTCTTTTACTACTTTATTTAATCTGAATGGCTAGTGATAGGTCAGAAGATGTCCAATTGTTTGTCTGAAACAAGGGTGAAATATGCACGTTTATGACCAGCTTTACTTAAATTTCAAACTCTGCTTTTTGACAAGGACAGCATCAGCATCTGACTGGCCCCTCCCAACAACACCAAGCTCCTCCCCCTCCTTAAAGGAGAAGGAAAGGTTAGAACTAAGTAAGCCTTATTAGAAGGGTCTATTTAACTAACCAGCAAACCAGTAATCCCTCAAGGTAATGCAGCTCTGAGTCCTCTGTAAAAAGATAGACCACATTTCATTACTTCTATTGTGTACACATGGGATTCTGCATCCCACTTCCTTCTTTCATCTTAAACTTCCAGGGCACAATATGAGCATGCTCAGTTTGTTCCTCTCCCCCTCATTCCTCCCCTTCCTGATGTAAACTGAGAATTAGCAGGGAGAGATTAAAGCAGGAAGTGATGTCACACCAAGTTAATATGGCAGCTACTATCCTAAACAACCAGATAGAACATCTAGAGCTGTTTACTCAGATATGGTAAAGCATGCTACAGAATAAATATAATGTTCTTGCATGCACTATTTCAGCTAATCTATTGGCAACAAACTGTCTCGGTAGCTTTCCTTCTTCTTTAAGATAATATACCAGTCCAAATGAGAAATGTTAGGTGAAAAAGACTGCATATTTAACATTTAACTTTCTGGTAATCTCTGATAGCCACTGAAGGCTGCAAATAATTGTAACCAAGAATGAGGGGCCCACCTATTGTCACACATAGGCTTGGCTTTCTTCTGTAACTCAGAGGCCTCCCACCAGGCCACTTCCAATACTTTGGCCCCGGTATTAGCCCGTTACGCCTTACACTTGATACCACTATCACTCTCCCACTACAACTCTAAACTAACACCACCCCCAGACTGCTACCTCCCTTGCTCTAGGGAGGGAAGACAGGAGCTGCTCGATGTACAAGAGAGTACCACTTCACTTCCTTCTTCCTTTAACCCCTCCTGTCATCACCCATCATCACAGGCAACTATTTCAAATGCAGGCAACTACTGACATTATAGCTGTGAGATCTACAACTGCCACACTCCCCTAGCGAGAGTCAAGTATCAAGTATGACTATTTAATTTGTTCTCCTAGAGAAAAAACCTTAAATGTGTTCCTACGTGAGAAACAACCATCACAAGCAAATACAACCAAATCATCAGTGTGAAAGATATCTTCTTACATTGCCTTGAATGAACACAGAATGAGCATTCAATGCTCTTGTCTCCTGGCACAGTTTTTCTTCTACGTTGCCAGAAAAACTAAAAATTACAGTAAGAAAATTAGGTGGAATAAGCAGCTCAATTATTTTGTGTAATGCGCTGCTACAATCACTGTGGTGGATGCAACAGCAATAAAAATGGTGAACATACCTCACCTTGAATGTTTTGCCCCCTAGTTTCAGGTTCAAAACCTGCATTTGACGAAATTCATAACTCAATGACCCCCTTGTTACTGATCTGGCCAGGGGCTTTATTTATGGAAGGGTTCCAGTTGCACCTTCCATTGTGCTCCAAACCAGAACTCACATGTATTGTTTAATTGTGAAGTATGGTGACAGCATTTCAGTACGTATGGTAACCACAATGTGCACTTTCTTAGAATCACTGATCCCCAGAACAATAGTTATATTGCTAGCAACACCTACTGTGCCACATGGGCTCCATTTTTATTTACTGCATAGTAAAATAGTCACAGACACATTGACAATTAGACTGGTGCAGGAAGACTGTACAATTCTGCAATGTTTGAGTCAAATCCTGCAGCAAATCATGCAGCGGGAAATGTGCAGTCCCCAGGTGCACCTGCCATTTGTAAAATATGCTAGTTCACAAGTGTTGTATGTGCATTCTCTCTGTGAGTATCTCAGCATAAGGACTTTGACACACAGCAAATACCTGTCAACTGCACTATGCCAAGGTGCAGGGCATAATCTGTAATAAAGCACAAGGCCGTGTAGTGATGATCATTCTGACGTTTGCACCAGTGGTGGTAAAACAGGGTATCAAAAGATCAGTCAGGTAAAGAAGGCTTGTCTGGGAAACCTCAAAGCTACATTATTCGTGCAACCATACAGCAGCAAATTGAGCTGGCCACATTTCATCCAGTTAATGCTGTGAGGCTTCTGTGAGAAGCTTATAATATAAAAAGTGAGCATAATATGCCAGCATCATATTCAGGATTTATTCAACTATATTTAACAGAATTACTGCCATGAAGTCACGCCTTAAGAGATAGAACTCTAATAATAATCTGTCAAATCCACAATCACAACCAGCAAAATTATGTTTTATTGTGCTATAGAACTTTTCTAGAACTTCTTTTTGTCAGCAACTTTTGATTTGATCTTCATTATTTTTTTTGTATATTTTTTTTATTTGTCTTCCAGCCTGTTTCCAGCCTGACCCTTACATGCTGTATGGTTATCAGGGTAGGTCAATGACCCCGGTACAAAACAAAACAGATCAAAAGTGAGGGTTAAAATATATTGATATTATTTTATTATTATCTTCTATTTATATTGCTATGAAACATGGCAAAAAAATATTTTAAAATACACATAAAATTAACAAATAGGAAAAGCAAAAACATTTTAATAAAAAAATGGAAGACTAATTGCAACATGTCTTATAATACTTCTGTCTATGCAGAGCACATTTGAACATGGACTACCCCTTTAAACCATACTATTATTTTGTCAAAGTGTGCTATTGTTTAATGCATTTATAACGTGGTCAACATACACTCATATAAACAATACATACACCCATATAAATCAGTCCTAAACTGCATGTCATTATAACTAGCAAATTTGCGGCGAATTTCCGTGTTTCACTGCCGGCGAATAAATTCATGAAAATAGCCCAAAGATTCTCTGGAAAAAGTTGTTGATAATTTTTGGACACCAGTGTCAAGTTGGACAAAATAGATGCTTGGTAAATTGTCGCTAGCATCAATTTTGATGTCCGCGAATTGATTCCTGCGTTAAATTACCAAGTGTCTATTTTTTGGTGGAGCAAAATGGGACAAATTCACCCATCAATAATAACCCAGGCCCACTTTCTTTTAAACTTCACTATGGCCAAACAGTATGTGAGGATGCAGGTTACCCTGAATCACTATGGAAACCTATCAGAGAAGTGCTACAGAAAGAAAACAGGTCGACAAGACACAGGTTATATTATTAAAAAGCAATCGTATTATTGATATTTTTGATTCCTATGTCATTAAAGGGAAAGTTTGCTTTTGAATAAACTATACGTATATTATACGTAGATGAACTTATTCTTAACAACTTTTTTAATTTAATAATTTGCCAGATCATTCTGCTTTTTGCGGCCTGTGGTTGTCTTCTATTTTTATTTATTTCAGCCCTTCTACTAACAAATTGCACCAAAAAACATGAAAGCAAGCATTCCATTTTCTGGCCCATCTCTGCTCCTTGCAGCTGCATTCCAGTCAAAGCTGATTGAGTCCGCTTCTCTCCGCCTGATTACAAACCGCCAGCAGAGAGAAGTGCAGGTTACACCAGGTGTGACTGTGGCCTAAAAATTCCACAATTTCACAACAAAAATTTTAATAATTTGGAAATAATTCTAAAAAAAAAAAAAATGAAGATAAGCTGTGCATTTTCTAACAATACCAGTAATTGCATGATTCTAAAAGTTATATTTAAGGTGTACAATTTACCCCTATACTGCACTTTTCTTCAGATTTCAACAAGGCAACATTTTTACCTGTGGCCGATTTCTTCAACAATTTTAAATATCAAGTCACATGAGGTTGAAAAATGAAGTACCCTTTTCACAATATTTTTGCCAAGAGACAAGTGTTTCACTGTTTGGGGTATTCACTTGCAGCTGGGTCAGTATATGTTCCAGTTTTTTGGGTAAAATACATGAACAAACTAAATACATACATTTAGAGACTATGACTGTCTCACCAACATACACAATACGAAGAAAGCATGTCTCCTGTTTGTCAGCAATGAAGTGCCAAAATTATTTTATTTACTTGGTCTTTGCCATACAAAGTGGGCCATATAGCCATACAAGATCTGGTCTCTGAGGCAGCCTCCACTGCAACAGCTGACCTTAAATATACACAGTACATAGACATACATGAAACACCATATACACATATAATATATAATTGACACTTTCACCCTAGTATGAAGTTGTGCAGTTGTTGGTGCTGCTGGTCCTACATCAATGCTTCTATATGTTTATTAGAAATACACATGGGTTATCTGTCTGTCTGCCTTATCAATCTACTGAATTAAAACACATTGTAACTTGTAGGAAATGGCCAGTCTATGCTACTTAGTGTAAGTATAACCTTCAAAGCCAAAACCATCAAATCTAGAGCAAAGCTCTCTATTTACCAACAAGATTCAAAAATATGTGATTGCAAGTGGGGCCACCCAGCACCCCAATGTGAATAATGAGGCACAGATGAAAGTGCATTTTACCTGGATTTCCTCCTCTGATGCTTCAGTCCATCCTAAGATAACTGATCCTGCAGCAGCCAGAGACATAGAGTGCTTAATGTCATTGTGCAGAAGAAGCCTTTACAATCCCCAAGCTACAGGGTCCCCTCCCCTGGCTGAAATACAGCATAGGGCTCAGTTGATACAAAGGGCCACAGCAATAGGAGAGTAGAGGCAGCAGGTACCAGGGCTCTCCATCCAGACCTCTGTTCCCCTGCCTCCCCAATCAATCCGCAGAGGGGAGGGATATGCAGAAAGAGGGGGAGGGGAGTCTGGTGTTTGTCTGTAGGATCTCAGGAGGGAAGGATTAAAAGCAAATAAATTCCATCAAATCTAAAGGAATGAGAAAGGAAGAAGCCGCTTAAAACTTACCGGAGTCGAAGTGGGAGCTAAAGGCAAAGCTGAGGTTGAATAAGGAGGACATGATCAGAGCCAGGAGAGCTGCCATTGCCAGGTATCAGGTGCAAAGGGGACATCAAAGCACAAATAAACGGCAAGTCAGAAATAAGGGATCGTGCAAGGGCAAGGGAGGGTGGGTGGCAGCGGCTGACCCTTCAACAGCATCCTCTTGCAGGTGGATCCTCAGAAAAGAAGAGAACCTGATAATATTCGCCAGCTCCTGTGAATGGCTTGGAGTGTAATGCTTGTCGATAGGCGAAAAGGGGAGTCGTGAGGACTGTCAGTGCTGCTGGGTGATTTGTGTTACCCTCTTACTGCCTACACGCACACACGCACCTCTTTCCTCTATCCACTCTGCTGTTTAGAGCGCCCACTGCTGCCGAGCTGATGTAATACACGCTGTTCCTCCTGACACACACAGGCACTGCCAGGCGGCACACACACATCCCGAGCACATCCTTCTCTGCAAGCCTCCGGCTGTTTGTTCTTTCTCTACATGCTGCATTTACTCATCACCGCGAACTTCATTCTTACTGCACAGTATTCGGAATTTCCGTGCTGAAATTGAACTAGGAAAGTCGACTCTCAAATATACTTTATTCTTTAGAAAATGTTAAATATTAGCAGCCTTCCTTGCCTGAGGCTTAAAGGGGTGGTTCATTTTTAATAACGTTTTAGCATATTATAGAATAACCAGTTCTAAGTAACTTTTCTATAGGTCTGCATTATTTTATTTTTTTTTTATTTGCCGCCTTCTGGCTCTTTCCAGCTTTCAAATGGGGGTCACTCAGGCCTGGACTGGGAATCTGTCCATACGGGCAAATGCCCGAAGGGCCGCTCCAGTCACTGTTAAAATGGGCTGCCTCTGTTGCTCGAGAAGCTCCCAGTTCTCCTGGCTGATCTTGTCCAACTGCACCTCCAGCTCCTCAATGTGGCGGCGCCTGTTGAGTTCCAGGAGATACTCCATGGCCCAATTCAGCGACTTCTGTGTGTTTGTGAAGAAAGAAACACCGGTACAACGTGGGTGATACTAGCAGGTGTAGCCTTGCTATGTTTAGCAAAGGGGTTACGCCCCGAAACATTGCATCCACCAATCAACGAGCAAGGCTACACCTGCTAGTATAACCCACGTTGTGCCGGTGTTTCTTTCTTCATTACTACATTTTGAGGCTGCCATATCCTTTTTCACTGGGCACCTGGGGTTCACTCACCTTTGGACGGCCAGGGTGTGCGGGGTTTGTTATAATTCTATTCCATGTGTGTGTCTGTCTGTGTCTGGTGTGTGTGTCTGTGTGTGGTTTGTCTGTCTGTCTGTGTGTGTGTCTGTCTGTGTGTGTTTACATATGGGCTCAGGGCAGGGCCGGAACTAGGGGTAGGCAGAGTAGACACGTGCCTAGGGCACAAAGCTTGGGGGGTGCCAGGCATGCACCTTGTCTTCTACCCCTAGTCTGTCCCCACTCTGGCTTTTGTGCTGTATCTTTGCACATGCGTGCTCACTGCTTTTCACGCATGTGCGCTCGTGGCTTTTCGCATTTAACTGCTGGGCACTACAACCGGACAGGCTGCATAGGGCGCATCGTACCTAAATATAGTTCTGCTTTTTGCTCCCAGTCTGGCTCTGGAGTCACTGACCTCCCCAATTTTTTATTAGTCTTCTTTCTATTTAGGCCCTCTCCTACTCACATTCCATCCTCTTTTTCAAATCAGTGCATGGTTGCTAGGGTAATCTGGACCTTAGCAACCAAATTGCTGAAATTGATGAAAACTGGAGAGCTGCTTAATAAAAATCTAAAGAACTCAAAAAAACTACAAATAATAATACATGAAAACCAATTGCAAATTGTCTCAGAATATCACTCTCTGCGTCATCAAAGGGGAACAAATCCTGTAATGAGCACAATTCTGTGAGAATCTCTTTATGAGAATCTCAGCATGAAGCCTTAGACACACAGTAGGGGCATTTTACCCTCCTTGATCTATTTTGCACATTTTATTTTTCATTTTTGTGTGGCAGCAGTGGGGTGGTTAAATAAAAGGACATTTCCTTATTTGCCACAGGTATAAAATGTTCACTTTTGTTACAAGTTTAATGTCCCTTTAGTAGTTTCAGGTCAACCGAATAGGTTTTCCTAATAGGTTTATTTCATGTGCTGTGAAGCAAAGGAGTACAAATATGTGATGTTTTGCTACTTTCTTTCCTGCGTTGTGACTACTTGCTCTCCATATAGGAACTCTGTCTTTGAACTTGGCAGGTGCCAGGCATCATAGAAGTACATATATTAATTGTAGCAGTGTCCCTGTTGCTCTATTGAAATGTATGTCCTACATTGTGTGGGATTAGTCATTACTTTGTGCTTTGTGATTCAGCCCTCCTTTTCACTCAGAGGCAGCAGTGATGTTAACACGTGAAAGAAACAGAAATACTGCATCTTGCACCCCACAGTTCTTAACAGCCCCAAACCCAACACACCTGCACCCCATTTACAATGGATTCTGAGACAAATGCATAGGCTGATATACAGTATCATTTGCATGTGTGGTTACGTAATGTATGGGTAAGATAGACAGAAATCATTATCAGCACATGTAAATATCTCAAGATATTTTCTTGAAGAGCCCTGCAGCAAGCATGAGGGATTTGCAGATATATTTCGCAAGGATGAGGGACACTTGCATGTGATTTTCATTTTTTATTATTTGTGGTTTTGAGTTATTTAGCGTTTTATACATCTTATCTCCAGTTTGCAATTTCATAGATCTGGCTGCTAGGGTTCAAATTACCTTATCAAGCTTGCACTGGTGTAAAGAAAAGACTGGAATATGAATAGAAAGATGAGTACAGTAAAAAGTTGCAATAACAATAAACGTGTAGTCTTAAAAGGATTGTTCACCTTTTAGTTATATTTTAATGCAGATACTGATATTCTAAGACAATTTGCAACCAATTTGTCTTAATATTGTCTTATTTACCGGCACTGGTTTGAACAAGTGGTGGAAATATGAATAGGAGATGGCATGCATAGAAAGATAATTAATTAGGGATGCACCGAATCCAGGATTCGGTTCGGGATTCGGCCAGGATTCGGCCTTTATCAGCAGGATTCGGATTCGGCCGAATCCTTCTGCCTGGCCGAACCGAATCCAAATCCTAATTTGCATATGCAAATTAGGGCCAGGGAGCTAAATCACGTGACTTTTTGGCACAAAACAAGGAAGTAAAAAATGTTTTCCCCTTCCCACCCATAATTTGCATATGCAAATTAGGGTTCGGATTCGGTTCGGTATTCGGCCAAATCTTTCGGGAAGGATTCGGGGGTTCGGCCGAATCCAAAATAGTGGATTCGGTGCATCCCTATAATTAATACAAAGTAACAATGGCAATCAAATTACTGTTGTACCTGCTTTTTCAGAACTGTACATTATTGCACCCAAAATAAAAGTACTTATAATTAGTTGTAGCAGTCAAGAGAAGTCTGTTGTAGCGCAGCTTCAAAGATAAAGTGAACCTTAAAAGGAAAACATACCCCATTTTTCATTCAGTTTGCTTTATGTAAAACAATTGAGCAAGCATTGTCTAAATTGCCAGAAATATACTTTTTTAATGCACAGACATTGCTGATTCTCCAGACTGAAAAAAGAAACAATGATTATGATAGTCTTTTGCTGACTCATAGGAACCATTTTCCAAACTGCCCCCCTTAGGTCACAGAATCATTTAAACCCTCCCTCAACTTATTCCATTGTGAAGTGAAGAATTTGGGGAATTGTAGTCATTCTGCTTTCCTTAGTGAGTGATGCACAGATTCTATGGCAAGCAGAGGAACTTCAAGATGCAGTATATACTGTATCACTTCCCAATCAAACAATGCTAAGCAAGGGCTTCATGACACTATGAGGCAAAGGGGGGTGGGGCACTGGTCCCAGCAAGCAAATTGAGTATGATGGTTTCTGTTCAATCTGTGGAATAAAGTATGCCTCTGTAAAAAGAAAAAAAAACCCATACACACGTATATTTATGTATTTATGGAAGCTCATGCTCATTTTTCATTGGAACTTGTTTGTGTGATCAGTCATTGGGACCTGTTTGTGTGATCAGTCATTGGGACCTGTTTCAACATACTGTATGACCCTCTGTAAAACAGACCATCCAAATGAACCATCCTTTGATTCAATTTGATCTCTGTCAGTCTGTCTGCACAGACTACCATTTCAGCTCGGATCCTCTTGTTTAGACGGTTTAGTAAATTCACATGAATGATTCGAAATGGGATCAAATTTTCAAAAAGTTTCTAATTCGAATGTTTTTGAAGACCACTTCAACCAGTGAATTTTGAAAATTCGATCGAATTGAATGATTCCAATAATTCGAATAAAAATCTATTAGAATATTCAAAAGTCGAATAACTTCCCTTTTAAATTTTTATTCGACTGCCTAGTTTGCCAGTTTCAACCTACCCAATCAGTTTTCTTTATTTTTGATCAAAGAAAAAAATTCGATCTAATGGTTTCAATCGTTCGATTGAAACGATTTTATTGATCGAATATTTTCTATTCAGTCGTTCGACCAATCGAATTGCAGTAAAATCCTTCAAATTCGATATTCAAATTTGAAGTATTTTAATTCCCATACTATTCCCATGGTTAAAAAACCCTCGAATTCGACCCTTAGTAAATCTGCCCTTAGTCAAATGAATGGATCAGCACAATTATGCCCTGCATGTGTATGAAGCAATCAAGAAAAAACTTACTAAGGTATCAAATTTCAGCCCATGTATGGCTGCCTTTGAAACTGAAAAATACCCAAGGGCAATAGATGTGTGGGGTGTCAGTGGGACACTAAATAGTTACATAGTTAAGTTGGGTTGAAAAAAGATCAAAATCCATCCAGTTTAACCCCTCGAAATAAAACCCAGCATGCATACATACAAACACTCACATACTAACACCTCCATAATCTCACAAACTATATATATATATTTATTTATATATATATATATATATATATATATATATATATATATATACACCAATATATATATTAATTGAATATTTTAGTATCACTATAACCTCCTTGGATATTATGCTAGTTCATGAAATCATCAAGTCACTCTTAAAGGCATGTCAGAATCAGCCATTCCAAGCATCATCTAGCAAGGACACAACCTCACTGTGAAAGCCAACCATGCTGTTTCAATGGTGAAAATGGTGAAAATTCTGAATTTCCCCGCAAATCCATGGCTGGCGAAAAATTTGCAGATCACTAATGGTTATTTCTTTCATGGCTTTGATTCAAGCTATACATAAAGACAAACTGCTTTACTCTTTTTGAGCCTTCTGCCCTCCTTAAAAAGGGTGTAGCCATTTAAATTCAAAACAATCCTTTATGTGGCACCGTAGCAAACGTATATTATTAGTATTATATTATTTCTGGGGAAATGTTAAATTCTGGTTAAAAGCATGGCATGTTGCAATTTGCATCATTAGTAACTGAAGCCCTGTACTTAAAGGCACTAGGGGCCCTAGGGATGATGGCTCACATTCCAGGACATACCTCTGACCCCTTTCTAAAGAATAGACACCAGGAAAGCCCATGTCTCCCTCAGCTCCAGAGGATATATAAATATAGCACTAAAGTGTCTGGATCACTGGCTGACCTGAAGTGACTTGCATGCCGACTGAATAGGATAATCCTGAGCTTGTTACAAAAGCCAAACTGTCTGTGCAATATAGTAACCCTTCCACTCTGATGATGTTAGCAACCAGATTTGTCTATAATCCAGTTAACTAGCAAACTTGTTCTACAGGCAGGGTGTGCTCTTCCTCTTCCTGTGGAACAAGTGAATGAACTTCTGAGAACTTGCAACATCACCAGAATGGGTACAGCAGGTATACTGATCGTAATAACAAATGCTGCTTCCTCTCCTATAAAAGATTGTATTGTTGAGGAAGGAAGCAATGGTTGATGCTGTTGGGGTGGGACTTTATGTGACCATATATTTCTGACTCCTTAGCCTTTATTAAGTTGTAGGAATCCTTGTTCCATTATCCACTCCAATATGCAGGGTGTTATTAAAGGAGAAATAAACACTATGTAGTAGAGTTTAAAGGATAAGTAAACCTTTAAAACAAACAAATGTAAAATTGATGAGAATGGTTGGAAACTGACCAGATGGTGCTGTTGTAATAAAATTAAAGGGGTTGTTCACCTTTGAGTTAACTTTTAGTGTAATAAAAAGTAGCAATAACAATACATTTGTAGCCTTATAGAGCATTTGAAAAGCTGCAAAGAAACAGAAGAAAATTGCAAATCATAAAAAAACTATGAAAATTAATAATGAAAACTAATTGAAAGGTTTCTTAGAATTGGCCCTTCTACAATATACTAAAAGTTAACCTGAAGGTGAACAACCCCTTTACTATATGTTAACAGTACATGTAATATTTTCAATTAAACATTGATGAATGGAAATTGCAAACAGGCTAAGCACCCTTACACATGGGCGTTTTTACCTGCGCTCCCCAGCGTTCCGTTTTGATGCGTTCAGCCGCAGGGGAGCGCAGGTATAGACGCACTCAATTATTTTCAATGGGGCTGTACTCACATGAACGCATGTAGGCGCCAAACGCAGGAAAAATGCAGCATGTTGCGTCTGAATCTGCGTTCGGCACTTACATGCATCTCGTGGGTACAACGCCATTGAAACTAATGAGGTGCACCTAGACCTGTGCTCCCCTGCGGCTGAACGCAGCCAAACGCAACGCAGGGGAGCGCAGGTCCAAAACACATGTGTAAGGGCCCTTAGAATAGCACTCTTGTCAATTATACATTTACTTATTTTAAAGGTTTGCAGATAAATTGCTGAATCATATGTTAGTATTGGCAAGCAATATCTTTTGAACAGAATAGGTTGTCTAATTTCACTCCAGTGCTGGCCTTAGGTTGGTTTTACCCATTGTGCACAGTTAAGAGCCACAGTGGTGTATTGTGGTGAACATTACATGGGACATATACCTGAACCTGATAATAATCACACGTTTCAAACAACAGTAAATTTGTCAACCATGCTTACTGGAGAAGAACCTAAGCCCTTCTCGAGTACCTCAACATGTTTTTTTCTGAAATCACATTTGGACGAATTTACAACTCTGCCTATATTTCCATCACCATCTACCATTTGTATCTGGCCTACATTTTGCCTGATCCCAAAGCAATACTTGAATACGGCGGCTTTATCCTTTTCCCCCGTAGGTTTTCTTCTTCCTAAAAATAATTATTCTTTTTGTGGGGCTATCCTTTCATAAGTTCAGAATCATTACTGCCACCTTTTACTTCCATATCCAAACCACTAAAATCATATTGACTGGTCCTATTTTGAAAAAAGGTATATAATCCAAATCCCGAGCAAATTTACCCAAGATGTACTGAGAAAGGGTGTGGCAGCTCTTTCAGCCCGTCTTTCTCTCAAACGCCGATCAATTTGAACTCTAAGATTGATCAGTGCCTCCAAGGTATCAGGTATTCCTCCTCGGGCTAGTTCATCCTTTAAGGTTGGACTTCTATACGGTCCTATACGAAATTTATGCCTAACAACCTTGTCATTCCACTCGGTATCCATAGCATAGGTATGGAAATCTGTTGCATATTCTTCCACTGGGCGTTTACCCTGTAGAAGAGTTCTGATCATAGTTTCTACAGTATCTCTTATGTCTTGGGATCATCGTAGATCTGGGCCATAGCCGAAAAGAATGTATTTAGATCGGCCAAGAAAGGACTTTAAATTTCAATAAACGATGCACCCAAGTCTTTGGTTCTCCAGATAACAAGATTACCATTCTCACCCTAACTTGTTCCGTTACATAGGACTTAAGGGAAAACACAAGCTGACAGTCATTTTCAAATGACCGAAACTTTTGTCTATCTCCAGAAAAACGTTCTGGAAGTGGCATCTTCGGTTCGTGTTGATGGTGTGGATGTAGATGCTATGGCTGGAGTGGTAGAATGAACTGAGGGCCCAGGATGAGGAATGGCAGGAACAGTCAAGTCTTGTATTTGAATATGTAATTGCTGATAGCCTCCCTGTAGATCGCGAACAGCTTGAGTGAGGCCAGCCAACTGTTGAGCTTTAACTGTAGGCGAAAAGACGAAGTCAGGAACAGGCCAAGTCATACACAGAAGTGTTCGGAAATCAAGTGCTAATACAGGGAAAATCAAGAAGAGTAGTCAAAGGCAAGCCAAATTTGTAATTAGAAGTTCTCAGTGTCAGGATCGCTGCCGCCCAGAGTCTTACCTGCAGCTCCGGGCAGGGCATCCTGCTCCTACGGCGTTGCTCCCAAGATGACGTAATTACGTCACTATGTTGCGAGGGCAGCGACACGCTGATGTCACACTCCTGCACTGTTTTGGCGCCAAATTCAATTATTTAAAGGCGCCTAGGACGCCAGTATGGCACCCATTTATATGATTTGTTTGCCACGTCCAAGTATTAGCCTTTCTGAATTCCGGGGCTGCCAGTAATTTCATGGACATTGATTTTGCTAAAGAAAAATGGGGTTTCCCTATTCCCTCACCTCTATGGGCATTTGCTATTGACGACAAGCCATTAGCTTCAGCCTTGATTTCCCAAACTATGGGTGAGTTACCCCTGAAGATCGGGACTTCACACCTTCCAGATTATTTCTTGTCCCTCATCTCCTGTCATCCTGGGGTTACCCTGGTTACATCTACATAACCCTTCCATTGATTGGTCCTCTGGTCAAGTCTCCCATTGGAGTTCATATTGACAACGGCATTGTCTTCATGCTATCCCTATCCACCAGAACTCTACCTCCTTGATTGAAGAA
>CM044448.1:21982752-21998376 GCA_024363595.1 Xenopus borealis
ATGTTCCACTTGTTGAAACTACGTAAATATTTCTCATGATGGGTTTACCTGAAATCAATCAGCTGGACTGATAACTAGGGTTGCCACCTGGCCGGTACTTTACCAGCCTGGCCGGTATTTTTGATGGTTGATCCCAATGTTATTAATAGGAAAAAAATATAAATATATAAATCTGACATGGGGCTAGATATTTTGTCATGGTTTGTCAACCATGAGAAAGCACTGACTCTACAAGAGACTTGTTGTGCGTTTCCAATTTAAATGCAAAATAAACAAAGTTTGTATAAAATTTTGGAGAAAGATGATGTTTTCACTTTGCAACATCTAGGTTGGCGGTACCCAACCTTTCTTTACCTATTAGCAACATTCAAATGTAAAATGAGTTGGGGAACAACAAAACATAAAAAAGTTCCTGGAGGGTGCCAAGTAAGTGATGCCATTTTCTATTTGGTAACCCCCTTTTAGGCAGTACATATGGTTTTTATGCAACCAAAACTTTCACCCAAGCCAGGAACTCAAAAATATGCACTTGCTTTGAGGTCACTGGGAGCAAACTTCAAGGGGTTGGCAACCATGATTCATTAAAGAACACTATGTGACTGCAAGTGTTTAAATGTTTGCATACAATGGTATAATGGGGACTGTGCTAATTACCTGGTCACACGTGTGCACAGCCATAAGCAACATGGAAGCACCAGTAGTTGGGCGGTAAATGTCCCGATGTTTAGTGTTTAAAATTGGATCCCACAGGTACCTAAAGAGGAATAAAAATTATTTAAGCTGAGTGAAGAAATGAGAGTAGAAGAGATCATTTTCTATAAGAAGAAAACCATTGGGATACCCTACTATAAGACATTAGAAAATAAATGGTCACTCCAAATTCATGGATTGTTTAACTACAATTATAAAGTGAATTACGATTGTTTTTTTAACATTTAATAACCCCCATTCATACTGTATCCATACCACATCAAATAACATTCCCCTAGTATACGTTAAAAGGCCATTTACGTGAGGTATAAAGTAAATTAAATTATCTCTTAATAAGTATTAGATATACAATGAATATAAATATACAGGAAGAATGTTAACTTAAATAAATTGCAAACCTCCAAACTATTTGTGCAGTGCCAATTAATTAGATTAATTAATTGAGGCTAAATTGATTACACCTTATCTTGTAAAGAGTCGATTAAAAAAAAAAAAAAATTAATCCTCAGTTTAACAAAATTAAAGGAGTTATTCACCTTCCGAACTTTTTTTTCAATTGTTCTCAGAAATAAAGAGTTTTTCAATTGCTCTTATTTTTTGCCTTCTACTGACTTTCCTGCTTTGAAATTGGGATCACTGACCCCATCTAAAAAACTACTTTGTAAGGCAACAAATGTATTGTTATTGCTAATTTGTATTACTCATATTTCTATTTAGTCCCTTTCCTATTCACTTTCCAGTCTTATTTAAATCAATGCATGGTGGCTATGATATTGTGGAATAGCAAACTGGAGAGATGCTGGAAAAAAAGTTAAATTACTCAACAAACACAAAGAATAAAAAAGACTTTTATCTGGTACTATTAACATGGCAGATGTCTGAATGACAAACATTTAAAAAAAATGGACCTCAGAAAGAAGTTGCTTTCTGGTTGCTGGGCATCAGTCAACCTGACAGCGAGACAAAATGTTATATTTCATATAACAGAGAGGTATATTAGTTAAGGTAATCATTAAAACACATACAAAAATTGCCATTTTTCCCCACTAAATAATTGTCCACAATCCCATGCAGTGCCTCCAAACAAAAGAAACTGAACGGCAAATTAGGAAATAGGAATTATTACTTTCAACATTTCAGCATGTGGACTGGATCACTTATAGCTTGCCAATGTGTCCATTCTCAAAAACAGCTTTAACATGAGATTCACTGTGTGCAAATTTGTATGATATTATACATACAAGCCCGAATTTGTGGAGAGACCATCTAGGCCCGGGCCTAGGGCGGCAGGATTTTAGGGGGCAACATACTGCCCAACCACACCCACATTGGTTCAGAAATTTTAATTTCCTGTGTGCCAATTCCAATTTCTCCATCCCGATGATGAAAATTTGAGCAAATAAAAGGGGACAGGGGCAACAAACGGCAGCAGGCCTAAGGGTGCCCGCTATGTAAATCCGGCCCTGTCTTGTTGTGGACATCCTGAATGGTAGAGGTATATCCATGCCACTAGCAGAATGGGACAGTTATCAAATATATAACTGTCCCACTCTGCTAGTGGCATGGATATACCTCTACCATTCAGGATGTCCACAACAAGATTTAAATAATCCAAAGAATTAGGATTAATTGTAACATAGTAAATTAGGCTGAAAAAAGACACACGTCCATCAAGTTCAAACTTTAAACTTTTTTTTTTTTAATTTAAATTGCCTAACTGCTAGTTGATCCAGAGGAAGGCAAAAAACCCAATCTGAAGCCTCTCCAATTTGCCTTAGAGTGGGAAAAAATTACTTCCTGACTCCAAATTGGCTAGTCCCTGGGTCAATTTGTACTATGAGCTATATTCCATAGCCCTGTATTCTCTCACTTGCTAAATAGTATTACAGGCACCTCCTTAATTGTAAGATGCCACGTACCTACTCATGAAAAACAAACCTAAAACATAGGCCTGAAGTCCAAGGGTTCCCCTGCAAAAGATATTGCCCCATGTCACTATAGTGTATACCAGTAATTGCCAGTTCTATCTATTAGGCACATTTTTAATAGCAAGAGTGCAACCTTACATTTATGACCCTATGGTGGGACATCACTTGCCTCCAGTAGTGGGTGCAAAGATGCTAACTTTAGGGGAAACAGGTTAGATGTTTGCTCTTTGTAATTGAGGCCCATGACAGGAAATATAATTTTTTCCAAAGGTATCTCACCTGTTCCGCAGATATCGCATGAAGTCTGGGTGAAGAATTTTGAAATGCTCCGTGGTGAGATTGGGACCAAAATAATTTGATGGCCTACTCAAGGAATAGAGGGGTTAAAAACAGTGATTAGAGGAAAGAAGGACTCAAAGCTCCCAAACACAGCTGCAAAGCTTGACTGAGACAAATGCATTAACAAAACTGACTTCACAACTGCCCTTGTCATTCAACAGAAGGAAAAAAAAGATTTAAAAGAGAAAAAAATGTGCTTCAACATATAATTAAATAAACAGCAAAAGTGGTGGAGGCTTATTAAAGGTCAGATTTTAGTGGTTTTAGAGGTTTTTAAAAACCACTACTAAACCCACAATCTCTATAACGATGATTGTCATTGAATTTATTAAATTAAATTATAAAAAGTGCAAACAAAAAGAAGCATTGAACGATGCACTAAAAAATACAAATACCTCTAAAACCTCTACCTATTCAAGTTTTTAAGACAATATCTAGCGAAGGAGATATCCGAACTCTCTAAAAGTCAGAACCAATTTGAAGCATTCCAGTGATATCAGGCTTCTATAGAACTTTGACATACATAGTAACATAGTATGTTAGGTTGAAAAAAGACACACGTCCATCAAGTTCAACCTTTTATCTCTATTTTAACCTGACTAACTGCTAGTTTGACAACTTTTACCTGGTAAATTTTTGTATTAGGGTGTTATTTATTGAAGACCGATTGCCAAAAACTCAAACTATTTTAGTTTTTTTAATATAAAATGCAAATTTTTAATGGAAAAAGCCTCAGAGTTTTATTATACCAAGGATGGAAAAAATCTGGGATCTCAGACCTGCCCAAGTTTTATATAAATCAACTAATTAGGGCAACAATCATATGAAAAATGTGTGCTTTTCGAAAAAAAAAAAGCCCCAAAAACGAGAAATTAGCGAAAAATTGCACAATTGGTTGATTTTATTGAGTTTGTCCCAAATCCAATGAAATTGTGCTTTTTGGATTGTGTGTATTCTAGTTTGGTTGGACTTTTTTTTTAGATAAATATTCAGAAAAATTTAAATTTTGATAAATGAGGCCTTTAGAGTTTTTGTGTTTTTTTGAACTATGTGGGAAAACAACTTTTATTCCAAGAAATTCAAAATTCGACCATCAAATTCTTTTGGCATTTTCGATCGAATTAAAATAATTAAAGTTGAACGATGGCATCGTTAGAATCGAATGATAAAAAATTCTATTTTCCAGGGAAGCTTCCAGAAGGTCGCCCATAGGCTACAATGGCAATTCGGCAGCTTTAAGGTGGTGAATATTCTAATTCAAATTGTTTAAAGGGCCAGTACTTCAAAATTCTATTTTTTTTAATTCAAATCAAATTTTGGGCTATTGGATAGTTGAAGTAGCCCAAAATTATTTCAAATTAAAAATGAAAAAATTCAAATTTTATTCGAAAATTCACTTCGACCTTTAGTAAATATGCCCTTTAGAGATGAAAAAATAGAAATTCCAATGTCAGTAAATAAGCACCATGGTACCTGTGGAAAGGGCACTCAGAATATTATTGCTAACAGCCGTAAAGGCAACTGAAGGCTCACCTTTTTCCCTTGTCTCTACCTCTGTCAATGACAGTGTTCGTAAGGGCAGCTTGGACTAGCAGATAATCTCTGTCATGGTCTGGCAAAAGGAGAAATCGAGTATCCTGAAAGATAATAGAGGGGTTAAAAAAGGTGTTATTATACTGCCCTAAGAGGCAATATGGACCTCATTTACTAACAATCGCATTGCGATTTTTTTTCCACGAATCACAATTCAATTTTTTTCTGATCGTTCAGCACTTTTTTTTTGTTCATACTTTTTTTGATTGGAACTTTTAATAAGTTTAATGACAATAGTGGGTTTTAGAGTTTCTGAGTTTAGTTGTGGTTCCAAAACCTGTAAAGTCCAACCTTTAATAAATAAGCCTCCACACAAGCAGGTGCACTCAACAATAACAGTTTCCACTCTCACAGTAAAAGGCTGATCATATCTCACTACAGGTACTAATCCTGTTTACCTTAAAAACACAAATTGATTGTATATTACCCAATAACAAATAGCTTATCCGGCTACAAATCATACTTACAACATCCAAAAATATAAGGGAGTAATTTATCAAAGGTTGAATTAAAATTTTTACAATTTTACATTTTTGCATGAAAACTCACCATTTCAATTTATATTTTCAAAAACTTGAATGTTTCGTATTTATTAAGAACAAAAAAAACTTGAGCTTGTAAACTCACAAATTTTTATTTTTTGAGCTTATAAGATCACAAATTAATTTTTTCCACTATTATATTCAATCGTGGTTTTTATGTGCATTTTTTAAAATAAATAAATAAGCAAACATTCAAGTATTCTTAAATTGTGAGTTTATTTGAAGTAGAAGTAGAGAAGGTGGCATCTCAAATTCAAATTCAAACCCTCAAATTCAACCCTCGAATTTAAGTCGAATAAAAACCCCTTGAATTCGAATTCAAAGGGTTTTAACGCAATTCGATTTTTCGAACATTCGAATACAAAAAATTTCATCAATCAAATCGTTCGGATCTAACGATTTTAAGCGATCGATCAATTATTTTTTATTTATTAAAAAAACTTGTCCCATAGGACTCTATAGCAATTCCGTAGGTTCAATCTGGCGAGTTTGTAGATCAAATTTCTTAAAGGGACAGTACTTCGAAAATCAAATTTGATCAATTCAAAGTAATTCAAAATTCAAATTTTTTTTTCATTCGAATTTGATTCGAATTTTCACTTCTAATCAATTCGACCATTAGTAAATGTGCCACTATAAGTAGAAATATACGATATTTGTCATTAGGTACTATGCTTATTATATGTGATCCATGTACCAGCAGTGAGATAAAAGCTGCTGTTATTCCATAATGCAAACAAGTAGTGCTAATGCTATTATATAACCATATCCATATCTAAAGAGACTCATATTTGGTGTAAACTGTGATTTTGACTTAACAAGAAAGATTTAAGCATAAGCAATGAGCATACAAGCTGAGTCGATGAGTTACTAAGGAAGATAACAATACCCTCCCCCCATAAGAGAAACACAAATGGAATTCAAAAAAATTATTTATTACCTGTGAATATGGAATCTTGTTGAAACCATCCTTTTTATAAGCAGCAAGCGAATTAAACAGAGTGTTTGTGGAAAAGAAGAAGTATGAAGTTCTTCTGCCTACATCATTTTCATAGCCTTTTGTGATGGCACCATTGACCCTGAAGACAGTAGTAAAGTAAATACACATAATGCATCTTAGCTCTAAATGAACATTATTAGTGGAACGCATTCTCAAGCTCAACCTGCAACACACAGCTCTTCTTTGCTTATATTACTTGAGTCTTAAATTTTAAGAACTATCTTACGTGTGCCCAGGACTTCCTTTTATGTACATATTTATTTCTTAATGAGTGAGAACAGGAATATAGAAGTTTTTTTAGAGGGTACTTTTTGTTTACAGTGAATAAAGCCGCAATATCCAGTACTAACAGTACAGTGTTTAATGATAATGACCAAAAAGTCAAGAATGCACAGGACCTTGGGTTTTCCAGATAAAGGATCTTTCATGGATCTTAGAACCTCACACCTTTAATTTACTAGAAAATCTTGTAAACATTAAGGGGGTTATTTATTAAAGTCCAATTCATTATTTTTTCTATTTTTGCATATTTGACACCCAAAAACGTCATTATTTGGATTATTGTGCAAAACGCAGCGCAGATAATGATATCTTCCAGTCGTAAAAGGGACATCTGACAATGACCTCTACATGGCCGCGGCACATTTGAGATGGAGTATTTTTTTTATTCTGCAGTCAGACTTTTAATAAATTTTGAAAATTGGAAGTTTGTTTCAGTAAATAAAAATAACAGGCTGGTTTTGCTTTCAATAAGGATTACTTATAATTTAGTTTGTATCAAGTTCAAGATACTGTTACATACAAAAAGGAAATTATTTAAAAAAAATTGGATTATTTGCAGAAAATGGAGTCTAGAGGAGATGATCTTTCAGTAATTCGGAGTTTGTGTTTGCAAATGACACAAACCTATGTAGCCCAATTAATTATATCTGGGATGCAGCATCCTTGCAACAGGATCTTGACAAACTGCCAATCTGGGAAGCTATGTGGCAGATGAAATTCAATGTTGATAGATGTAAGGTATGAAAAATCTTAGCTATGAGGAAAGACTGGCCAAGTTGGGGTTGCTTATGTTGGAGAATAGGCACTTAAAGGGTGCTATCATGGCTAAGTGGATCATAAAATAATCTCTCTAATGCTTTATTTACCAGTAGGTCTTTCCAGCTGACACAAAGTCAACCCATTCCAATTAGAAGAAAGGAGGTTCCAGCTAAATATTCAGAAGAGTTTTTTTTTTTTACAGTGAGAGCTGTGAAGATGTGTAATTCTGTCCTTGACTCAGTAGTACAGGCTGATACATTACGTAGCTTTAAGAAGGGGTTGGATGGCTTTCTAGCAAGGCACAGAATACAGAATTATGAAAGATAGTTCATAGTACAAGTTGATCCAGGGACTAGTTCCTCTGCATCAGCTAGCAGTTAGCTAGGTCATATATAGACTTAAAAGGCTGAACTTGATGGAAGAGTGTCTTACTTACTATGCACCAAAAGCCAATATTTTGAGATTCGGTTGAATCATGAATCCATCATGAAAAATTCAGCTGAATACCAAAACAACCTCTAATTTGCATATGCAAATCAGGCAAAGGAAGGGTTAAAGAGAATTGCGCGCTGCATGTTTTTAGGATATGGATTGCCTGAATCCGAATCCAGCTGAATCAGAACTGAATCAGTTGTACAGGCTGATACATTAGATAGCTTTAAGAATGGGTTGGATGCCTTTTTAGCAAGTGAGGAAATACAGGGTTATGGAATTTAACTCATAGTACAAATTGATCCAGGGGCTAGTCGGATTGCCATTTTGGAGTCAGGAAGTCTTCCTCTGGATCAACGAGCAGTTAGGCAGGTTAAAAAAAAAGTAAAAAAATAAATCCTGGATTCAGTGCATCTCTAAATGAATGGAGAAATTATTCATATAGAATGCTTTTTGATTGTTGTGGTTTTGATTGTTGCACAAACAATAAAAAAAAGTGCAGTATTATCTTCTATTTCCAATCTGTAGTGGACATTTTCATTTCTATACATTTATGTTAACCATAAAACCTTGAATTTTTCTCTTTGCTATTGTAAGTTACCTAAACACATAATCATGTCCATCAATCTCAGCACCCATGCCAGATCCATTCAAGATTCCTCCATTACCCACAACAGCACAGCGCACGCAAGGTGAACGACCCTTCCAGTTGTCAAAAAGGTACCCATTGCCTGAAGAATTCAGCAAGTTCAAAGTCTCATTAAGAACTAAAGGGAGAAAAGAAACAGTACAGCTGAATGACCTGATATAAAAAAGAATGTCTCTTTTGGTAAACTGGCAACAAAATGTCAGTGATCCCCAAACAATGGCTTGTGAGCAACTTGGCTGTTGCTCCCAGTGGCAACAATGCAGGTGCTTATTTTTGAATTCCTGTCTTGAAAAATGTTTGTATTGCCAAACGGAGCCTCCTGTAGGCTGCCAGTCCAAATAGGTGCTACCAAATAGCCAATCACAGCCCTTATTTGGCATCCCCGTGGACTTTTGTCATGCTAGTGTAACTCCCCAACAAAAAATGTTTGGGCAATGCCATATGGGGTGAATTTGAACATTTTGCTCACAACAATTTTTACTTCCTCCATTGCCACTATGGAATTTGTACCCATGTTACTTGAAAACTCAAGGGACACCTCAGGAACACCTCTAATACGTGTATGGAGAATGGCTGCATTGATTGCATTCAGCGACTGGCTGGGCCGGCAGGACACTGGGGGGGGGTTCAAATTTATAAAAATTTTATTGCAATTAGCACAGCCCTTTGTGTCCCCATACTTTCAAGCAATCAATCTATTTGTCTGTATGTATATTCAATAGAACTGTGGTCACAGTACATAACTTGGGGTATTAGTATGACGACAGAAGCTACTTTCATAGAATCACTACCTGATTCTAAAAACAAAACTAACTCCCAACTGCAAGTAATAAATGATAATGATTAGAAATGTAGTGAAGCAAATACTGGTGGGTTTCATTTATTAGAGAAAAAAGAAAAATACCTTAATCAAAAATGGGGTGCTCCCAGGTTTATTGTGGTGCTCCAGACACGTGAGTCATGTCTGGAGCACCACAATAAACCTGGGAGCACCCCATTTTTGATTAAGGTATTGGTCCTTTTTCTTTTTTCTCATATATATACTGGCGGTGGGAGAGGCCAGTACCAATACCTTTCCCCAACTCACATTAATTTTTGGGTTTCATTTATTGCCTGGTACAGTAAACAAAAGTGACAGATTGGCAGTTAATTGACCAGTGGTTATTGGGAAACTCACTTTGCCAAGTTAGTTCTTTCCATCCGTATGTCCCCAAATATCTCTTTAGCCGTTGGTACTCAGACAGAACTGCATGTTTTTTCCACTGAAAGACCGGTATGTTGTTCACAAAGGTCCCATTGAATTCATTACTTCTGAGTTTATCTCTAGTGCGATTTGGGCAACTCTAGGATGTGGTAGAAGGGGAAAATGCTGTAATCAACCCAAGATTAACACATTGAATATTGTGTGTGTATAACAATTTTGGTATATCTACATTACCAACTACAGAAGATATTTTTTTTATCATGGAAAAATGATGGCTTTCACATTAAGGCCTATGTTGCCTCTGATTGGCAAATACTGTTAGGGAAAATAATAGATTTTTTCACCTTTAAACTGACTTTCAGTATGACGTAGATAGTGTCTCTTTTTTTCAGCAGAATTGTTTTCAGATTGTTCACCAGAAATAAAGAATTTTTTAAATTTTCAAAATTTTAGTTTAAAGTTAAATGTTACATTTAGTGGCTACATTAGTTAATACATTTATCAGCAGTTTCTTTGGAATATTAGCAACTATTATATCAGTTCTAGCAGGTGCCTTTAATGAAACTCTGGGATTCTGCTCATCAGGGACAAAGATAAAAAATGTATCAACTAAATGTTTACATATAGAACAGTTACAGAGTCGGCTAACCTCTCTCCCCCCTTCCCAGAGCTGATTTCAACTTTCAACTTAAATTTTGGGAAAATGGTAACATATGGAAATTCATTTGTTTATGGTGAACAATCTGAAAACAACTGAACTGAAAAAGTGCTTGGAATGTAAGCAACCCCTTCAACAGTGATGGATAGTTTTATTTGGCAAGATTATGTCCGTTTATATCAATTTTGTATAATTATACAATTAAAAATCTAGAGACCCATAATACCTACAGAGTTGAGGTAAGTGTTGTCCCATCCATAGGTATCCCCAAGGTAAGATAACGTGGTTGTTATTTCTCTGGCTTTTGTGAGACTGGAGATGATGTCTGAATTCTCTTTGGTCACACGTGGAGACTCTGTCATTCTGGAAGGCTTTCTATGGACATTTGTAGGCTCTGTAATTATGGAATGCTTTGTGGTAACAGTTGGAGGCTCAGTAGTAGTAGTTTCTGAGTGCTTTGTAGTCATGCCTACTGACTCTAGGGTGGTTTTAGAAGACCCAGTGCTTACTTTGGAATATGTCCTCTTGGTCAATTGCTCAGTTCCATCATTTATCAAAACTGGTAACACTATAGTCACTTTGTTTGGTTTAGTAGTTTTCTGTGGTTCTTGAGTTGACAATTTCAAGCTTTTATTAGCTGCAGATGGATGTCTGTTGGCATCTTCCAGGATTCCTGATACATTTGTCAGCTTACTGTTAAAACAAAGAAAAACGGCAATTTAGTAGACTGGGTGTAAATTCGCAGGTCATAAATATTCACCCATTACTCAAAAGCTCTCTTTGAAAATACAAAAACAATGGTTTGTGGTTTTATGATAGTGGACAGAAAGGCAAAGTAAGAAACTCATGAGACAACTTTGGAAAAACAAAGATCTGCATATATTTTTACCACCGGCGATTTACAAAATCATCACTGTGGAAGCAGTTGGAGGAGATTATCACGGGTGCAGAAAAGATTTACCCCAAGCAACTAAACTTTTCATGTGCCACTGGCCTGAAAGTAAGGCAATAAATGGCATTAAGATCACAGATCTACAGAGGTAGAATTTAATAATCTGATTGACAATATGTTAATTTCAATCCATTCAAATAAGTGAGATGATCTGCCCCACAATATTTAATCAGTTGTGCTTTCCTATGCCCTGTGCATAACACATAGTAATGGAGTAATAATAATGTAAAAATTAATAATCACAGCTTGAAAACAATGTTCACCTTTATGCACACATGCTTGATGAATGAACAACATATTTTTACATGGTTACACATATATATATATATATATATAGTGAATAAAGTACCCCCTCTTGTAAAATATAAGGATATTATAAGTTACCGAGGAGTTTCATGACCATATAAAAACATGAGGCCAAAGGCCGAGTGTTTTTATACAGGTCATGGAACTCCGAGGTAACTTCTAATATCCTCATATTTTGCAACTGGGGGTACTTTATTTATTATAATACACAAGTTTCAGTGAGTCATGTGACAGAAATTACATCAGAACTCACCGTTTATAACAGATAACATCAGAACTCACCGTTTATAAGGATATAATTTACAAGATATTTACGGCTTTTGTGTATTACATATATATATATTTATGTGTGTGTATATATACATATATATTCTACAAAAAAAAATCCTTGGATTTTATGGCATTGTAAAAAGTTTGCCATGTACAGCAGTAAGATACTTTTCATTAAATTTCATCTTAATTGCTATTAGGTTTGGACAGCTCAGTTGTACCAGCAGTTCCCAACCTTTTCACCCCCAGGCCTCACTTTTATCACAGCGACCCGCCACCTGGTTGGCAAAAATGGTGCTTGATGCCAATGCTAGAAATAGAGGGGAAAAACCCGAAAACTTTAGGAAGGCCAGTATTATGTTCAGACAGGCTGGCAACCCTATAGACAGCACCAATACCCATCTAAACATCACTACCAAAATTCCAAGTACATTTAAAGGTGTCTGCATAAAATATTATTATGCATATATTACACTGCATCCACAGAAATTTCCACTGCAATATTTTGACATTTTGATATCAGCAACATTTACTGCCATGAAGTGCAGATTTGCAAGCCCCACATTAGTTCATTAACTAAAACTATATAATAGAAAATCAATACCAAACACTTGATTAACTTTTAAGACAGTCTCTAGCCAGTGATGATTTTCTATATTTTGCTTGAGTTACAGAACCAGAAGTGACACTAGTGCAGAAGGAGAGTTTTATTATTACAGAGAAAAGGGAAATTGTTATTTAGACAACAATGCAAAATTATTATTATATTAAAACCAATATACTTCTGTTTACATTATCTGCATTCCTGGCTTTGACTCTTCAAAATAATGTTGCAAGCTGGCTAATTAAATAGATTGGGACAATCAGCCTTTGCTTTCAATAGCAATTACATTTACAAATACTGTACCTTTAAAGGAACAGTAAGACCAAAAGCTGAATGTTTATCAAATAATTATAATATAATGTACTTTTGCTCTTCATTGGCTTTGACTGACTTTTGCTTAGAAATTTCTATTTAAACATTCCTGGAAAGCTACAAAGCATGAAAATTGCCACATGGCTTCTTTAGAAGCACACCCTCTTGTGTGTCCCCCATCTACCTGCTGTGTTTGCTTAACATGTGTAAGCTTTAAATGGTATCACTACAGAGATTAACTGGCCCCTGCATTGTTTGAACTTCAAATTCCGACTAATACCTTGCATTGTTCTCACCTGTGATCCCCCTGCATTGTGAACACCTGTGCAGTGGGATTCCAGGCACTGCGGCGCCTTGAATTTGCCGCCCCCTTCCCTTAAAAGTGAGCGCCGGACAGGGGTGGGGTCCACGGCGCTAGTGCAGAGCGCGCAAGTTGAAAACCGGAAATTCGGCTATAGTTACCGGGAGCGGCATTTTTGCTGCCCCTGGAGACCAGGGGGGCAGTGCCGCCTCAGGTGAGTGCCTCAACTCGCCTCACTGGTGGAGCGCCCCTGCACCTTTGACACCTCTATTGTTTACACCCTTACTCATGAGCGTTTTTCCCAAGGTAGTTTAGGAAGATAAAATTGGTATGGGGTGGTCAAAAGATAGATCATGAGCTGGTAACCATTGCACCATGGAACCCCAGAATTGTCCACAAATAATACTATTAGCAAGGTGGACACGGAGCGGATCATCCTCTATCCTCTGCCTGCAATCTACTGTCATCAGATCCTTTGTGTAGCCAAATGACAAGCAAATTATGGGCCTGTGTGGCGTTACTCTGAGAGGATTTTGGGGCAGAAATGTGAAAGTTTAGTAGGTGTTGTGTAGGCAGACGGAGGAAAGCAAATTATCCCACTCAGTGTGTTTCTGCTCTGTAGTTACATACAAGAATATATAGTAGGCTTATTGATCTCAGTCTAAGAGTTTCACATAAGTAATTCCATCATCAGAAATTAGCCTAATTTATGTCCCGGATTTGTTGACAGGCTCCAAAGGCCTAGGGCGGCAAAGTATTAGGGGTAGCATGCCGTTCAGCATGCGTGCTTGCGTGTGGTGTTTGGGCAGCAGGCACTAAGACCGCACGGTCATATTGGGCAGCCTAGGGGCGCTCACGCTCGAAATTTGGCAATGCCTAAAGGGTTGTATTCTCTCATATATAATCCTAGGTAAAATCATGCATTGATACAGGAAACCAAAGCAACAAGCAATTTCTATTAGGGTAGGGACAGATTCAGGGAGATTTTGTCGCCTGCTAACAGAAGGCGACAGAATCTCCCCGAATCTCCCTGTCTGTCCCCAGCCTTATACTGTACGTATCTGTGCTCATACATGGGCGTCCACAGAAGATTTTTCGGGGGGCAAGTAAGCTAATATCACATAGGGTGTCATCCCACTGAAGATGAACCTATTTATGACAGTGCAGAAAATAACCTAATTAAGGCTTGCCTTGGGGTGGGAAGTTTAAAAATGTTTTATGTTGTTGGGAATTGAACTAGCTATAGAATTCAGGGTGGGCCGACTGTCCCTTCTTGCCCCCTTCTGCGGACACCCATGTGCCCATAGCATAAAAGATTTTCTGTAGATCAGTCAGCTTCCAAGCTTTTATAGCTTTTTCTATTCTACTTGTATATGTTTAGTCCTGTTCAACTTGTTTCAGAAATGGGAATACCTGGCAAGCCCTGGGGTGCTTCAGACCCTCCTGCAGTGGCAGCAAAAGAAGGCAGGATTGCTAGAGCAGAGAGTACAATTGTTATATCTGCATTAAAGGAACAGTTCAATTTGAAAATAAAAACTAGGTAAATAGATAGGCTGTGTAAAATAGAAATTGTACAGTTAAAAACCCACAAGCAAACTGACAAAACAGAGAAAAAAAGGAAGACTTGATAAAGTTAGTAGAGAAAAGAAGAAAAGAAATACATTAGAAACTATAAAAAAAATGAAGGTCAACTAAAATGTTGCTAAGAATAGGACATACTATAACATATTAATTAAAGGTTAAAATATGGTGGTTTACTGACCACTGTCTAACTCTGTATCCAAATTTGTGCAACGTTTTTTATGTTTTGTATCACATTATCCATAACTGCTTAAGGGACATTTTCCCTAAAGTGTTCTGTGCCGAAATCGTCTGCATTTCCTGTGAATGTTATTATTTCACAGACAAATGCATTACCAACTAAGTTAGCGTTGATAATAGAAAATAGAAGCTCAATTCAAGTGAAACATTATATGGGCTCAATAAACAGATGTTTATGTGCAAGCTTTTTTCTGTCAATTGTTTGGTGAAACCTCAATTTTACATCCCCTGATTTTAAGTCTACACTTTTGTAGTCTCAACAATGTATGATTTGACATTATCCTGGATCATACAGCATTTTTATTCTGTTCCCCTGAAAAATGTAAAATGGGGGTTCTGCTGAATTTGAAAATGTCCCTTAATCAAGCAGTTATGGATAATGTGATACAAAACATAAAAAACGTCGCACAAATTTGGATACAGCGTTAGACAGTGGTCAGTAAACCACCATAATTTAACCTTTAATACGTTATAGTATGTCCTATTCTTAGCGACATTGCAGTTTTTTATAATTTCTTATGTATTTCCTTTCTTCTTTTCTCTACTAACTTTATCAGTCCTTCAAATTGCCCTGTGAACATACAATTTTACTGTTTTGTTACTTTTTGCTACTTATCATTATATTTGGTCCCTCTCCCATTCATCATCTAGTCTCACATTCAAACCACTGTCTGGTTAACAGGGTAAATTGGACTCTAGTTGAAAATTCTGAAACAAAGAGCTGCTTAACAAAAAGTTACATTATTAAAAAAAAACACAGAAATTTATTTAAAAAATGTAAATCAGTAACGCTGTCTGCATCATACTAAAAGTTACAGCAAAGAAAACATCCTCTTCATAATCTGGCAACTCTGGACCTGCACCATCCCCCCAACACTTTGAGTTTTGAGCGACTTTGAAAAACACGTTGCTGCATGTGAATAGGCGCAGGCGACTTTAGCGCTAGCTTTGATATTATGCC
>CM044448.1:22000975-22012358 GCA_024363595.1 Xenopus borealis
GGAGGAGAAATCGAGCACTGCAGGATGAATGATCGCCATGTCGCCTTTTCTGAACAGGAGTGGAAGTGGAGATTCGGTAAGTTATTTCTTAATAAAGGCTTTGCAATTTTAAAGTTTTATTTGTCTTGGTGTTTATTTTTCAATGTATACTAACGAATTTTGAATAGAAAATTTTTGATGTTACTGTTCCTTTAAGAATATACTGTAAGTATAGGGCCACTGATCCATCAGATATACAAAAAGGAAAATAAAGAAATGACCCATAGAGCTGCACCGTCATATACGAGAGCACAATAATGGTATTTGAAATAAAACATAACTTTTAATAATATACATTAAAACAGAGGTCCAATACCGAGTTACAAAATTAAAACTAAGGTAAGGCAGGGGGCCGGACTGGCCAAAATAGCAAGTTAATCACTGAAAGTGCAGCATATGGTTATAGTAGTTAATTATTCAGCCCCAATGGTGAAAGCCTCCCCTTCACCTGCCAGCATTACCCTCACTTCCAACAATGTGGTTAGGGTCAGCTAGTCAGCTAGATAGTTTAGTCGATAACGATGGTGCCTGAGGCACTGACCAAGTAGTCTAGCCATCAGACAGTCAGTGTACAGCTGTGCCTGAGGCACATTATAGCTATCTATCAGATATTCTAGGCACAAGATAGACAGCACAGCGGATAGTTTTGGTGCCTGAGGCACAAGTCAGATAGTGCAGTTGACAGCAGTGGTGCCTGAGGCACGAGTTAGACAGCTTAGCCGACAGCACTGATGCCTGAGGCATAAATCAGACAGATCAGCCGACAAGACAATCAGCGCACAGTGATGCCCGAGACACAACAATTCAGCTAGTTGGGTTAGCCTAAACCTACACTTATATGCTACCTAATGACCCTAACCACAATGTTGGAAGTGAGGGCAATGCTGGTGGGTGAAGGGGAGGCTTTCAACCTTGGGGCTGAATAATTAACTACACTGTAAACATAGGCTGCATTTTCAGTGATTAACTTGCTATTTTGGCCAGTCCTGCCCCCTGCCTTACCTTGGTTTTCATTTTGTCACTCAGTATTGGACCTCTGTTTTAATGTATATTATTAAAAGTTGTGTTTTATTTCAAATTCCATTATTGAGCTCTCGGATACTATAGTTAGGGACGGTGCAGCTCTATGGGTCATTTCTTTCTTTTCCTTTTTGTATATCATTTATCTAGTTGACCGTGCACACCATCTTCATATACCTTTTTTAGACAGAAGGTGCTCCCTTTGGGCTAGGGCAGACGGGGAGATTCGGGGGCATTTTGTCGCCTGGCGACTTCTCGCCGCGACTTGTAGCCCCCGAACCTCCCCGAATAGCCAGGTCCTGGGGCGCACCGGCGTTACTTGAAAACGCCGGCGCCTATTCACACGGAGCGGCGCGATTTTTGAAATCGCTCCAAATTGCCTCGCGAGTCAATTTGGAGCGATTTCAAAAATCGTGACAAAATGCCCCCGAATCTCCCCGTCTGGCCTTAGCCTTTCTCTTTTGTAGCTTTAATAATCCATCAGATAGAATAGCTGTGATAGAAACTAGGGAGAGATATTTGTTGTCAGTTCCAGCACATAGGGTGTATAATATTGATTATTTTGTAATGGACTCTTAAAATATCTATTGATAACCACTGGTTCTAGTTAACCTTGGGGTTAATATAAATCATGCTTGCAAATACTTGGGCTGTTTTAATACTTTTGCCAGGGCTGCTTTTTTTTCCCTTCCAGTCCGGCCCTGGTGGCAACCTTATAAGATAAGGGGATGTTTTGGTAGTGAAAGGTTGAGTACCAGAGTGGAACTGCCCCGTTATACCATAATAAAACTCTTACCTGAGGCTGGTTGTTGGCAGGCTCTGGGCGACCCTCTGTAAGATCCGGTCCTTGTGAACAACGACCATGAGGAGGAAAGTGAACAGGCAGAGAGCGAGAAGGGTTTTCTGTAGAGTTCTAAAGCGTACATTCTTCACACAGGGAACAAATCCCATTCTCCCAATCAGGGTGTCTGTGCCAGCGCCTGCCCCGCGCTCAATGTAAGATTCTGATTTTCATCTTTATAGCGACGTTTCTCTGGGGGACTTTGGAGGTTTCCAGGCGATATCTCACAGGATATCGCGGTGACAAAGTACAGAGGAAGTTTTACAGACTGTCCGCAACTTCACACAAGGTTGTATGTAAAAGGGGAGGAGGTGGTCTTTCACTGATACAGAGAGTTTGCGCCTTGGTAATAACGCAAATTCTTTCTTTGCCCGTACAAGTAGGCAGCTGAGCTTGTCGGTGCAGCGCTCGGCTGAGCAGGAATGTGGCTGCCTGGGAGAGACTCGACTCCTTACCTTATCACAAGCTCTGCACACAGTTGGCGTGGTTTTTTATCGGCTGTGGGCAGGGTGCGCTGTATATAAGGGGCAGTGTCAGAAGCCTGTACAAGTAAAGAGCGAGGGCGGGTCTGATAATAAGTGTTTATTTTAGGGAAACCCATCCAAATGCTTTATGCCAATTAACTAAATGTCCATTTACTTACAATTGTAGGGAGTAGCCCGGTGATTGCTAAGGGCATTAATTCACAAGGACTGGAGTTGGAGTTTCTGTAAAACGTCTTTATTTATACACCTTTTCTCTATTTTATGCCTAATTTCTTGAGTAATAATTGTAAAAGTGAAATTACCACAGGTTCTGATATCTGCAATTTCCCTGCTCATCTTTTTTGTACAAAATGATCTACCTTATCTTTTAAACTATTTTTAATTTTAGTAACATTGTAACTGAGTATTATTTTTACTGACCAGGCCCTCCTCCCTTTGCTCTTCATTTCCTCTCTTTGAAAGCTCTTTGCATTTACTTTCTCTTTCCTGTCTTCTCTTTGTTGCTTGTTTTTCTCCCATTAATAAGTTTCACCGTGACTCTGGCAAATTTACTAAATTCACATGAAGGATTCGAAGTTTGATCGCATTTTCAAAAAGATTTGAATTCGTATTTTTGATTGTTTTCGAAGACCACTTCGACCATTGAATTTGGAAAATTCAATCGAATTGAATGATTCGAATAGAATTTCATTCGAATATTCGACTGTCAAAGTACTTCCCCTTTAAATTTTTATTCGACCACCTAGTTCGCCAGATCAAAGGTACCGAATTGGTTTTCATTATTTTTGATCAAATAAAAAATATTCGATCGATCAAAAAAATCGTTCGAATCAATCGAATTGTGGTAAAATCCTTTGAATTCGATAGTCTTTTACTTCCCTACCTATTCACATGGTTGAATTTCGAATTTTTTTCAATTCGAAATTCGACCGAAAATCTGCCCCTCAGTGTTAAGACAATAATTTGTTGAATTCTTATGCTTTTTTCTCTTTTTATGCCTCATGTTTTGGATAATAATATTTGCAAAAGTGAAATAGCTTCAGGCTTTGATATTTGCAGTTTCCCAGCTTGGGTCCAAACTGTTTCTGGACAAAATGATCAACTATCTTATCTTTTTAAGCTTTTAACTAAACTGTAAGTGAGTATTATTTTTACTGGCCGGGCCCTCCCCTCTTTGTTCTCGATTTCCTTCCCCCACCATGTCTCTGCACTAACTTTCACTTTTCTTACTAATTTTGTTCTCCCTTCTTTTTATGCCTAATTGTTAGATAATATTTGCAAAAGTGAAATACCTTCAGGCTTTTATATTTGCAATTTCCCAGCTTGGGTCCAAACTGTTTCTGGACAAAATGATCAACCTTCTTATCTTTTTAAGCTTTTTAACTAAACTGTAAGTGAGTATTATTTTTACTGGTCAGGCCCTCCCCTCTTTGTTCTCGATTTCCTTCCCCCACCACCTTTTGGCTTTGATATTTGCAATTTCCCAGCTTGGGTTCAAAATGTTTCTGGACAAAATGATCAACCTTCTTATCTTTTAGGGCTCTTCCAGACGAAGAGATTGCAGGGAGATATGTAGCCTGCGACAAATCTCCCTGCAATCTCTTCGTCTGGAAGAGCCCTTAAGCTTTTTTTTAACATTATCAAAACTGTAATTGAGTATTATTTTTACTGCTTGGGCCAACCCCTACCATGTCTCTGCATTTGCTTTTACTTTCCTTACTAATTTTATTCTTCGTTCTCCCATAGT
Source organism: Xenopus borealis (assembly GCA_024363595.1). NCBI lineage: Eukaryota > Metazoa > Chordata > Amphibia > Anura > Pipidae > Xenopus > Xenopus borealis. The sequence continues at coordinate 22,005,108 of CM044448.1, forward strand.
TATTATTGGCTGATGTTATACTCTGCAATCTTTTATGTTCAGTTTCAGAATGCTCTGTGTGCAGAGAGCATGGTATGTCAAGATAAGTATAAAATTATGTGTTTTCACTAAAACGTATTAATTGGAACACAAAAATGTGTTAATGAACACAAGCACAGTTTAGAGGGGCCACATTATTGCACCTTCATAAGTATTCTTTGCTATCTAGTTATAGTTTAAAAAAAATCTAATTTTTAAAAATAATTATAGTAGGCCATTACTCTGTGTTTATGCAATATGCAATATCATTTAATATTCCCAGGTAGGAAGAGTGGAGTGGATTTGTCATGTGTGCATTGGTGCAAAAACATTTTAAAGGTAGGCACAGCAACAGGGCCTTTAGTATTTATTGCACACAACTGCAGTATGCATAGCTTCCCTCTTTTTGGCCAAACTGTGCTCAGCCATACTAATTCAATGTTACTTAAATATCCCAGCAGTGTAGATATATGGGTATATATACCAAAGTAACAAATCAGAGGTCACGGTTGTGAAAGGGAGTGTTCACTCTTTCATCAAAACGCTCTTAATCCTATAGAACTCAACTGAGAGTGGAGGAATTTCACTCTTGCAGACTGTCCTGAGCTTTAAATTTGCTGATTGGTAAATACATCACAAGCCCTTGCTTCTCTGTGTCTTATCACTTTCTTTGTCTCTTTAATTTTTTTCCACCTCTTTTATTGTTTTAATTTTTAAATTTCTAGATAATTTCCAACACGATCATTTAGGCTGGGGACAGACAGGGAGATTCGGGGAGATTCTGTTGCCTGGCGTTTAATAGCAGGCGACAATCTCCCCGAACGTCCTTCTCCCTGTCCGTGTGCACAGCGCTGGCCCTTTGTCATTTCAACTAGCGACGGACAGGTAGAAGGACGTTCGGGGAGATTGTCACCTGCTATTAAATGCCAGGCGACAGAATCTCCCTGAATCTCCCTGTCTGTCCCTAGCCTTAGTCAAAAAAGTGGAGGTTTATTTGAGTCCAAAGTTTCGGCTCCACACAGGAACCTTTGTCAAGAATTATATCACTTGAAAAAAGAAGCAAATGTATATAAATACCACTATTTTCATTCACAACCTGTGACCTTTACCTTGAGAATCACAGACCAAAACATTTAAATACATTGGTTTGATTTGTTTTTTCAAGACCTATGGAGTGCTACAGTTTCTATTTTTCTGTTATAAGCACCCAGGCAGATAATGTTTTAGTGTAGGGTGCTTCTTCCGTAATGTGTGTATATATAAATATATATATATATATATATAGCAAAGGAAGAGGATCCGCACGCACAGGACTTAGATTCAAAAAGATTTATTCTTCCAATAGGTGGGAGACCTGACGTTTGGGTCAGCAATCTGACCTTTCTCAAAGTGATAAACACAACATTTTAATCACCCATATTCCGGTAAACCTATTACCATTGTTCATAGACTCACGTGTACATCGAAATTCATTATTTACATTATTAAATGCCCTTGTGGGTTAATGTATGTAGGCAAAACTATCACAAACTTCAGAGATAGAATGGCCAATCATAGATCTGCCATTCGTAATGCTTTATGTAGTGGCAAGGGCGATACCCCTGTGGCTAAACATTTTGTTGAACTTAAACATACTTTGGCCTCTTAGAAGTCGGACACTGAGACATTTACCTTTAGCTTGTGCAAGAGAAAACCAGAGCACGATATCACACACATTGTCCGGACTAAATAGATTCATGTCCTAATTACTATCTGGGAGATTAAATAGCCACATTGTAACGGCCGTTCACTGAACTCTACACTCCCTGTTCCTTTGATGCTTTATTTGACAATGATCTATTTGGGGATTAAGATTAGAACACACATTGTTTCCTAAATTGAAGTCCAACATGCCGCAATTGTTACAAATGTAAATAGAAACATCGTTATATTTTACGAGCTACAATTGGGAATTGATCAGCTTGATACAGTTTGGAGAATCACTTTATTGAGCTTATTTATTCAGATGTTTAAATTGATGTTTAAATTGACCCGCACGGCTCTTTACTAGCCCTTTTCTTGTTTCTTTCTCGCTGCTCTCTTCCTTATTGAAAACTTTATGGAGATTTATGGTATGCACATCAGCGTGGTTAACTGTTAACTAACTTTTTGGATATAGAAGTACAAATAGCACCATTGTCTAAACTACGCTTAAGTACTAAGCATATGTTTTTATGTTTTTTTGTATTGATACTCTTTTATTGAATTTTTGATTGTTTTGTTCACCGTTATTTCATTGTGTATTGAAGTCACTTCCGTTTCCCCCCCCTTTTTGTTGTGTTTATCACTTTGAGAAAGGTCAGATTGCTGACGGAAATGTCAGGTCTCCCACCTATTGGAAGAATAAATCTTTTTGAACCTATCTAAATCCTGTGCGTGTGGATCCTCTTCTTTTGCTACATTTATCTTTGCCGGTTGCTGCACCCAGGCACATTCAACCTTCTGATTCGTGAGTGCTGATACTATCTCTGTGTATATATATATATATATATACAGTAGAACCCCCATTTTACGTTTTTCAGGGGACCAGAAAAAAATGGTGTAAAATCAGGGAAAACTTAAAATCAGGGAAATGTATTATGCATAATATATAGGTGGGACCACAAAACAACAATGTAAAATGAGGGAAAACTTAAAATCAGGGGATGTAAAATGGGGGTTCTACTGTATATACACGTTAAGTTACACAAGGATTCCAGGTTAAATATTGGGGTATTGTGGTCAAGTATACAAATCAGTGATTATAAAATAGCCATTCATATATGAAGACTCATTGATCCTATGCATTTATGACAACCAGTAAAGCCTTTTGATTTCATTGCTCTTTCTGCTAGCTAAAAATACTGTACATGTGCAGATTTAAGCTGCCGATTCAACTTCTTTAATCTGAGATGACAATTTATCTGGTCATGCATGTGACACTCCAACAGGCCTACCCAACATATCTGGCCAAAAATGAACTGTACTGGTTTAAAATCTTGACAGGGCAATATCTGCATCAGCTCATTGATGTGGTCCTCGCCCTGGTGGCATGAATCCCCATCACTGTAATTGGAAACAATTTTGAGTTTGTCAGGTAAAATGGGAGAGCTAGAATTAATTGCATGCTCTGAAAATGATATAATTGGTATCCCTGAGACCTGGTGGGATGAAACGTGACTGGGCTGTGAATTTAAATGGTTACACCCTTTTTAGGAGGGACAGGGGTATTTAAAAGGGTGGAGGAGTGCGTTTGTATGTAAAGCCTCAATTAAAGTAATGGTCTAAACAAATATCCATTGATTGCAATGGGGAGGTGGTAGAATCCCTATGGGCAGAGATTTCAACTGGACAAAAGGTTACAAAGAAAATGATCATTGGTGTATGCTACAACCCACCTCATATAAGTGACGAGAATGAAACCAAGCTACTTTTACAAATAGAAGCAGCTTCACAACTACGTCAATTTATTATGGGTGACTTCAATTATTTAGACACTGACTGGAGTAATGGGGTTGCCAAGACAGGAAAAGCTAGCAAGTTTGTAAATATGCTAAATGACAAGTTTTTTATTCAGCTCATTCAAGAACCTACTAGGAATGATTCTCTTTTGGATCTTGTAATAAGTAATAATACCCAAATATTCTCTAGCATTTGCGTGGGTGAGCATTTTGTGAATAGTGATCACAACATGGTCTCCTTTAAGATTCTAATAATAATTTATGGTCTTGTGGCATTAAAGGGGAATTCAACCCTTCCTGCTCTAACCCCCCACCACCCCATAGATCCCCCTTCCCTGCTCCCCCCGGCCTACCTCTCCCCCAGGGCAAATGTCCCTAATTCGCTACTTAGCCAGGTTCCCGGGCGCCATCTTCTACAGCAACGTCTTCCTCTGTCGGCGCTTGGTGGCGTATACACAGTGACACATTTGCCGGTTTGAACTACTGCGCATGCGCCTAAAGTTAACGAAGTTCAATCAGCGAACTTCGTGAACTTTAGGCGCAGTAGTACAAACCGGAAAATGTGTCCTACTGCGCATGCGCCACCAAGCAGCGAGGGTTAGCGCGGGAGGGGTTGAATTCCCTTCACTTAGTTACTGGTCATAAAAACACCCTCAGTCGTCAAGGTCCTATTGAGGATAATATGAAAAATAAATAAATATAAATTTAAGGGGGATTATAAGACCAATATGTTCAAAAGGTATACAATTTATTTTTCACACAGAGATTTCTAAAAATGGGCTGGCCAGAAAACACAATAAATAAATAATCAATAAATATACTTAAAACAGTAATTCAATTATTTCAGGTGAGTAATCACTCATTTACATTTTCATAATATAGTCTCTGCACTTGGTTGTGGTGTATGCTTGCCCACATTGTGAAGTGGCAAGAAGAGGTTGTGAGTTATAGTTCTGGAACTTGAAAAAGGGGTTTGAAATTGGAAGTGTGGATTATAATTCTCCCATAAGGAGAAGCAGTGTATGATATAAGGTGCTTCTCTAAGTGGATTAACAGGTAGGTTGGTATAAGTCTATAGATGAAAAGTCCATTTTCTAGGGGATGTAAGGGGGCGTCCCCCACTCCCTTCTCTTTTCGAGCTGTAAAAGCACCCCCCCAAAAAACTGGATTGTTCTCACCAGATTCTATTTTCTGGGTTTTCCCTCAAAGGCACAGTCGGGTTTGAATAGTGACCAGCCTGTTTCTGATTTCTCCACTTTATAGGTATTTTTCACTAGGATCCAACGGTGAAGAGGATTAGAAAGTACCAGCAAGCCAACGATTTTCACGATTTTTTCCGTATTGGAGTAAAAGCATACAGAATTAAAAGTCCACCCTAAGGAGTGATTCCACCTGGATACTGCAACACGTTTCACCTCACTAAGGCTTTCTCAAGCAGTTAGAAACTGTAAATGGTGTCTTAACTCATTTTAAAGGGACCATAAGCATATTAGACTTAAAAAACCTATGACATCAAAAGGAAATCACTTTCAGCTTAGAACAAACATATTCTCCTACACAAAGGGTGCCAACTCAAATCCCTTTGAGTGAAGGGTATTCAGATCAAATATCACTTCTGTTCTTTACATCTCAAAACTTTATGTCAAATAGGGAACTCCATCTATCGCCACAAACTTGAGATCTTTTAGATTCCCCCCATGGACAGAATTGCAGTGTTCATAGAAATAAGCAGATTCTCCCTTTTCCCCTACCTTGTTTCTCCAGATATTGCTCATATGTTCCCTAATTCTTTTTGCTAATTTACGAATAGTCTACTCTATACAGTGTATACTAACTCGCAAGTACATTGAATATGATAGACCACAAATTTAGATTGACAATTATAAAAGTTATTTATCTTAAATTTCGCAGAGCTTGTACATCAGGGGTGTCCAAACTTTTGGCTTCGAGGGCCACATTGGAAGAAGAAAAATTGTCTGGGGGCCACACATGAAATACACAAACACTTTTTATTTGTAAAAGTAAAGAAAATACACAAAAAGCTATACCAGTTGGATAACCAGATGGAGCTATAGACTGGACGATGGGACACCTGGACATTAAATAGACTCATTATTATATTATTATTGCTAACTGGGCAATGGGCAGAGTACCCATACTCCTATATCCTTTGCAACATGAAATTTTGTCGAGCACTGCACGTTTTAAGCTGGGCCACATTCATATCCATCCTGGGCCGCATTTGGCCCTGAGACCGCAGTTTGGACACCCATGTTGTACATATTTGGAAATATCCCCCCTTTTTAACTCCACAGCATTTTGAGCAATATCCACATTGTCCAACATTCCTTTCACCTCCTGTGGAGGGGGGAAGTTAATTGATAATCTTGTATATTTTTATTTGAAATAATGTGATTCTCTTTCTTTAAACAACTAGGGGATAATATGTCTTTACTGTTTGGAGCTCTCTCAAAGACTACATTCGATTTGTTATCTAGAATCCTACCCAACACTTTATCCTCCATAAGAATGTGCCATTGTTTCTGAACAATATTAAATATTTTCCAACTATCTTTAATGTACCTCATTTCTATACACAGGCCTTTTCTATTTCCCTTTTTTTCTGTTCTTTTTCGCTTTTGGGAATTAATAGCTGTTTTCTCTCTATCTTTCTCACCCTCTATATATCCTCCAAAAGTTTATCATCCTTATATCGTCTCTCTATAAATCTATCTTTAACAATAGTTACCTGTTTTTCAAATTCTTCCTTTTTACTGCAGTTATGTTTTACTCTCATAAATTGGCTATAGGGGATGCTTTCTAACCACCCTTTTTATTGACAAATTAGCATCTACTTTTTTAAAATGAATGCTCTGGATAAGGTCCTCAGCATTAGATATGACCAAATCTTATAAAACCACTTCTACTTGCTTATTGTGCAGTTAAGTTTGATATTTTTCCCATTACAATTTAGTGCATTGATAAACTCTCTGAGCAAGAGCTGTGGACCCTTCCATACCATTATAATGGCGATTCCAAAACATAGTGGGGGGTGATATATAGAATTTGATCGGATGTACACTCCCTCCCAAAGGCCCATCAATAGACCTGCATAAATAGGAGCGAAATTCATACCCATAGAGGCTCCCCGTATCTGTCTGTAAAAAACTTTCTCAAATATAAAAAAATTGTTATTAAGAATGAACTCAATACATTGTAACAGAAATTTTTTATGTGCCCAAGATAAAGTGCTATAATTATCTAAAAAATGTTTGGTTGCTTCCATTCCCAAATTGTGATCTATGCATGTGTAAAGTGCTGTGACAACCGTTACAAAAACACATTCAGAGTCCTATTTGACTTCTGAAATAGGTGATAATATATCCATAGTGTCTCTTAAATAAGACGGTAGTTGTGCCACTAAAGGGGCTAAAAATAAATCAATATATGATGGGATGTCCTGGGGGTTCATTGGGTCTTTATGGACCTTTGGGACATGATAAAAGACTGGGAGGATGGGGAATTTCGTACCCAGGAAGCCCATCTCATCTTTATTATAATATGTGCATTTTTAGCATGTGTTAGTAATTCCATAAGCTTTCTTTGATATATTGCTGTAGGATCCTTTGCTAGAATTTCATAAGATGATTTATCCTCTAATAGTGTTGAGATGTAGTACCGTGTTAGCCATTCCAAAAAAATGTAAAGTTTGGTGATACCTTTTATTGGCTAACTGAATAAGTAACAATTGCAA
>CM044448.1:22030414-22053628 GCA_024363595.1 Xenopus borealis
AAATGCAAGAGGTCCTCTGCACTCAACCCATTATCAATATATTTAAGACATTTAGACATTATATGCATACAGCTACTAATTCTTAATGAATCAGATGAAAATTGAGCGTAGGACTGGTAAGATATGGGATGACGTTGACGTAGTTGGCCAGCTAAAATATATTGCAATATATGGACAAACAATCCCTGTTGTTTAAAGGGTAAGGCATTTTTTAGTAGCTGTATGCACAGAATGTCTCAATGTCTTAAATATATTGATAATGGGTTGAGTGCAGAGGACCTCTTGCATTTGTCTATATGTATTTTGTGGTCAAAATGGAATGGGAAAACTCCTTATATTTGCACATGGACTTGTGGATTCATTCAGATAAGTTGCTCTGATGTTTTTAAGCGTGTTCAAATAAATGCTATGTTTTACATAACGAGTGTGACCCAGTTGGATTTTCTATATTTTTGATTAAGTGGACTGCTCCTCCACTATTTGGGAAACGCACCAATTCTGCCTTCTACTGTGTAACAATAGTGCATGTTACAGTTGGATTTATATATATTTATATATATATATTTATATATATATATATATATGTATATATACTGTAATAATCTCAGAAGGCTTTTTTTTACAGTTAAAGATGTGGAAGCTGACAAACTTTCAAAATTGAAAGTATTTGTTTCAACTATGCTATCTGGCAGTACATTGAGAGTGAAGCAGCTTCAGAGTTTCATAGGTCTCCTTATATTTGCAAATAAGAATTATGCCAGTTAGGGGTGCTGCTGCCATGAGAAACCCGACTCAGGTGAGAGAAGCATTCAAGTTACCAGGGGTGACTAAAAGCTACTTTTGGTACCTGTGAAAGTTAAAATTCTGATTTTAAATAAAAAAAATTCAGCTCTTCTCTTTCAAATAGCACAATTGCGCTCTCTGCACTAGCAATGCAACCCCCCCCCCCAATCTCCGCAGAAGCGCCAAACATTAGGATTTGAAAATCCATGTAAAAATACCCAAGTCACTTATACCATTAATGGAGCTCCTTGTAGATAATAAACGTAGCAAGCTATGCCAATCACCGGCTGCAAATGCAAACATGGTTTCAGCTGTATAAAAAGGTACATAGATTAGCTGTAGAAGAGGGTTAAGTTGTGAACAATTTTTCCGTATTTACCTATACGTATTACAGCAGGTTTCAGCTAAATTGTTTCAGGAGTCAGATCAGCAGATCACAAGCAATAACTTTAAAGCCCATTATAAATTGTTGCTTAATGTACACTGGAACGTTGCTTGAAATTACTTTATCTTTTATTATGCAAAAACAGTTTTTACCAATGATGAGCCTCAGTTGCTTAGAGTGAGCACTGTAAACAGTGAGCACAGTTCTCTTAAACAGTATCATATTTAAACAGGGAAAGGTAAACTGCAGTTCTTTGTTTCTTACTCTCTGCTCATCAAAGAGGAATGGTTTGCTTCCTACAGTGCTGAGTGCTGCAACCTCTCTGGATGGTGCAATCAAGGTTTTATGGGATTTTTGTAGTAAAACATTGCAAGTGAGCAAGCTTTTAAAGGCACCACCCTTCCTTTTAAGAGTATTATGCAATAGCAAAACATGTTCTTGTCTAGTTAAACCATCATTATGGTTTTTTCAGTGGTTGGCATTACTTGCTATATATTTGTTATTTGTATTATTGCTGTTGCCCTATGTATAATGTTTGTCCTTGGACTCTGTATCAGTTGCCACACTTTTCGCCATATAAAACATCTCAGGAGCATTGAAAGTGTGTGGCTACCCAGACTCGGCATTTGTCAAAACATCAGCAACAAAGCCCAACAGGAACACTTAGGGGCAGATTTATCAAGGGCTGCATTGAAAAACTGAATTTTTAAATTAGAATTTTGAGTTTTTTTATAGCGTAATTTGACTAGAGAATAGTGCAAATTTTATTTGAGTTTTTAAAAAATGTGAAATTTATCATGCATCTCTTTAAAAAATTTACTTCGACTATTCGCCATCTAAAACCTGCCAAATAATCAGGCATTGAACTGGTCCTTTCATTTTGAAATTTCATGCCAAGCGCAGTGTCGTGACCACGCATCTACGAGCCAGTGTCATGACACCAGCACTGCAACCCACGGGGCACCCAAGGCTCCGCATCCAAGATGGTAATAGTGGTAAGAGCACCGCCAAGTGCTCCAGGCATTCCTGACAGTACCCATTCCCCCAGGGGGGGCCACTGGACCACCATGTCCTGGTTTCTGTGGAATCTGTCTATAGAAGATACACACCAGTCAGGGGGGCATGAACACATGTATGTTTCTCCCAGGAACATTCTTCTAGACCAAAGGTCTTCCATTTAATAAGGAACTGTAACAAGCCCCTGGAGAATCTGGAGTCCAAAATCTTTTTCACTTCATATTCCTGTTGACCATCGATAGTAACAAAAGAAGGGGGAGACTGGTTAGAAGAGAAACCGTTTCAGATTTGCATCTCTGGAGGGAGTTGAATTCATATTGCACATGATTATTGTCTTCAGAAATGGAAAAATGGTCATCAAACCTTAAAGGGCACCTATTGGGGTAAAATGATACCCCCAACCAAAAGTGCGGGCTAATAGAGCCCGCACTTTTGGTTGGGGGTATCATTTTACCCCAATAGGTGTCCTTTAAGCCCAACTTGGGAGAGGGAATATAAATATGAATGCTCCTTGAAGACAGCCATACTTTGTCCCTCATTTTATACATGGGAGATGATCTCCCTGTTAGGTCGGCATAAACAGTGTGTAACGATCAGCACCCAATACCAGAACAGTTGCTAAGCACCCTGGTCTAGGCTCGGCTTCACCAGTAGTGTGACCGCCTTTGGCTTCGGAAGGAGCCCTCAGCTTACTCGGATACAACCTGGACTTATCGAGAGGTGCAAAGTGAAGAGTTCTGGCTAGCAGAGGGGACTGTTAAACAAAGTCTTTGGGCAGAAGATCGTGGTACAAGGCTTCAGGCAAAAGGGTAGTCAAATCAATCCAACATTCAGAGGTAGATCTTCAGTTGTTAAAAAGTTATTTCAGATGCTAACGGTCTATCATCAATCGCCAGTACTCTGAGGGGAGTAGACAGTGAAAACAAGGGAATATTTAGCAACTTGGCAAAAGTAGCATCCCAGAATCAAGAAAGGCTGCAATTTTGACCATCTTAGAATTTAGCTGAATCTGTAATGGTAGGAGAAATTGGAGAAAATTATTTTGAGAAGTAGGTTCAATGCCACCCAGATAAGACACCCAATCACAGTAGAGACACAGTCCAGCCACCCTTCTCCAGAGTTTCTCTTGCTCAGACAACTGTGTTTGTCTGCCCTGCATAGGTTCCTCTGGGGAAGAAATAGGAGGTGGAGAAGAAGGTGCAGGGAGAAAAAGTCTTTCAAACCATGATTCCAACACTGGCTGGAATCTTCTGCTATGCTCTTTATTGGCTTGGTGCTATCTAAGTCGCGTGTTGTCCTTGATTGCAAGAGCAATCAGATCTTCCAATTGCTCCAGGTGGTCTCTCGATACGAAATCATGCTTGAGTTCTGCTTGGCTGGAACGTAAGGTGGGAGATCTCCCTGCTGCTCATGAATATGATTGTTTCTCTGCAGAGCAGTTAGGGACCATCTGACAATTCCTATCCACAGAAGTAAATGAAGGGAGAATTTCATTAAAACGGTAGACATTTTTAATCGAAAGGATATTGGAGATAGGTTTCTTTTTCATTAAAGATAGTAAAAATGGGATTTTATTTTATTTAAGAGCTCACATTCAAAATTTTGTCTTAGTGAATGCCATTATGAGCAGCAATCAGCATGGCTTTATGAAGGATAGTGTCATGTCAGATACATTTGATGGCTTTTTAGGATAAGGTAAGCAAGGTAAGAACCTTGCCTCAGGCTGCAGCGAGCAACCGGTTACAAGGAGCAGCATAAAGCTGCCTCTTGTAACTTTAAGAGCTGAACTTTTAAGCAAGGAGCAGGAGGGGGGGGCGGCATCTGGGTTGCTGCCTCAGGCGACAGCAGCCCCAGGATTGGTGCTGAAGGTAAGTAAGATGCTGGACAGTGGGGGAGCAGTATAAGTTATATTCTTGGATTTTGCCAAAGCATTTGATACCGTGCCCCACGAACATCTGTTTTCTCAAATAAGGTCCGTTGGGTTTAATTAAGTAATTTGCACATGGATAGGAAACTGGCTACAGGATTGGGTACAGGGGGTGGTTTTTAATGGTACATTCTCTACTTGGAGTAAGATTCTTAGTGGGCTCAGTATTGGGTGTTCATTAATAACTTAGGGAAGACTGTTGTAAGTAATGTATCAGTTTTTGCAGATGATACAAACTATCCAGAGGTTTTGCCTAAATATGTGGAAGGGGTATTTTACAGTGAGAGCTGTGAAGATGTGGAATTCTTTCCATTAATCAGTTATGCAAGCTGAATTAAGAAGGGGTTGGATGGCTTTCTAGCAAGTGAAGGAAGACACGGTTATGGAAGATAGCTCATAGTACAAGTTGATCCAGGGACTAGTCCAATTGCCATTTTGGAGTCAGGAAGGATTTTTTCCCCTCTGAGGCAAATTGGAGAGGATTCAGATGGGGTTTTTGCCTTCCTCTGGATCAACTAGCAGTTAGGCAGGTTAAAAATTAACATATTATATTAATACTTACTATGTTAAAATAAAATAAGCTAAACCTATTAAACCTTGCTCAGTGGATACAAAAAGAATGCGAAACAAAAGAAAAAATTAACTTTTATACCTAAATTATGGTATATGCTTAAAAAACATTGACAATTAGATTTTTAGCATTTTGAAAATATGACGCTAAAATAGAATCGCCAAAACTTTTTGAAAATTAGCTTATCTTATCATTTGTTTTAGCAAAAATAGCCACCTGACAACACAATTGGCCAAGATAAGATATCAGTTATAAGAGAAACTTGACTTTTTTTTCTTGTCTTGCCACCAGGACAAGAACCAGTACATTATTTACTTTTTGAACTAGAGAATCGTGTATTTTACTTAACAGAACCTCGTCAAGCTTGAGATGCAACAAGGTAAAACAATGACAATGTTTTAGTGGTATTTTAAGTCTATGAATAAGAAAATTCTCCACTGTATGTGAGAAACAAGTTACTTGAGGACAAGCCCAAAGATGATAAAATAGGTTCACATAAACTTTGTTGCATTTAGGGCAATAGGAAGAAATATAAAAGGATTTACTTTTAAAAGGGTTGTTCCAAACACTTTTTTTCAATTCAGTTGTTTTAAAATTATTCACCATAAACAAAGACTTTATTCAATTACTTTCCATATTTTATTCTTACCATTTTCCCAATTTAAAAGTTTAAAGATCAATGTTCCTGTCTCTAGTGTTTCAGTCTGGAAGCTCAGTGATCCAGGAGCATTCTGAACCATTACAATTTGCTACATTTAGTTGATACAATTAGTTGATACATTTCTCAGCAGTATCTATGGAATATCAGCTACTATTGTACCAATTCTAACAGCTGCCTTAAATTAAGCTCAGATATTCTGCTCAGCAGAGACAAAGATAAATGTGCCAGTGGAATCCCCTCCTCAGAGTTGTTTTAGAAGGTGAAAAATTTAACTTAAGACTTCAATATTAGAAAAATAGTCACAAATAGAAAGTAATTGGAAAACGTCTTTATTTCTGGTGATCTATCTGAAACTACCTGAACTGAAAATAGTGTTTGAAGGTGAACAACCCCTTTAACAAACATTTTCCTTTAACCCCAGTTAACTGAAGTATTTAACTCTCCAGTTTTCAACATAAATACATTAATTTTAATCATGCATAGATTATTATTAACATGTATTTCTATAGCACCAACATATTGCGTAGCACTTTATAGATCTAATCAGCTGAGAAGGGGACACCATATGTTGTTAATAATTGGACCATTTAGAAGATATATGTACACCCTTACATTTTTATTTCATATTCACACATTGAAATCAAAGGGGGTTCTGTTGTTGCAGAAGAATCAATATTGAAATAACAGCACATTTAAGAGTGTAAATTGGCCATGCTCACAACAAAGTTGGCCATTCCACAACAAAGTGTCTGTCGATCTTGGACTGAAGGAAAAGAACCTTGTTGGTTACCGTGAGTAGGGTTAAAAGGAGTCGAAGAACCCATGTTAAAAAAAAAAAGATTTGTTTGCCTAATAAAAGAAAACTTTTTTAAAGAACAAGTAAACGTTTTTTTTTTCTATCTCTAAATTTGCTCTAAACAGCCCCTCAAATTAATGTACCTTAGTCCCTGCTGCAAGTCTGCTCTGGTTTCTGTGTTATCAGCAGCTTGTTTCCCCTTCTTCCTGGTGCAGAGTGAAGCCCAGCCCCTTAGCTTACTGAGCTGACCTTATATCTTGGACTAGTCCAGTTTATCATTTGCATACTATGACATAGCAGAGAGCAGTGTGTTTAGCACCTTTTGCTTGGGGAAACTAGCTTACTAATGAAACACTGGCTCCCTCTTCCTCTCTATTGTGGAACAGCAGCAAATGGACTGCTCAGTAAACTAAGGGGCTGGGCTTCACTCTGCACCAGGAAGAAGGGAAAGAAGCTGCTGATAACACAGAAACCAGAGCAGACTTGCAGCAGGGACTAAGGTACATTAATCTGGGGGGCTGTTTAGAGCAAATTTACAGAAAGAAAAAGAAAAACATTTACTTTTCCTTTAAGCAACTTTTCAATACCAATCTATTAAAAATTGTCAGAGATTTCAATGTTATTTATAAATGCAGTTGCTACTGAAAGCTGCATTTGCTTAACTCCTGGTTGTTACTTTTTAAACAAAAGCCATTCTCCTCCAGCGTGACAAGTCTGTCGGTCCCTTGGATTGTGTTACATTGTTTCAAAAGCCAAAGCCATCAGGGCAGATAATAAAAAGGGACAGAAACACTGCTTTCAATAGCAATACAAATACAAATTAATTTAAATTAAAAACCATAGAAAATGTAATTGAATGTATATTGCAAAGTTGCTTAGAATTATATTTTCTTTCAGTAGATGCAACTATTTTTTTGATTGACTGGAGGTATTTGTCTGCCTCATGCTACACACCTAGCGCTGCGTTAAAAGCAAAAATGAGAGGCTTCGACCTTCACTTGAGGAATTGTAGGTGGAGACATTAAAAATGATGCCTTAATGTCCCTGTGACCAACTTTGCATCCAGAACCACAGATACAGCTTAATATTTATGAGTCATGTATCCATACTTGCGGGCTGCATGTTTAAATCTCTTCAGATCTCATTAATGAAAGATATTGGAATATGGCTTCTGAGGGGTAGGACTTGAAAAGCAGCAAAGCACAACAACCTTATTGGTTAGGGTGAGAAGGGCTGAAAGGTGCCATCCTTCTGAAATGCAAGATATGCACTGAAATCCCTCTTAAAAACAGAAGTATTCACATCTTATACTAAACACAATGTGCTGCTTTAAAATAAAAAAAAAATAACCTTCACTTAAGGAATTATAGGCAAAGACCAGACAGATAACATACAAGTGGCCACACGGCACCTTCAATCAACCTGCCAAGAAATAAATGTGGACATGTACCTGCAGCTTAAATAAATGCTAAAGGTGATTGGTGTCCAGCACTGTTAATAGGGTTTGGATGACTTTCTTACCCTTGAAACACACTGCTACTGTCATGTATGGTATCCCAAAACTCAGAACAAACCCAAAGGTCCCAGTCTTGGCTCACACTTCTGTCTCTAACAATGACTTTTTCGTTTCTGGAGGACATAGGCAGAGGGTGATATTTTTGTTTGTGTAGGCTAAGTCTAATGTCTAATAGTCTAACAGTTTTTTACGCCGATAGCAATGATTTTACGCTAGCAGAAACAGCTAATTCAATTCTCTATTATAAGCATTGGCAACAGTTGTAATTCACATGTCTGAGCACACTGGGAGGAATTTTGTCTAAAATGCACTACAATCTGAAATCTGTCCCATACATGGTCTGACTTAAGAGCTACTAACTGATGGGCCCACAAGCTGCATATGAAGCCCAGACTATTTTGAAAATAATATGCATAGCACTCACTTATTATCAAAATTATAGAAGAAGTTCAGTTCATCCACATTACTGGAAATCAGGGCTAATGATTGGGTTGTTTAACATTAAAGCCTGATTATTGGTCTACTTTCACATAAAACAGAAGGGATGTGTTAATTGTCATTTATGGGAGATTGTATATATACAAAGTATAATGCTGATGTATTTTGGTCCCCTCAAAAAACAGTAGCTGTTTTTTTCTACAGTTTCAAAGTAATACAATATAATAGTAGATGAGGTTGAGCAAAAACTTGCATTCAACCATAAACACAACATTTGTGTGTAAGTGAAAGTAGCCGAACTGATCAGTTAGCTCAGGGATCTGCAACCTTGGCTCTCCAGCTGTTAAGGAACTACAAGTCCCACAATGCAATGAAGGAGTCTGTCATGATTCATAAAGGCAAATGCATTGTGGGACTTTTAGTTCCTCAACAGCTGGAGAGCCAAGGTTGCAGATCCATGAGTTAGCTGATACAGAGAAAAGTGAATTGAATTGATACAATAGTTGCTAATATTCCTCATATACTGCTAAGAAATATTGTAACTAATTGTATCAACTAATTGTAGCAAAGTGTTACAGTTCAGATGCTCCTGGATCACTGAGCTGCCAGACTGAAACCCCAGATAGAGGAACATTACATTTTAAGCTTTAATTTTGGGAAAACAGTAAAAAGTAAAAGAAGGAAAGCAATTGAAAAAAAATCTTTATTTCTGTTGAACAATCTGGAAGGTTAACATCCCCTTTAAGGAAACAGTCACCAATATCACATTGAACTATTCAAATAGGTGTTGGATAAAATTCACAGAGGTGTGAAAGTGAGATCTGGTCACAGTGGTAATATAATGGCTGCATCACACCTTCATACCTTTTCCAGTTTCAGATAACACCTACTTAAACAGATCAATGGAACTACCATTGACTATTGATGGTATTTATTTTTGTGTGTAATTTAAGTATGAAACACTCCCCACATACCAAACAAGCATATGGAGTATTAGCAGCTGCTTTGTCTCTTGGCCCTGACCCCAGCAGAACCCCCTGCCCCAGACAAACTCAAATAGACACATTGGTCAGTCAGAGGATTAAAATTTTTTCTTTGAAATTTTCTTTTATTTTTTTATACAAACAGTTTTGGGAAGACTTAGCCTCCCCAAGCCTTAATGAAAATCCGCCTATGCTGGAGGAGCCCTCCACTACTCGGATGCCACAAGGTCTTAAAGTGAGAGGACCAACGGGGAAGTTCTCAGCAGGCAAGGGAACTGTAAATATACAGGAAGAATGGGGAACAGAGAGTCCAGACGTGGAACAGTACTAATCAGAATCAGAACATATCCAAAATATGATCATTTATCACCCAAGATGCTGCCAAAATTCTTATTCACTCTCTTGTCATATCGCGTCTAGACTATTGTAACTATCTTTTAATTGGCCTTCCTCTCCAGAAACTGTCACCTCTCGAGTTCATAATGAACACTGCTGCTAGGCTTATACACCTCAGCAACCGCTCTTTCTCTGCCATGCCATTCTGCCAATCCCTGCACTGGATTCCACTGCCCTTCAGAATTAAATTCAAATTAATGACCCTGACATTCAAAGCACTTCATAACTCTGCCCCTCCCTACATCTCTGAACTAATCTCCATATACTCACCCAACCGCTTACTACGCTCCTCTACTGACCTGCTACTCAACTCTTCTCTCATTACCTTCGCATTCAAGACTTTACAAGGGCTGCACCCCTCCTCTGGAATTCTCTCCCACGGTCTGTCTGACTTTCTCCCAATCTTTCAGCTTTCAAGAAATCTCTTAAAACCCATTTTTTTTAGAGAAGACTACCCTCACTGTTAACTACCCAATGCAATACCGCTTACAGTACTACATCTCTTACCCACTTCACTCCCACACCTTGTGTATCATTCCTTTCCCTTTAGATTGTAAGTTATGGTGATGTATGTAACTCCTTATGTTCTATGTATGTAATTCATGTGATTTAGTTGTATAATCACATTCACTTTACAGCGCTACAAAAGAAGTTGGCGCTATGGAAATACATGTTATTAATAATAATAATAATAGTCAGGATAAACCAGCCAGAACAGTACCAGTCAGACAGTACAGTACAGAATCAGTAGCCAGAAGCATAGTCAGGAAAACAGGACGGGGTCAATACCAATCGGTAACACAGTACAAAGTCATGATCCTGAAGAATAGTCAAACGGGCAAGGGTTGGTTCAGACAGGGATACAGCAAAGGTCAAAAACATGCAAAAGTCAGGAACAGATAACAGACAAGAATAACACCCAGGAGCTATCAGGAAATAGAAAAATGTTGGGCAATGAGTCAGTGCAGTGTAGAGGGTGTTACAGGCAGTTTAATGACTTACACAGAACACCTGAGGCCAGGTGAAACAAGACTGCATGTGTGGCTGGGAATGCCAACACATTAAACAATGCATGAAATGTGTGAAAGCCGAGAGTAATTTTGTTTGTTCCTGACATATAGGCGCAGATTTATCAAAATTGAAAACTCGAATAAAATAAAAAAGAATTTCAATATATTTTTGTGTACTTCAAATTCCATGTTGCAAAAAAAAATCAAACTTTGAAATTTATCATATACTGTCTCTTTAAAAATTCAACTGACCATTTGCCATCTAAAACCTGCTGAATTGCTATTTTAGCCTAGACTATATTTGGAGTCATTTGGTGGACTTTGATAAATCAAATTTTTTTGGGGGGCAAATCATCCGATTCGAATTCGATCAAAATTTGAATCCATCGTTTCGAATATGGACTATTCCCCCTCAATTTCACACAGGGTCAGTTCCCACTTCGAAAGGTCAGATACACAGCAAAAGCTAAAGATATTACATTGATGCTGTTTACAGTATTTTCTTTGCACAGTCCCATTAGTTCCTTCAGAGGTGTTTCATCACACGGGAAATTCTAACCAGGATGCATTTAGGTAGTTCCTGGATTTATATATTCTTACATGGTAAATTATTGACCATTACTGAGTAAATATTCTTTGTACCCACCACTCTTTGTCATGACTAGACAAAGCTAATGCACTGCAGGATGTTTTTAATTGCATTTCCTTTAGGTTTTGCTGCGTATTAAAGTAGTTGCTCACCTTTGAGTTAACTTTTAGTATGATGTATAGAGTGACTGTGAGAAAATTTGCAACTGGTTTTCAAATTGTAATTATTAGTGGGATTTTGAGTTATTTAGCTTTTTTTTTTTAGCAGCTCTCCGGTTAGCAATTTCAATATGCTGGTTGCTGGTCCAAATTACCCATGCATTGATTTGAATAAAAGACTGTAGAAGAGGCCCTGAATAGAAAGATGAATCATAAAAAGTATCAATAACAATAAATGTGTAGCTTTACAGAGCATTTGTTTTTAGATGAGTTCAGTGACCTCTTTTTGAAAGCTGGAAAAAATCAGATGAAAAAGGCAAATCATTCAAAAACTATAAAAAAAAATAATGAAGGCCAGTTGAAAAGTTGCTTAGAAATGTCCATTTTTTAACATATAAAAAATCAGCTCACAGGTGAACATTTATGGGCAGATTTACAATTGGTCGAATTTCGAATTGACCAGTGAATTCTTTTGGGGGGGGGTCATTTTTGATAAAAAATTTCCATTTACGGCCGAACGATTCAAACGATTAATAAAAAAAATTGATTTGTCATGACTTAGAAAAAATTCAAGGATAGCTTCTAGGAGGTCACCCTTAGGCTACAATGACTATTGTCATTCGAATTTTCAAATTTTTTTCAATTTGAATCGAATTTTAGGTTATGCGATAGCCTAAAATTACGTCAAAATTAGAATTTTTAAAATTTAAATTTTATTCGAAATTCACTTCGACCTTTAGTAAATGTGCCCCTTAGTATGTTATAGAATGGCCAGTTCCCTTTAACCTCAGCTATATGTCAACTTTCTTCAGTCTTTCTTATGGCCAGTTTCAGGCATGCTACAGGAACAGTTTGTGTTCTTTAAAACAAATAGCAGTCACAACCTCCTTTATTCAGTCAAAAAATAAAATACATTCTAAATAAATAAATGAAATAAGAGAAACAGAGAGTATGTATGTTAAAAAGTCCCCAACAATTAAGTTTGTTTGCACTGGGGGAAATTGTGCACCAAAGTATAAAGCACCATCTCCATTCTCATTTGTAACCAATAGCCACACTGCCATGGCTCAGTGGTGGCCAGTGGATGCCCTAGGCACCCTGAGGAGGGAGGTGAATTGAGAAGGCAGTTAAGTAACTCTTGGTAGACAAGTCCTGTGCAGGACTTAAGGGCATAAACTAGGGGTAGGCAGAAAAAAGAAGTTGATATTTAGCGCTCCCTCCCCAGTTGCAGCCATAAAAATTCCCACATACTAGATATGACGTGTACTCCAAGAATAAGAAATGCAGAAGGAACAGAAATACGCTTGCTGTGGGCTTAGTTAATGATGATTAGCCTCCATTGGAAGGGCAGCGACCTCAACCAATGGCTATGTTAGATCAAGGTGAGACTGGCCAGCCAGGAGAAAACCCAGTGGCCCCAGCCCTGTTGGGCTGGGCACATGGGCAGAGTGTGTGTGATGGAGCACTGCAATCAGTGTAAAGAAAGCAGCCCTTAGCTTGGGGGGGTGGTTGGGAAGGGAGCATTGGGCATGAGTTGCCCAGAATAGTAGCCCCTTACCTCTGGTTTTTCCTGTGGGCCCTGCCTCCCCCAGTCTGATACTGTGTTTGATTCATATTTGAAACATACATTGCACAATTTAGGAAAACTGAATCGACTAACTATTTGCTTTTGATGTTGTTACAGTATGTACCCTCCCATGCCATATGGAAGTACTTCCTTAAAGGTTTTAGAATTTATTTAGTGTGGGTAGTTATAAGAACAAAAAACAGGTGCAAAGCATCTACTCCTTTGTGTTTTGTTCAGATGTGTTACTCTTTGTGTACCAAGTGAAAGGAGTCACACCTCATTCTCTATGCTTGCCAGCGTTGCATGCAGAGGGTGCAAGAAAGTCCTCAAAATCCCCTGGAACCCATCTGAGAACTGTTGCAACACTTTTTCTAAATTTGTAGTTCTATATTTTATTGAGCTTATCCATGTGAATATAGTGTTGGGAAATTCCCCTCTGCTAAACTTTGTCTTCATTATTTTATAAATATGAGAGTTGCTAGGTGTGATGAAACAATATGGAGATTGTATCACGTCAAGTGTACCAGTCAAACATTTATCCAGAGAACAAAGTTGCACTTACAGACCATGAGAATAATTGGAAGAATGCTGAGGATTATACCACTCCCTTTAAAAACGAGAGCTTGGCTTTTATAAATGACATGAATGCCTCTCCATTTGTAAAGAAAAAAACACCCTCATTAAATTCCAATGGAACAGAAAAGTGTTGGAAGTATTTCAAGTGTTGAAGTATTTAAAAGCATTTTGCCACATCCCTGTATTTTCAGGAAACTACACCTTTGCCAATGTGATATTGAGGGTGTATGTTGTGTGTGTCCACTTCTTTCCATGTATCAGTATTGCTGTAATGTCTGCATACCACCATGTTAGTGCTGTTATTTACATATGGAAGAACAATAATGACCAGTGGAGTAACAACTGTGTACCAGGCCCACTTCATTGAAGTGTACAGGAACTAGTCAGTTCTTAGGTGGCGAATATTCCAATTAGGACTGTTTCAATCACATATTAGCCTTTCAAACTTTTTCCTAAATAACCTCCCAGTCGAACGTGTGCTCCTTCTTTGTTCAAATTTCCCGGGGCAGACACATGCACAGTAAAGCAAAATAGCCGGCTTTTCCGATGAAGTTCATCTTTTCACTCTACTGCACATGCACAGCCATGAGAAGAAAGAAGATGCCGGAAGACGATCGCTCCATGGTACTCACTGGAAGAATCCTGGGCCTGTGCAATTTTCTCCTGATAGGAGCACTGGCTCGGGGTGTCAAGTAAGTAAATGCAATCATTTGGGGGGGTGTAACTTTTTTTGGCACCCCCATGAATAACAGGACTTTTACTGGTCTTTTTAGACACTGAAAAGTGGCCCTATCTGTGGGGGATTCTTAAACTGTACAGGTTTGGAGAAAGGAAAGGTACATTAAGTGGCTCAAATTACTATATATATATAGAACCCCACAACTCAGGGCCAGGTTAATGACTTCATCACAGCAGATTTCCTACTGGGTAGGGGGACCAGACAAGGTTGCCCCCTGCCACCCCTCCATTTTGCACTGGCCATTGAGCCGCTGGTCACACAAGTCAGAATTGAAGAAAGAATCTCCTTATACGCGGATATCACTATCACTAACCAGGGTTCTAAATATGTTTTCCAACTTCACGGTATATGCTGGCCTCTGTATTAACTGGTCTAAATGACTTCCCCCTGGACTCAGGCCTTGAACCAAATCTAGCAACTGACTCAAGACTACAATGGGTCACGACCTTCAAATACTGGTGAGGGTCCCTGCTGAGTTGTACTCCAAAAACATATAAAAGCCCAGAGCTAAGTAATAGGGCCCTCAGGAAACTGGCTCACTTTGCCCTTGAGTTGGCCTTGTTTGATATATAAAAAAGACTGAAATCCCTGAACATACAAGGGCAAAAGTAAGTGCTGCACTAGTTCCCCAGTGAGAAAACAGATAAATCCACATCCCCAAAGAAAAATATTTGCTAAATCGTTTATCTTTCTTGCCACTTACATTTATTATGAAGTGTGAAGATAAACACAGATGTTTATAAAAAGGTGCAGCAGAAAGTTAAAACCACGTGTTGCTCTGCAATTAACTCTTTCCTGTATAATGGATATACCATGGAGGAAAAGAAGTAGTGGCAACATTTTTTGCTGGATTAATTTCCAGTTTAGGTCCGCGGCCTGGTTCTGGGCAGCGGACCAGCAGGGCCAGATTTACATAGTGGGCGCCCCTAGGCCCCCTGCTGTTTGTCATCCTGTCCCCTCCCTTTCATTTGCTCAAATTTTCAGCATCGGAAAGGTGCAATGGAAATTGGCACATGGGAAATTTAAGTTTCTGAACCAATGTGGGTGTGTTTGGGCAGCATGTTGCCCCCTAAAGTCCTGCCGCCCTAGGCCCGGGCCTAGGTGGCCTCTCCACAAATCCAGGCCTGCGGAGCAGCGGTTGAGGACCCCTGGTATAGAACAATATCAGTTTAGGCCACTGGCATAATATAGAGGAAGCAGAGCCATCAGTCACTGGGCTGGGGAGCAGGGCTGCCATCAGGGGGGGCATGGTCATTGGGGGGAGCTTTTATGGGGGGGAATCCTGCCACCAATTTCAAATTAAAATAAAAAAAATATGGCAGGGGGGGTGGGGGTTTGTGTGGGTGGGAGCAGCTTCTGTACACTGAGCTCTCCAAAGATATATTTGCAGGGGCAAACTAATTTTAAACTAGAATGAAACGTCTCTTTAGATGCACCTGCTTTGGACACAAGGCAGCTCTGTACCGAACACCTATTGGACTAGGCTGTGAGTACAGGACCCTGCTTTTTGTGCCTAATGGTGCTTGTCTTTGCATTTCATTGGTATTTTAGCACACACCCCTATACAGCCCACGTGCTGCAATTTGCTAACTAATACAAATATTCTGGGGATAAAATGGTGTATGATGGGCAAACATCTTGGTAAACTGCAACAATATTTTGCAGTGCACAAGACCTTGAGATCTAATGTATTAAAGGGGTGGTTCACCTTCAAGTTAACTTTTAGTATATTGTAGAAGGACCAATTCCAAGAAACTTTTCAATTGGTCTTCATTATTTATTTTTCATAGTTTTTTAATGATTTGCAATTTTCTTCTGTTTCTGTGCAGCTTTCAAATGAGGTTCACTGACACCATCTAAAAACAAATGTTCCAGGTTTGGGGGGTGAGTAGGGAGGCATGGGAATGTATATGTGTGGGATTTTTGTTCAAGTATATCTTACAGACGACTCAAACTAAGTTGAATAATGTGACAATCAAGCAAATGGTGAAATATATGTTTATGTCCTTGATGTATGTAAAAGGATGGACACCCCTGTTGGTTGGGCACTCGTACTCCTATATAAGTCATGGCTAATTTATCGATTCTCTCTTGGAATGTGAAGGGCCTCAATTCCAAATTTAAATGAAGTCTAATGTTTAATTACCTTAAAATATATCCTCCCTCTATCCTTCTCCTTCAGGAAACACATCTCATTGGACAAAAAATCCTAGCACTCGAAAAGCCATGGGTGGGGTGGCACTTCCACTCTACCTTCCTGTCATATTCGAGAGGGGTTACTATTCTAATCCGTAAAACCCTATTATTTGAGCTATCAAAGCTCCATCTAGACCCATATGGCAGATTCCTGATCATGCATGGCTTTATCTCCAACAAAACTATAATAATAGCCAACTTGTACATGCCGCCGCCGTTGGCGGTGTCCATCCTTGACTTAATGATATCCAAAATATCTGAATTCCCTCCTGCACCCCTCTGTATTATGGGTGACTTCAATTGCTGCCTGAATCCTTCCCTAGACAAACTAAACTCTGACCATCGCACCTCCACCAAACTCACCACATGGACTGAAGCACTACAACCGACCAACCCATGGAGATGGAAATACCCACTCCAAAAAAGCTTTTCCTGCCATTCCCCCACTTGTAAAGCCTTCTCAAGGATAGACCTAGCCCTTACATCCCAGGACCTCCTGCCCTTAGTAGATCAAATCCACTACCTTCCCCAATCCCTCTCTGACCATCCCCCACTCCAACTGACCCTTCAATGGCATCCTGAGGCCCCAGACAGATTGTGGCAATTCAGCCCTCTCTGGCTTAAATATGGGACAGTTGCAGAAGTGACTGCCCAGGCCTATGTGGAATACTGGGCCCATAATACTGACACTGCCCTTCAGCCCACTCCAAAGCAGTCATGAGAGGAGCCCTGATGGGAGCAATTTCAACTGCTAGGAGAAATACCATGGAACAGGTCAAATATACAGAAACAGAATTTAATAATGCCCTAACAGCACATACATTAAATCCATCTCCGGCCAATTACAGTGACCTCCTAAAGACGCAGAACTCACTCTCAAGAGCCTTGATATCTCTAACAAAAAAAGCCCTACTCTACCAGAACCAACATATTTTCGACCAGGGTGACAAAAATGGTAAGCTCCTGGCTTTCCTAGCCAATCAACACACGGCATCCTCCGCAATCCCAAGACTCACACTAAATGATGGTTCCACAATCACAGACCCTAGACGTATAACACAAGAATTTGCAACCTATTACTTAAAAACGATATGCCACATCAACAACACATTCTAGACCCCAACTGTTGCAGTTTCTAGACCGCATCCCGATACCGATCCTCTCTCCTAACGACCGAGCATTCTTAGACACCCCCATCTCACTTCAAGAGGTCGCTGAAGCAATTGCCTCCCTACAAAAGTATTTGGCATTTAAAGGCCTCAAAATAAAGTTAGCGCATAGAAATTTTCCCTCAGTTCACTTTAGCTACTGAAATATCAACACACTGACAGCATATTTTGTGGGGTAAAAGCACAGAAATATACGTTAACCATATGTTTTTGGAAAGTACACATCTAATGTATACCCAAGCCTTTCTACTCAAAACTGTTGAGTCTAAAGGCTTTCCTAAAATTGGCGGTTTTTGCGAAATACCTGAAAATTGCCTCAAAACTTAATTTTTCCAGCATCGTATCTCCCATGTATCATTACGTACCAAGAAAAGAACCCTAAATACCGAGTCACAAGTATGTGTTGGTGTTGTGAATGTGTGAAACCCCCCTGATCTCCCAAAAATGTATGTGAGTGTTTGTAAGTGTGTAATAGTGTAAAAAGGGTGTGTTTGTGTGTTTCTTGAATGATAACACTAGCCTGGGGGATGCAGGCAGCAGATGCATCCTCTGTGAAGTGGGATGAGCTGGAGGTGCTGCAGAAAGTTGTCCCATGAAGATCCAGGTCCGGGGTCATCGCTGGGGGGAAGTGGAAGTGCGGGCAGCAGTAGATGCACATGTCTGCTGCACCTATGGGGCTCCTGGGCAGTGTCGGACTGGGATGCCAGGGGCCCACCAGAAAACCTTAGACCAGGGGCCCAAACTTTCCAAACTATTATTCCTTTTCCCCTCACTTAACCTCTTTATTCTCATATTCTTTTAGATCTACTTACTTTACTCTGTTCTTCCATTATTAAGCCTCTTTTTCCACATAAAGAAATAGGGAATGAACATGAAATAGGCCAAATTGTTAGAAGCAAGAGGCCCACTGACACCTGGGCCCACCGGGAGTTTTCCTGGTATCCCTGTGGCCCAGTCCAACACTGCTCCTGGGCAATTGTGCCACAGAATATCTGCAACTGCTTTTTTTCATTATGTTAAAAGTGTACATAAACCTAATCCTTCGTACCACTTATCAACAGTTGTTCATCAGACTGTACACAATTTTGGAAGATATCTTGGGTTTGAAGAGCCTCAGTCCCTCTGAGATTTTATCCAAAGCCTCAGAGTTGAAAAAAATGTTCAAATAGTATCTTGCCCTTGCTGAGCACCTCCCACATGAACACTTCTAAAGGAGAGAGAAAAGAAAGGTAAGGTTTGATTAAACTGATCCACCAGAGAGCTGGGCTAAACACTGACCCACACTTCACTTCATTTTATTGAAACCATGATTCACTGAAACCATGATACACCAATATTATCCTATTCCTGTACCCATTTCATGAACTAAAGGGGGGACCTCTCTAAATAATGGTCCTTCAAGTGGGGCTTGTATTAATAAAGTATGACAACTGCTGCTTAATACAGTAATTTATGGTGGAGTTTGGGATTTTCTGTGGTGGTTTCTAAACCTGAAATGAGTTGCACTTGGTCACCCCAAAATCCCCAAAAGGTTGCCATATCATATTTTAAAAGAATTGGTCTTACTTATATAAGCATCTTGGCCTCCTCCACAAAGTCCTCCTCAGACGTTATCATTTCCCAAATCCATATCTCCCAATATTTTGGAAATAAAAAGAGGGACAAAAAAGTTGCCTCACATAGCACACCAACGTTTTTTGCCCACGCCCATTTTTGTGACCACACCCCCTAATTACATGTTCATTTTACAAAATTTGGCAGGTTATGAAGCTTTGAACATATTTCTGGGATTTTTTTCCCCCAGTTATCACAGTTTTACTAATGAAGGTGAATTGCCCTTTAAGCTGTGGGTCTAACTTTTCCCAAGGGGCCTGTTAGCTTATATTGTTACAACTACTTATTTGTTTATCTCAAAATTGTTATCTTATCTGAACTTCCTGGCAGTTCTGGGCTCTCTGCCCAAAGCCAATTAAGTTAGAAATGTTGTTTCTTTTTCTGGCTGTTCAGTGCAGAGAAAAATGAGACTTTTCAGTACAAATGAGGGACTGAGCTGTCAAAAGAGGGACTGTCCCTCTTTAAACAGGACAGTTGGGAGGTATATAAATCATCTATACTATTATTCTGTGAACCATTCTTCATGTGCCATCTTTCTCCCCACACACTGCTTTTATCTCTGTGATCCAAGATGGCACATGAAGGAAGGTTCACAAACTAATTTCTCCCATGCCCTCTGCACTTTCATGTGTCCCCAGGGGTCTGTTGTCTGATCAATGAACCTCCCCAGGGCACAAGTAGGGGACACTGTGTTTTATAAAACAAAAACAACAGGATCAGCAGCAGTTATTGAATCCATGGTTGGAGAATTCATGGATCAAAAAGTTATGGCAGCACAGTAACTGCACTGACTCAATAGGCCACACATACAAGGCAATTTTTAAGATATCAATAAAAAACTCTTTTTCAACCTCTGTGTAATGTGTTTGATCAAGATAATATTGAATAGCTCTTAATCCCACAGCATTTTTTTTAAGACAACCGAGATTCCGGACAAATTCCGGAATCTTCCACACTGGGGCTTCTAAGGTTAAATGAACAGCAGAAAGGTTATAAAATCATGTTTAACTGTCAATCAGCCTGCATAAAAAAATTATTGAAGTTAAATATTGTAAGCAGAATTTTTTATGCTAAAATATTTGCATGAAATGTATAATTTATGCTATTTATACTACTTATGGGGCCTTACTGCACAGTTTCTCACTTTATTGATCCTGGATGCTGGTTGGAGCTCTTGTTGCTCATTCCTCTCTCACCAGCTGCATAGTTATTGTGCACCATTATATTTACCATGTTACCAACTGCTTCTGTTGCTTCTAAAAATAGAGAAGTAGACTAGATATGTATCCAAATACTGATAATGTCAGCTTGTTATATGACTTAGCAGCAAAAAGCCCTCTGATTTAAAGAATTCTAATTAAAACATTATAAAACAGTGTATTCCTATCACCCAATAACTTCAAGAGGGAAGATTTCTCCTTTCCAGACCTGTTGCTGGCTGTAAAACTTAGCACCAGCATGGGGGTGTCTCTTTTCTTTAAATGTAAGCTTTGTGCTGAATTAGAGCCTTGAATACTAGAAGGCACAGGGAATGGGGCTGACCATCCTGAGACAGTGACAGAAGAATAATAAGCCCTAGATACATCATAGAAGCAGGATAACCGCAAGTACATTAACAATTCCCTTCATTCCTGGCTTTTCCATTACTTTACTGCACCATAAATTGTTAGCACCTTCTAACACAAAAACATACAGAATTTACTTTATCACAGCATAAATTGACTATGATTAAAAGAAATTAATGTTTATATTGTGCTGATTCCAACACAAGGAAATAAAACTAATGTGAAAACATGAGAATTATATTTACCTCATATAAAGGTAATGAAACCTAAGCCAAAAACAATAATGTTTAGTTATCAGATCTACTATAGTCAGCACACTGAGTACTATTGCGCTCACTGCACTAGAATAGCCGAATTCTCTAGAAGATTCTTACCTTGGCCGGAGCAGCCCTGAATGAATGCAAAGTATAGATTACCTAGGCAACTAAATTAAGCAGCAGGCAAAACACAGGTAGAAGGATGTATGTTGGCCAGCTCCCCAATATCTTATGCCTTATTATTTACAAACATACAGTGATCTGTGAAAGTTTGTGAAACCTTTAAAATTTTCTATATTTTAATATGAATGTGACCTAAACTATCTGATTTTAAAGCATGTTGTAAAAGTCGATGAATAAACCGAGTTAAACAAATGGAAAAAATTATATTTGGGCATATACTTATTGAAAAAAATGATCTAATAACATATCTACATGTGACAACAGTAAGTGAATCGTGCTCTTGGTATTGGTGTGACACCCTTGTGCAGCAATAACTACAATTAAACATTTGATCAGTCCTGCACATCGATTCTGAGGAATTTTAGTCCATAATTCCATAGAACAGCTTCAGCTTTTGGATGTTGGTGGGTTTTCTCACATGAACCGCTTGCTTTAGGCCTTTCTACAACATTTCAGCTGGATTAAGGTCAGGACTTTGAGTAAGCTATTCCAGAATATTCACTTTATTCTCGTGTAACCATTCTTTAGCAGTACAACGTATGTATTTAGAATTGTTGTCTCCTGAGATTCAGTTCACAAATATCTACCATTTCTAAATTTACGGACTACACAAGTCTTTCCTCTGGTGCATTTAAAAGACACATCAAACAAGTGAGCATATAAACAATCAAATTTCCCACAATTCCCAAAGTTAACCTTCAGTTCCACCTTGTGGCCAGAAGGCTAATCACATCAGCCAGATTTCACAAAGGATATCATATTAATTAGGCGGTGCTACACTTTGCAGTTCAGTAGGATTCACAAAAATGGGCTGGGACAATTGGCTTCTAAATTCCAAACTTGTTTGTCCTGGGCAGGTCTGGACTGAGACTCAAAATAATTCCTGGCATTTCAGGTACCCAGAGGCCCCAGCAGGCCACACAAAGGCCCAAACAGCCCCCCGCCAGCCCACTAAATAGTGAGTGTCTATTCTGTTTTACAGCAGCCCCTCTGACATTTCCCAGAACACACAGATTGCCAGTCTGGGCCTGGTCTTGGGATATCTGGCGTGGGCAGGTAATCGCACTTACCAGCTGTATAGGTATTGCTTGTGCTTTTAAAGAACAGTTTAGTTTGTAACAGGTGGATGGGACAGGGTCTGCCTGAACCTTTCCTTGGCTTACTATCCACTGGTTTTGGTAACCCTGCAAGGGGCTCAACTCCCAGCAACTCCCGGTAAGCATAATATAGTTATATTCTTTATCACCAGGTGGGGACCCCCCCTTATGGTATGGAGGAAGGGATTACCACTCGGGTATAAGCACACAGTATTCACTATTGATCAAATAAACTTTGTGCACCAGTGGCTCTTTGAAACAGCAGAACATTTGAACTGATGGTACACTTCTCCAAGCAAGTAGTGCAGCAGGTCATTTAAACACAATTGTATTACTCACAGATACTGTCTGTTCCTTTGTTAGTCAGCTTTGTGAATTGAGCTGCATTTCCTGCCTCTGGTGTACAATTCCCATTAAAGGCAACCTCACAGCTGGTGTGACACTCCAAGGATCTCTTTATCCCTGAGCTTAACCACTTGAGTCCCTAACCTGGTGAACTTGTCACACCGCAAGGGTGCTAAACTTTTACTAAACACCTCATTGGAGCCTTAGCTGCTCACTAACTTACCTGAACTCATCTGTCACTCCTATAGTGACCTATTACAGCTACTGACCTGACATTCACTTACTTCTATACTGAGACCTACCTCCACCTCAGGCCCTAGCAGAGCTGGATTAAGACTAAACTGTGCCCTAGGCAAGGTAGTGCTTCTGCCCCCCCCAAACCACCAAAAGTTGCAGTTGTAAAAGAAGCACTGTTATGCTAGCACATACCTCTCAACATTTTGTAAACAGAAAGAGGGTTGAAAAATTGCAGCGTGGCAATTTTGGCCATGCCCATTTTGTGACCACACCCCCTAATTACCATGTTCATTTTACAAAAATTGCCAGTTTATGAAAGTTTGAACATATTTCTGGGTACAAATTATTTTGCCCACCAGAATGGGCAGTTCTTGAATTAAGAACAAAAAGGTGAAGGGATGGGGTGTAGCATGTGTAGCTCCACCCTCAGTATTCATAG
>CM044448.1:22066436-22081012 GCA_024363595.1 Xenopus borealis
ATAGGAATTGTCAGACAGTCCCAAACTGCTCTGCAGGGAAACAGTCATACTTTCAAACAGCAAGGGGAAGCCCCCACCTTACCAGAACTCCATCAGCTTTGTCTGTTTCCCTGTAAAACAGTCAGTGACTGTGTAGATATTTGTATCCACAGACCCACTGCAGTCTGTATATTCTGATTATTAATCAGTCTTGCTGTATTGGCTTCTATGGCAGATATGATTTGGCTTGTGCTGTTTTGATCATTTATGACGATCCCTAAGCTTAACCTCCCACTGAAGCCCAGACCACACTGAGCATGTGCGGAGTCTTGATATTGCAGAGATGTATAACAAAGTTACAAGATGACAGCCCCCTGTGGCCAACTTTGAAAGCATAAATCATTTGTCTTATTAGGCTTCTGGTGCAGTAAGTTCATGTTTATATTTAGTATACAAAATACAGCATTTCTAACAAAATAATTGAGAATAAATGTAAATATATATATATATATATACACACACATACACACACAGTCATATGAAAAAGTTTGGGAACCCCTCCTAATTCTTTGGAGTTTTGTTTATCATTGGCTGAGTGACTTCCTTTTAATATGGAAACACAAAGTTTATTGGATTAACAGAAAATATGCAATATGCATCATAACAAAATTGGTGCATAAATCTGGGCACCCAACAGAGAGATTACATCAATACTTAGTTGAGCCTCCTTATGCAAATGTAACATCCTCTAGACTCCTCCTTTAGCCTTTGATGAGTGTCTGGATTCTGGATGGCGGTATTTTTGCCCATTCCTCCATATACAAAATGTCTCCATTACAGTTAAATTTGATAGCGGTCGAGCATGGACAGGCTTCTACAAATCATCCTATATATTTTTGATGATATTCAAGTTGGGGGACTGTGACGGCCATTCCAGAATATTGTACTTATCCCTCTGCATAAATGCCTTTGTAGATTTTGGTGTGTGGTTAGAGTCATTGTCTTGTTGGAATATCCAAGCCCTGCGTAAATTCAACTTTGTGACTGATGCTTGAACATTATCGTGAAGTATTTGTCGATATTGGGTTGAATTCACCAGACCCTTGTCTTTAACAAGGACCCCAGTCCCTGAACTACCCACACAGCCCAACAGCATGATGGAACCTCCACCAAATTTGACAGTAGGTAGCAGGGGTATTCTTGGAATGTGGTGTTCTTCTTCCACCATGCAAAGTGCTTTTTGTTTTGTTATGACCAAATATTTTTTGTCTCATCAGTCCAAAGCACTTTGTTCCAAAATGACTGTTGCTTGTCTAAATGAGCTTTTGCATACAAGAAACTCTGTTTGTTGCATGAGTGCAGAAAGGGCTTCTTTCTCATCACCCTCACATACAGATGTTCTTTGTGCAAATTGTGCTGAATTGTAGAATGATGTACAGATACACCATCTGAAGTTAGATGTTCTTGCAGGTCTTTGTTGGTAATCTTTGGGTTATCTGTAACCATTCTCACAATCCTCTGCATATCCCTCTCCTGTATTTTTCTTGCCCTGCCAGACCTGGGTTTTACAGCAACTGTGCCTGCAGCCTTCATTTCCTGATTACATTCCTGGTATAAAAGCAACTGCACATTACATATTACGCACGCACACCTAATGCTTTTGAAGGATTCGGTTACCTTTTAAAAAACAGGGTCACCCAAAAAAACATATAGCTATTCATATATATACATTTATATCTAACTAAATTTGAGAAGGATGATGATATAAAAAAAATCTTATTGCTGAAACATTTACAAACACATGGATGTGATTAATTCTATACCTAAATAGCATGATATGTAATACTGAACATTAACATTTCAGTAGGATGGGGCATTAGAGTTAACTTGGCAGAAGCAACTGTTTGCCATACAGAGAGCAGGCAGATTAATCAGTATTGGAACAACTGCCTGGACACCACTCTGAAAACTGTGGGGACATTGTCTCTCCCTACTGTCACAGTATGCCACCAAACTTTGGTATTCAGGTGAATAATTATATATCTAAAGAACAACTAATACTAGAATACTTCACCTTAATGTTTCTGTAAAATGGGGCAATAAAAGTAAATGGCAGTACAACATACTCTCTGTGTGGTCACTGAAAGTGCCTGAATATTGCTGAAGAAAATGAAAACTGCAGGGCTTCTCCACTCCTTGTCTTACCATATGTTGCCACCAAACTTTGTTTTCAGTTTTTATAAACAGGCCTTTTAGTCTGGGGCCCCCCTAGGCCCCTTTTTGCAACCCCATTAAAAACTAGTGTGTCTAGACAGTAGTTCTCTAACAACATTTGCCTTTGTGGGAGGACATCATCTGACCTGGAAGTGAAGGGATTCCCAGGTCCAGCTCAATTCCCTTGTGAGCTGCTCAACAAATCAGAATTGCTGTGCATGTCCAATATGAATGAGGATTGCTTGGTAATCAGGCCACATGTGGCCATGTTGTTGCTATAACACACTAAAGAATGGGGCAAAATAACCAATTGATAAGACAGGACATAGCTATCAATTGTTGGAAACCTTTATATTTAAATTTGTTAATGCTAACACAATACATTGATATAAAGTAATATTTGCAACTACTTCCAATGTTCCCTCAAATTCCAATTGGCATTTTTTTTCCTGTGCACATTTTTAAAAACTGTATGTCCAGGTCAAAATAAATAAAATGCTTTGTGCATACTGTTATTTTATGTGTGCTTTCACTTTAATATGTGTTTATGCACACGCACAAGCACACATCTTAGAGGCAACACTGCTAACTGTCCCTTTAAGGCTAAGGCCAGACAGGGAGATTCGGGGGAGATCCGTCGCCTGGCGACTTCTCGCGGCGACGAATCTCCCCAGAATCTCCCCGAATAGCTAGATAGCGCTGCGCGCCCGCTAGGCTTAAAGTCGCCGCGGGAAGTCGACAGGTGACGGATCTCCCCCGAATCTCCCCGTCTGGCCTTAGCCTTAAGAACCAGTAACATCAAAGACTATGTATACATACATTAAATATGATTTGCTATTAACCTGCACTGGAACAAACTTTGTGTTTTCTACAGAGGCATCAATTTACTTATAAATATGCTGAGCCATTCAAGTCAAAACTGAGCTTTTAGAGCCCACATTTACATAACAGATAAAATCTGTAGAATACAATGGGAGATAAACAGGAGTCTAATGATATTCATGGATTACCATAGGATCAGAAAATGAAAACTTTTCACTTGCAAACTAGTTTCTTTGAAAGTATTGGATAAGCATATGCAAACTTTAAGGCCCATGGCACATTGTGCATATTCTGAGCTGTAAAGAAGCCCAGAAAATGGTCTTGCAATCTACCATTTAATTGAATGGCACTCTATTCTAGCAAATGAGATACTTGCAAGCCAT
Source organism: Xenopus borealis (assembly GCA_024363595.1). Classification (NCBI taxonomy): domain Eukaryota; kingdom Metazoa; phylum Chordata; class Amphibia; order Anura; family Pipidae; genus Xenopus; species Xenopus borealis. The sequence goes on from CM044448.1 coordinate 22,069,835, forward strand.
ATTCAGGTACATCTTCTGGTGGATAATATATCAGTTGCCAAGGGCCTACATGTGAAAAAAATTGCCATTACTGGTCCTTTAATTCATGTCTTTGTGCAGCTCCACATGCAGATATTCATTCACACAGACAAAATATATTTTATTCATAGTAAACCAGGCTCTGATAGCTTTCTGTGAGTGCATGGGGCAAGTCCACCTGGTGAAGGCCACATGTTGCTTCAAGTATTTAGAAATGAAAAGACAGAGGACAGGGTTGGCTTAGATGGTTCTTCCTTTGCAGGCTCAACAGGAAGTACTCTGGCTCTATATCCTATAGTATCTTCTTTGTAACTGCATTTCATTGTTCCTACCAGTTCCATGCCTTCAAACATAGACACTTGTTTGTTTGTGCTTATGTGATTACCAGTTTCTTCACATTCTAGCTCTCTTGATTCTTCAGCTGGATCACATTTCTCAGTGCTTCCATTGTGATCTTTCTGGTTTGCAGCCCCATTCGGTAGGGAACAGACAGTGTTCTGAACATTTACAGTAGGTGATGAGGGGACACTTAGGGGTGTCAGTAAACCCCCCCCTACAGAATGAGGAATAACATCAGTGAATACATCCAAAGAGCAGTATGTGGTGGGGGAAGGCGAAGTACTATGACGCACAGCTTCTCTTTCAGAAAAATTCTGAGTAAGCGCTTGAAACTGGCGAAGAATCTAACAAAACAAAAAAAATCAGTTCTTACTAACTTGGAACTCTGCTAAACTAAGAAACATATGAAGAGTATCTTGTAATGCCTAAAGGAATATTATGTACAGATAAGCAACTGTCAGATGTAAGGGAGGCTAGTGTTAAACGGTTTCAAAGAAGTAAGCAAGCATACTCATTTCTACATCTACCTGCAGAACAGTACAAAAGGAAAAAAGAAGGCCACTCCAAACTCACCCCCCTGTGTGTTTAAATTCAGTGTAGCTTCAAATACTGGTAATAACAGTCCAGGTGCTCTGCCATCAGTGTCCCCACTGAAATTATGATTGTTCAAAAATGAAAAAAGCAGCACTCCAGTAAAATTAAAGGTGGTTTATTCTCACAGGTCACGGACCAACATTGCCTGACGCATTTCAGGAGAGACTCCCTTAATTATAGGCTTGCAGGCACAAGTGTATTACTTCCTTAAAGTGGACCCGTCACCCCAAAAAAATATTCAAAATCATATTTTATCACATTAGTCAAGCAAAATGAACATTAATTACATAATATAAATTATTTCAATCTTGTTTTCTTCAGTCTGGGAATTCATAATTATAGCAAGCAGGCAGGAGCCATTTTGTGGACAGTGGCAAGCCTTGCATCATCTAAGAATCTTGTTTGTGCACCAGAATGGGGGACCCAATGTCTATAACCATGTCCTGGCTACACAATTAAATGGTTAAGAGAACTGGGGGAATGTGTGGGGAGCAGTGATATCTAGGAAGTGCTGAATGGAAAGTGAAAGTCATTATCTGCCCAGCCTCTATGCCTAAGGCATAGAGGAGTGGCAGACAATATTTGATTGACAGCTGAGATTTTTAAATGAGCTTAAAACAGCTATGAATGCTTTAATAAAAATTTGAAATTGGATTTCATGTTTAATTTGAAAAGGACTATTATACAGATCTTTGTGACTGGGTGACGGGTCCACTTTAAATAGGTCATACAACAGTGACCTCTATAGGTCTACTTATAAAGTCCCAGTATATATACACAAATTAACCCTATAAGTAATCATATACATAAAAAACATGTTTATTTAAACTTTTAAAACCAACTATCTGTGTATATTCTTAAAAGAAACTCTTGTATGCTCCTCCTGGAGCGTCATTCTGTGATGAGCTGAATAGTGTGCCAACAAATAATCTATAAAATATATTTTTTATTATAATCCTATTGTTCATGAAAAAATGAGATTCCTACGATGTATATGTAAAAAATGTAGGATGTATATTAGTGTAAGATTCCTTTTGAAGTGTGGACCCAGTATGTGTAAATATGTACAAATATACATAGGTATGTACTACTACTTTTAAGCACATGTGTATATATATATATATATGTATATATATATATATATATATATAATATATATATATATAATTAGGTATAAAAGTACGTTTCTAATGAAAAATATGTTTCTAGGAGTCCCATTAAGAAAAAGGGGATTTTGAATGTATACTGTATATCATTCAATATTTCAATATAAGTACATAAGATCATGTTTTGTATTTAGGCCTTTAGGTATTCTAGTATCTAGTTCTAATATCCAGTAAGCTTCCCTTAAAGGGATCCTATCATGGGAAAATTTTTTAGTGATGTTGTTCCAGAAGAATTCTGCATTGAAAGCTGCCCCAAGTCATATTGAATGATAGGATATATACATAAATCATTCAAAATCCCCTTTTACTTAACAGGACTCCTAGAAACACACACACACACACACACACACGACAACGATATTTTTGGTTAGCACCCAGTGAAGAAATCTATGAATGGTGAGTGCCATTGGAGTTCAATTTATATATATATATATATATATATATATATATATATATATATATATATATATAGAAACATATATCTATAATTAGATAAAAGTACATGTTTCTAATGAAATTTATATGTGCCTAAAATAAGCTCTTAAAAAGTTTCCCCATAGTAGTACATACCTATGTGTATTTATACATATTTACAGATATTGGGTCCACATTGCAAAAGGAATTTTACACTTATATACATCATTTTTATACCATCCTAGGAACCTCATTTATTCATGAACACAAAATAAAAACAATAGGATTATAATAAAACATATATTTTATAAATTATAGGTTATTTGTCAGCACACTATTCAGCTCATGACAAAAAACTCTGGTATGCTCCTCGTGGAGCATTATTCTAAGAATATACACAGATAGTTGGATTTAAAAGTTTAAATGAACATGTTTTTTATGTATACGATTACTTATAGGGTTAATTTGTATATATACTTTATAAGTAGACCTGTAGAGGTCACTGTTGTCTGACCTATTTAAGGAAGCAATACACTTGTGCCTGCAAGCCTATGATTAAGGGAGTCACTCCCGAAACACGTCCGTGACCTATGAGAATAAACCACCTTTAATTTTACTGGAGTGTCGCTTTTTTCATTTTTGAGCTACCTGCAGAACAGCTTCAAAGGAATGGTCACTATCTATTATATTGACAGTAGTGATCTGCAGATCAGGAAAAAAAACTCAATCTGTCCACAACCCTAACCTGCAAAACCTTAAAGGGATACTGTCATGGGAAACATTGTTTTTTTTTTTTTTTTTAACGCATCAGTTAATAGTGCTGCTCCAGCAGACTTCTGCACTGAAATCCATTTCTCAAAAGAGCAAACAGATTTTTTTTATATTCAGTTTTGAATATTCAGCTGCCCCTGGTCATTTGACTTGTGCCAGCACTTTGAGGGAACTTTCTGGCAGGCAGTGGTTTTTTCCTTCTCAATGTAACTGAAGGAGTCAAAGTGGGACATGGCTTTTTACTACCAAGTGCTGTTCTTAGATCTACCAGGCAGCTGTTATCTTGTGTTAGGGAGCTGCTATCCAGTTACCTTTCCATTGTTCTGTTGTTAGGCTGCTGGGGGAGAAAAAGGGAGGGGGTGATATCACTCCAACTTGCAGTACAGCAGTAAAGAGTGACTGAAGCGCTACAAAATATGTTGGCGCTATAGAAATACATGTTAATAATAATAACTTTATCAGAGCAGCTGGGAAATTGTCTATGTCTAGCCCAATGTCAGATTTCAAAATGAAATATAAAAAAAATCTGATCTTTTGAGAAATGGGGTTCAGTGCGGAATTCTGCTGGAGCCGCACTAGTAACTGATGCATTTTGAAATTTTTTTTTTCCCATGACAGTATCCCTTTAACCCACACCTGACCCTAACCTACCAAACCTTAACCCACATTCGATCTTAACCCATTAAATTCTGCTATAGCTGGACCCGCACCCAAATGTATTTTCCTGCTTTGATTGCTACTTCTTGCGTGTTCCTCTGGTTCCAAGATATGGAATCTTCTGGAGTAGCAGAGGAGTGTACTTCCCTTGTCTGAACAATGCCCTCTTATCTGCAATGGTTGACTAAATTTGAACCCAAAATCTCCCAATCAGCGGCCAACCTGTGGGTCACCACAGATTTCGGGTCAACTCACACATCACTAATTGCCAGCAGGGGTAATCTATTCTGGCACAATACATCCAGCACTAATTTACAATGTGTCCCCTTAGTGATATATTATATGCACCCCAGAAATGTTTTCTTTCTTGAGAAAGGACAATCATCCACAGCGTCGCCAAGAAAAGTAACAGCATAGTATCTCCTCACCTTGGTGGCCTTGTCCTTCACTGACCCTGGTGGTCCTTCAGTTAATATCTGCAAGTTTTGCCTGACAACTGCTAGCATGTGTTCATGTGACAGAAGGTCAGAGGTCATGAGGGAGGATATCGCACACATGGAGCGCTGTAGGAAGAAACACTGTTAAGACCTGGCTTTATAGAGTTAGCCTTCTCCAGAGGATTTGGTGGTAGCACATAACGAGCACCTTAGTATTTAAAAGGAATGTTGGGAAATATGTAACAAGTTATTAAAATAGTGTTGTGTTTTTTTAAAGACTGTGTGCACAGGCCAGTGGATGGATGGAAGCAAGGACAGAATTATTTCTCAGTAAATTTGTATTTTCCAGAGTTGTTATAAATTTTGTGCAAACGTGAGCACATAGCTTAAAGGGGTGATTCCCTTTTGGTGTTATATAGAATGTCCAATTCCTAGAAACTTGCAATTGGTCTCCATTATTTGTTATACTTTTGAGTTATTTGTCTGTTTTGGAACCTAGAGCTTCTGAATAAAAAGCTAAAAAAAACAAAATAAAAAAACCCCCACAAATGAAAATACATTTCTAATTAATTTAATTTAAAGGTGAACAACCCCTTTAAGGTTGCCATACACTATAATAACTGCTTGTTTGGTAAGGTTGACAAATGAGCAGATCCTACCCCCATATGCACACCTAAGGTGGATGATATCGGTCTTTAAACCTATCATTGGCCATATGGCCAAATGATTGCCTTACAACAGCTGGTATACGATTTTGGAGCATCAAGTGGTACACTTTTAGTTTCTGGTGTTATTGTTTATATAAGAGTGAACAGTGATTGCAACAAGATGTGGAGACGTCATCGAGAAGCCCACATGGTCAAAGACATACCAATTTGATGCAGTTATTGTCATCCGTTAGCGAGCAGTTTAACATCTCAAACACGACTTCACAGTTCAACAGGGAACATCTAAAATAGATATTGTAATAATTTAAGAAACAAAGCCCAATAGCAGGTAACTAGAATCAATAAGTGCCAAGCCACATTATATATATATTACTTCGCCTTACTTCAAAAATGAGGATGGGTCATGGAAGAAGAGGGTGGAGAAAACTGAATAAAGATATATTCTCTCTCAGAGACTTAAGAGGTATGCAAAGATCTGGAATGATGCTGGCACAGCTTACAGTGTTACGGAACAGTTCAGTGTAAAAACAAAAACTGGATAAATTAAAATAAAAAAGGTTTCTAATATAATTAGTTAGCCAAAAACATAGTCCACAAAGGCTTGAGCACAATAACGGAACTATAGCACGTTGGGCCCAGGTGCAGACCGTTCAGTCGGGCCCCGACTGCCCTCCAGAAGCGGTTTTGCTAGCGCCTAAACACTAGCGAGAACTGCCAGCGGGTCTGCAGGGAATGCGGTCCCTGGTACACTTGCACCCCCTGTTCCCCTGGAAGTTCTGCCACTGCTTCAGAAACTGGATGTCTAACATAACAAATCAGCACACAACTTGATTTTCAGCTTTCTAATTCCGAGTTAGTCAGTGAATTTAAGGGGGGCCACATGGGACATAACTGTTCAATGAGTTTGCAATTGATCCTCAGATCAGTGTTCCTACTGATCTGTAAGAATAAAATATTGTTAATTTACTTACAATTCACAGTTTTGAGCTTATATTTAAACATAATGTAAAATGCATTCTGTTTATAAGTTATGTTGATCTTTTATGCATTATTCATGAATAGGCTACTTTTAATTTCCTTTTGTATATGTACAGGGGGCCCTGATGTATGTAAATTGCAAGGTCTGGAGTAGAGGATACCCTGTCATTGTAATCCCATGCCTGGGGGTAGGAGAGAGTTATATAAATTGTGGGTGTCCTGCAGGCCTTTGTCCTTTGAGTGGCTTTGCTGTAGAACTTCATGGGAACATTCTGTGTACCGTTTGCTTTCTTCAGAAAACACAGGAATTAAATAATCTGGGAAATGGTACCAGTTTATATCTCTTAGTCATACATATCATACATATAATCGTATAATATTCACTTATATTTATACTCACCCTCTAACAAACTGCTGACTTTCCTCCTGGGTGAGAAAAACTCTCTTCCCCCGTGTCACTTCCTGAACCAATCGTGCCTCTTGCTGGCAATCACTCAGATGATTAGATTCTACCCTAGAAAGTCGCAATACATTCACATATGAGATATACACAAAGCTGAAATTGGTTCATCTCTTATATGATTGTATTAAGTGCATAATGTGGCATTTTTATGAAGATAACTATTTAAGCTTTTCTGGTACATATTTTTTTTTCTATAATGCTTGGTGGGTTCTTGGCAGGAAAGGACTCTGCAACACCCTGTTCTTTTGTGCATGTGGCTGCATATTTGAGGTATGGAAAAGCATGTGTATTTACTTGTAAAGTTTTACAGCTCTGTGCAAGTGCATATACTTGTTAGATACACAGTAGAATGTGGTGTATGTCTGAATATACCTGTGCAGCAGTGAAAGCTCTGTTCAAGTGAATATATCTCTGAAAATAATCTTGGTTATTAAGTATGTTTAAACCAAGACAAGCTACAGATAATTATTCTGTTAATTTGGCACGTTTGGCCCAGTGGTTTATCTCTTTCAGGAGATGTAGCCCAATTTTCTTGAAGGTCACATCACCACTGTATTTACCTGTCTATAATGTCCAAGCTCTCTCGTTGGCTGTGCCGAGACTGTCCACTTCCTGATTTGCTACCAACATCAGATGAATGACTGAGAGGAGACTTGTCATGAGGAGATTCCTGGGAACTGTTGCCACTGTCACTTTCATCCCATCCACCCCCTGGTACACCTGATCGGTGACAGCCTGCAGTAAATGGTGAGAAAAATAATTTTGTAGTAGCAACTGACTGTCTGAACTTTTGCTATTCCCTGCTCTGGTTGTGACCATTGAACAGGGTAAACAAAACCATACAACAGCCTTGTGAAGAAGTATGCAAGCCAATGTGAGAAATGGATGCTCGGCTGGAGGAGAGATGAATTCTGCTGTATTGTTTAAAAAAATCAGAAACTGTGCAGAAACAGAAAAATTCTAATAACAGCTATAAAAAAATTGATTTGTTTGATTGATTGATCTTGATTATATCTATATTTTGATTTTCATCTCCCTACGTATTAATTTCCTTTTGGGCCAAAAAGTATATGGATCCTTGGGATATGGTGAAATACTATACCTTTTATAAAAATTAGAGAAAAGGCAGGAAATACTGAGGTGCTCATATAAAATATATACAAGTTTCTTTTGTAGAGCTTACTATCCAGTTTATTTAAGAAAGGATGAAATGAGATGAAGAGGCAGTTATGCTGTGAATGGAAACTCTGCAGTTGAACAATGGCTGCAGGTTCACTGGTTGCAATAACATTTTCCTGTTTTGATATGTATATACTTTATTAAGTTGTAACAGAAGTACATGCACTCTTAACATATCTGGAAATAACAAAGGTCAAGAAGAATGGAAAATAGGTTTTAGATTTCACTGCAGAGATCCCCAATGCAGAAATGTACATTTGTGTTAATGTGATGTGAAAATCATGATGAAAGACTATCTGACAACAAATGATTTAATGCTACTGTCACACCAGGAGGAATTTCTGGCCTACAGATAACGGCAAGCCTGAGAACCAGCCCCTAGCTCCTATCAGCTTTCTGATGTGCCTGCACCTCCGCGGAGTCCCTGTGTTGGCTTTGGTGTAGGCACAGGGAGCAAATTTCTGTGTCAAAATGCACAAGTATGCATTCTGGTACGAAAAAGTCGCTCCATGTGCCTGCACCATGCCAACGCAGTTCAAGAATCTGTCCGGTGTGGCAGTAGCCTAAAGAGTGACTTGGACACCCTTGCAATAGGAGTTCTCAGAGGAAAAAACTTTACTCTTGGTGGAACTTAATAGACTAGAAAAAGGAAACAAATCAATGCCGGTGAAATGGCCAGAACATACCTCTGTGTGCACTTGTAAGCAGGGACTTTCCTGCCAGTGGGCGCCTGTCAGTGGAAGGTATGGCCACTGGCTTATATGCATCATTTGCTTGTTCACATGTATATGTATGAGATGGTCCTGCCCCGGGCAGCACGGAATGTGTCACAGCTACCGCTGCACGCTGTATACCATTAAGAAAGGTGTCCTTAGAGTTACCTGGGACAAATGGGAACTTAATTTTATTTTACAAATAAAAAGCATAAATATGAATATTTAGCAAATAATTTGTGTTATAAATCTAGTAGTACTGGGCCAACTTTATAACACTGGTTACTACTTTTAGCACACATTTTAGGGTTTTTTTCACTCCTGTGTTCACCTTCAAACACATTTTTCCGTTCAGTTGGTTTCAGGTAGTTCACCAGAAATAAAGACTTTTTCTAATTACTTTGTATTTTCTATTTGTGACAGTTGTTCGAATACTGAACTCTAAAGTTTAATCTTTCACTGACTCATTAAAGGCAACTGTAAGAATCGATACAACAGTTGCTAATAGTCCACAAATATTGCTGAGAAATGTATCAACTAAATGTAGCAAATTGTAATGATTATTATTAACATGTATTTCTATAGAGCCAACATACTGTGTAGCGCTTTAAAGTAAATGTGTTTATACAACTAAATCACATGAATAACATACATATGGAGTTACATACATCACAATCAATGCTGGTACAAAAGGTAAGGAAGGCCCTATGCAGAAAGAGCTTACAATCTAAAGGTAAGGGAGTTATAAATAAGGTGTGGGAATGGGCAAGATCGAATTAAGTGGGTGAGAAATGTGGTACTGTATGTAGTGTTCCTGGATCACTGACTGAGCTGCCATAATGAAACACCAGAGACAGAAACATTAAACTGTAACCTTACATTTTGGGAAAATGGTACAAAATAAAAGATGGAAAACAACAGAAAAAAGTATTTGTTTATAGTGAACAATCTGAAAACAACTGAACTGAAAAAAAGTGTTTGGAAGGTGAACAACCTCCAAGTACTTTCAGTCTTTTGTGACAGTTTACATTATAACAAGGGCACCTTTTCACTCATTCCAGTAACACAGATCAATAACAAGATGTTTGTATTATTCCAACTGCACTAGACTAAATATAGCGGCATGATTGCTATGAGATGGTACAAAATAAACATAGGTCTTTCTTCTCAGCTGAGCTTCAGAGAAGAGTTATCCAAAGTTTTAATTATATTTGCAGTGTAAAAATTCTTGTCTTGAATAATATAAAATGTATGAAAATTGTAAAAGTGTTCAGAAGAGCAATTTTACACTGATCGTGTTTACATTTCCTCTAAATTTAAACAATGCAAAGCTACTTGTCCTCAATAGATTTGGCAGAAAGACTTACATTTGCTAAGGTATGACCTGTAAAGTTAAAAACTTTTTTTAAGATGTGAAAGGCTCACCTAAATTCTTCTGTTCTTGTGAATATCCAAACCCCTGCAAAGCTGGAGCACTGGAAGCCTGAGATCCCATTCCTATTGGAAACGTGCCATTAGAGAGTATACTAGAAGCATGATAACAGTTTCTATTTATCAATCTAAACATCTTGGACTCTAGTACTTTCAAAAGTATGCTTTATGTAATATCAGCCAATTCAGAGAAGTTCAATACTTTCCCCATTCCTTTCCTGATTGAAGGGACATTTTTACAGAATGTCACAGGAATTGACACATTAAGAGCAGAGATATACGGTGTGATTCGGGGGGGGGGGATTAGTCGTCTGGTGACAAATCTCCTCTTCTTCGGGGCAACTAATCTCCCCGAAGAAGAGGAGATTTGTCAACGGGCGACTAATCCACCAGTATCGCAGTGTGTGTCTCTGCCCTGAAGCTAATACCTGTGTCAATTCAGCAGAATATGTTTGACTGCTTTGAGAAGTTAAAGGACATGGAAACACTTCAACACAGTACCACCTGCTGTACTGAACGGCTACCTATATTTCGCAAGAAACTTGATATTTTGACTGCATTTGATTCCTTGATAAGAGTGCATTGTTTTCAGGCATTAAAATGCCCACAGTCAACCTACTGGCCTGTGCCATATTTCCTCCAACTCCCGACCATTGCGTGTCATCAGTTCTTGTGCAATGTTTCTTCCACACTGTTTATAAAATGCTGCAATATTAGATGAACAAGACTGCATGTACATGAGCCAGGTGAAGAAGAGAGACACATGGTCAGCGCAGAAGAATACACAATACTTTCAGCATGTATTTTTTAAGATTAACGTTTTTTTTTTTTAAACATGGGTAAAGATAAACAGTTGCACACAGAAGGAACTGTACAGCGCTGCAGCAAAGTAAAGGCAGAATTTCCTTGTCCTTTAAACCCCATTCTGTTCTATAGGGCAATAGTACTAAGCATCACTATGAGGTGGCTTGAGAATTATGCCTTTTGTGTTACCTGACTGGGATCTTTCTTTTGCGGACATTGTATGTGACGGACAGGGAATGCTCTCCGAGAATAAGTTTCCCACAATTTCCTAAATAAAGTAAAAACCATCAATGAAATGAGCTGTGAAGCTATATAACAGTAATCAACACAGATAGAACTCACCTGTGCTGTAGTTCGAACTTTCTGGTACAGACTGATACCATGAAGGGGGTCTGGGGGTCCACTAACTGCTACAAAGTGAAATGACCAGAGTTGTAAAATGTGATATCCATCACCGATAACCTCAAAAACAAACTTATCATCCCTTAATATTGCACAGCTTGCTCTGTTTTACTTCTTTTTAGTCTGCATGAGTTTGTTAGTCCT
>CM044448.1:22102574-22116265 GCA_024363595.1 Xenopus borealis
CCTGTTGTTGGCTCTAGGCTATCTAGGACCACTGACAGGAGAAGCAGCAAGAGACTGAGAATTAAAGTAGGCCCTAGCATTTCAGGTACACAGAGGCCCAAACAGCCCCCACCAGCCCACTAAATACTGACATTCTATGGCACCTTATAGCAGCCCCTTTGGCATTTGCCAGAACCCACAGATTGCCAGTCCGGTCCTGAGAAGCAGCATTTCATTCAACTGCGATTTTATCTACCAAGCACTTGGTGTTCATCATGTTAATAACACTACCATGTTTAACAAACAGAACCCCCCGTACCTTCTGAAGAAATGCAAGTCTATCCAGCATTGCCATTCTCGTCTTGCAGCTTCAATGACGTCACACCACCCGGAAACCTTTCCTACCAACCACTTTGTCCGCCCCTGAGCGTAAGCCAACGTCTTCTCAAGTAAGCGACAAGCGTTGAGAATCTGATTGGCTGAGACTAGCTAAATATGGCGGTGGACTGGGAAGCGGCTCTGTGATGTCTGCGAAAGCTACAGCTCCGGGGAAAGGGGCGATAGATAGGATACCCCAGTTGTTGGTAAAGTGCAGGGTGCAGGTGAGGCTGAACGTGTTTTGTGAAAATTGATTCTTAGTTTCCGCGTATCATCATGTTAATTGAAGTTACACCACCTATAATGGAAGTGGATGTGTCCAGACTAACTTCTGTCCTTCAGTCTCCATTGAATAGATGGTGACTTGTACGAGCGCTTCCTCGTCTGACTGCAAACCATAATAGTGACACAGGGCAACACGGTTAGAAATAGGGTGTAGAGGCTCTTACTTGGGGTGCAACAATTTTGAGAGAAGGTGTATTATCCAAATCCAATTAAGCATCACGATCTGTTCCACGCGCCTTTAATTTAAAGGGGTGGTTCAGCTTTAAATAAGTTTCAGTACGAATAGAATATCCAATTTTAAGCAAACGTTCAGTTGGCCTTCATTTTTTATAGGTATGGGCTATTTTCCTTATTCTGACTCAATCCAGCTATGAACTGGGGATCATTGTCCCCTTTAAAAAAAAACAAAAACACTTAATTAATCCTCTTTCTAATCAGGCCCTTTCCTATTCATATTCCAGTCACACGTTCAAATCAGTGCATGGTTGTTAGGGTTATTTGGACCCTAGCAATTCGACTGCTAAAACTGCAAACTGGATAAATGCTTAATAAAAAGCAAAATAGCTTAAAAGCCACACACACAAAAAGAATATTTGCAGTTTTTTTTTTTACAACTTCTATGAGTTTCTGGCATTTGGCATATGATAAGATTGTTGAGGAGTAAGCTTCATTTTACCAGTTCCCCTGGTCTGAAGGTGGTGAAGGAAGGTAACTTTCTGAAAAATTCACAATTCAGTGAATTTGCTGAGTAACAATTGTTCACCTGAGCGAAAATTCACCTGACGATAAGAAGCGAAACTGCGCTAGCGACGGTCTCTTTCACTAGTGAATTAGTGATATCCCTGCGGATGAGCCACTTAGCCCATTAGCAAATCTGCCGCATTGTCTCTTCTTATCCTACCCATGTTCGTTACTATTATTATATTTATTTATACAGTGCCAAAATATCCTGCAGCACAGTACATAAGGGTATATAACTGACAGACATTAGGTAATGAGTGCATTAAGTAACTGCAACTGTGGTGGGCCACCTTTCTGCTCCTGTGAGAGCCTAAGCACATTATAAGTAGATTCTCCACTCCATGGGGCATGTTTACTAAGATTGGAGATAAATATTTGGAGAGATTTCTGGAGATGTTGCCCATAGCAACCAATCAGCAATTAGATTTAAACAGCCACCTATAAGTTAGCAAAGATCTGATTGGTTGCTATGGGCAACATCTCCAGAAATTTCTCCAGATATTTATCTCCAATCTTAGTAAACGTGCCCCCATGTATTTCTGGAGAATTATTTATTCCATCAACTAATACAAGGATATGTGGCCTATGATTAAGGGATTGATTCCCAAAACGCATAGGGCGTAGGCTCGCTGCGGGAGTATACAATGAACCTGCTTTCCTTTTTGGAGTGCCATCCTTTTCTTTGGTGTTAAATAAATGTTAATAAAAGGAGAGAGGCTGGACTGAACAGGCCATGGGCATGGGCAGTTGGAGGCAGGACATTTGAAAGATGAATGGGGCACTAGAAAACTTGTAATGTTGCATGGCAAGATCAAGATAAAATCTGATCAAAATCTCCCATGTAGTTTAGCTTCACAATAACACACTAATAAATAGAATTTGTATTTTCTCTCATTCTCTGGAAATAAGATTAAAACTTCCAAAAACTTGCATATGGATAGGCTTGACACCTGCTGGTAAGTCACAAACATAGGCTGGGACAGCTGTATTTCCTTTTTGACCGAGTATAAGCTGCAGGTAAATTTAACATTCCACAACCTACCTATTTATGCTCTCCATCTACCCATTCTCTGCTTTCACTATATCCAGTTCCTAGTCCCCCAAGCCTCCCAGTGACATTACCAGCATTATATATTAACAAAGGGTATTGGTTGATATATAACACTGCCAAAGGTAGTAACCCTGCTTGTGTAGTGCAAAGAAGACCTTTTCTTTGAGCAACTCTATAATTAACTTTTTTTTCCATTTCAGGCAGTGGCATATGGCAAGTGTGTATCAGCTGCAGCTGCTGGGAGGGATGAACTGCACAAAGGGGCTTGTGCAAAGGAGTTTGCAGATCTGAAGCAGTGTATGATCATGGCTGTATGTTTCTTAATTTTTTATGAACTGCCACACTTTCTCCAGTTAGTTGTGTTCAGAATTATATCAGCTCATCATCATTAACCTGAATAATCACTGTTTTTGGTAGCAATTATATTTCTACATAGTAAATAATTTACAAAGTGTTGTAGTAGAGTAATATAATACCAACAGTCATGCCATGCATGCTGCTGATTCTGTGTAATTGAATCATTAAATGAGGCCTGTTCAAAGTAATAATAGCTTGTACCAAATAATAGCAGCGCAGAGTTCATTTAGTGATGTCATTCATTCTATGAAAAAAAAACAGGTATCCGTTACGGGCCATATAAACAACATTTGCTGCCTTTCTTCAATAAGGGCTTTATTGAAGAAAGGCAGCAAATGTTGTGTATGGTAGTTATAGTGCATTATCTATCTGCATATCTATCTGCAAGAAACCCAAGCAAAGTCCTGTTGTTGGGGGGGGAAAAAAGTGCTGAAGAGATTACAATTTGCCAAAAAAACACATTAGCTCGCCTAAAGAGAAATGGCACAACATTGTGGACTGGTAAAAGCAAGATTTTTCTTTTTGGGTCTGGGGCAAACCGATTTAGACAACCCTGAATTCAAGTCACAGTAAAATGTGAAGCATGGTGGTGCAAGCCTCCAAACCGATAGTATGTTTATCATACTATAGAGTTAGACCTATTTATCACAGATGAAGGATTGTGCACATTCCAAAAATGTAATGAATTACAAAAACAGGGTTTTTTTTAGTTACACAGTTATAAAATTGGTAAGCCACCATACCTCGTCAAGCTAAACCCCACATGGCTGTCTCTAACCGTTTACCTCTGGCCATGGTATTCAAAGGCTTACATCCCCCATATTTACTGGGATAAGTCTCTCCTGAATGGTGCAGTGGTTTCAATAAGGGCTTAGTCTTCCCCGCCTTTAGCATTAAAAGGGATAGCTTGACAATGCTTCTATAGGCTCATTCCCACTTGCGGCTTTTAAGAGAGAGAGCAACTGCCCTGACCACCTTTAAAGGCATATAAAGAGTTGGGGGTGCTACAACCACATGGAAGCTTGGAATGCAGCATAACTACTAAACTTCCAGCAGTGTAACTCTGCTAGAATACCAAAATGGAGGGCTATAGGTGCACTCCAAGGCAACCCTACATCTTTGTATTGTAGTCGAGTTACTCTGCTGGAAGTTTATTAGTTATGCTGCAGGCCAAGCTTCCATGTAGTTGTAGCACCCCCCATCCCTTTAAACGGCAGTCCCATACCTTTAAAATAGGTTACTTGTCAGATCAGTAGCACTTCCACTGTATTTATAAAATTTTACTTAGCCTTGGTGTGCTCCCACAACCCTGCTTTTTTCAATACCGCAAAATACTTGAAGAGGCCAAGATCTTTCAACAAGACAATGATCCTAACAAGATTTAGGGCCCTTACACACAGGCGTTTGGCTGCGTTCTGCCGCAGGGGAGCACAGGTCTAGACGCACCTCATTCTTTTCAATGAGGTTGTACCCACGAGACAGTGTAAGCGCCGAACGCAGGTTCAGACGCGGTTGTCACAAACGCCCGTGTGTAAGGGCCCTTACGTTATGGAGTGGCCAGCCCAATCCTCAGGAATTAATCCAATAGAAAACATGTGCAGTGACATCAAGAAATGCTGTTTCTGAGGCAAAACCAAGAAATGCAGAATTGTGGACTGTAACAGGTGCCAGGAATTGGTCAACTCCATGCAACACAGATGTGCAGCAGTTCTCAGAAACTTTTAGTTTATACAATGAAGGTTTGAGTTTGTAAAGAAGGATGCAGATACTATTTTTTTTTTTTGCAACAGTCTAATATTCCCTTTTCTTCATTTTCTGTAGAGGAATAACACCAATTTAATTTTTTTCTTCATGTTTTGATTTGGAATAGAATGTTCAGTGCGTGTATGGAAATAAAAGCTATTCTAAGTATTTTGAGCTTTATTCACTTTTCAAAACGCACTGCTATTATTCTGAACACAACTGTATATCTATAAAACAATCAGTTTATCAGCAAAAACATTTGTTTGACTGAACTGGCCGTAGATTTAAAGGGCAAGGAAAGTGTAAAATAGAATAAGGTTAGAACTAATGTAACATAAATATGAACTTACTGCACCACAAGCCTAATCAAACAAATTATTTATGCTTTGAAATTGGCCACAGGGGGCTGTCATCTTGTAACTTTGTTAAACGTCTTTGCCTGACACTGCACATGCTCAGTATGGTCTGTGCAGCTTAGGGACCGTCATAAATGATAAAAAAACAAAGCTGTTTGAGTTCTGCATGGCTGGTAAGTAAGGCAGGGGCTCCCACTGCTGTTCATAAGTATGATTGTTTCCCTGCCAGAAGTTAGGGACCTTCTGACAATTCCTATCCACAGCACTAAATGAAGGGAGAATTTCACTGCATACAGTCAATTTTTAAATTAAATTATATTGGAGATAGATTTCTTTTTCATTAAAGAAAGTAAAAATTGGATTTTATTTTTGCCTTTCCTTGCCCTTTAAAGATAGTCGTACAAATGGAAGTTTCAAATGATTTTCATACCGTATGCGGATTGTTCTGATATTTTTTGTTCTGTGGCAATCAGTCATTTAGTCGATCGGACAGGTTAAAAGATTTGTCAGCTAACGATAATGCCTGCCAATATGAATGGGTGACTGTCACTAGAACATGTTGGACATAACTTTTGTAAGACTGCTGTAACAGGAAGAATATAGTCTGATTTGTTCTTTTACTACTTTATTTAATCTAAATGGCTAGTGGCAGGATTGAAGTCCTGGATCATTGCTTTCCCTGCCCTTACACTGCTGGCTTTTGGCATCCAAATGCAATGCTCATATACATGCATATCACTGAATATACATGCATAACACTGGATATGTCTAATTATTGGGGGTACAAAGCATTATTAAACAAAGGGAAAAATACACCTGTATTTAATACAAGTTAAATGAGTATTGCTCCCCATTGTATATGTATCGCTGTTTTTTTGTTTTTATGCATTGGATGAGAATTATAGACCATAACATTTTTTTTTCCTCCAGGCAAAGAGGAAGATGAAGTGAGGACTGGACACTACATGCAACAGAAGCCATTAAAACATACAGAAAATACACTATATGGATTTTTATGCTCCCTGAAGTTTTATTTTGTTTGATCGCATGTAATGTTTATAGCTGCAAAGGATCACCCAGCATAATAATGAAATATAGCTCTTTATTTGTAACTTGTTTCCAGTCAGTTTAATGTAATTGCTGCATTTCCATACACAGATGCCACTGTGTTGGTATGTGTGTTGTACCTGACATTCACAGTGCCAGGCTAAGGAATGTGAAGAGCATCTTTTAAAGTCTGAAATAAAACCTCAATTTCATATACTACACGTAAATAATTAACGTTGCAAATTTTTCTCCTTCACTTTGTTCTTCTTTTCCCAAGACAGATGTGACCACAGTGTATGGCAATGTACATTAATAAATAAATCAGCAGGCTAGTCTGTTGATCTTTCCCTACTCCTTTCAATCTTCAATTCAGTGATTTTGCCAGCAATTGTCAACCATCTTGAAATGTGTAGCAAAATACAAGGCAACAAAGTGACAGACATGACAAGTTGATAAAGAGGTGTAGAATATGAAAATTGGGTTAGTGTTTTTTTATTTTAGCAAAATAAATGGAGGAAATAATGGAATGATAGAGTAAATTAACTGCACACATAATCCACTGAAATTGATTCTATTCAGCAAAGCATGCCATGTACAATGACACAGCTTTAGGCAAAACCCAATTACAGTGTAGGTGTAGCACACAAATGCATTCTTTATATTAAAAATAGAGGGTCCATTTTATTTGACATTGTCCAAGCAAGATGTAAGTCACTTGGAAATTCACAAATGCTGTTGAGGTTTATTTATGTAATGCTTCTTTTCGTGGAATGAGACAAAAATATAAATTGGTCTTAGAGAATATTGAGTATTGGGAGGGTTTTTTGGTTCTGTGTGCATTAAGGCACAGAGGTATGCAGGTCATACAGGGTAATGTCGGTATCCTGAGTGAGTAGACCAGACGCACTTGTGAAAGGAAGGCAGAAATCTTTAGGATTAGAGGGGAAAAAAAAAATCAGGTTTTAACTATTTTTTATCGAATAAAAAATGGTTAAAATCTTTGATTTGAATGATTGTATCGTTAGATCGAATATTTACTATTTGATCGTTCGATTGATCGAATTGCGGTAAAATCCTTCGAATTCGAAGGATTTTAAATTCCCTTAAAATTCTATGGTCGAATGCAAGGGTTTTTAACCCTCGAATTTGACCCTTAGTAAACCCCTTACTCTTTACTATCCCCCTTTCAGCATCTGTCTGTTTTCATGCAGGAGTGGGGAAGTCGAATTTTGATTGACCTTTAGAAGCACATTTAGCAATGGTCGAAATTCGAATTCATGTGAGTTTTAAAAACTCCCCTCAACTCCCATAAATTCGACCATTGGAAGTGTATTTAAAAAAATCTAATTTGTTTTTTTTTTTCCGAAAAAAAACTTGAATGTCAAGGAGGCTGCAAACAACACCAAACAGATCCCTGGACCTCTCACATTGACTTAAACTGGCAGGTTTTAGGTGGCGAATACTTGAATTTGAATTCTTAAAGGGCCAGAGTATGATAAATCTCAAATTTTTTGTTTTTAAAACTGGAATGGAATTTGAATAACTCCCTAGTCAAATTTGAGTTTTGACCATAAAAAAACTTGGAAAATGTGAATTCAAATTTTCAATTTATATATCTGCCCCTTAGGTCTTATACAGTCTGAGTGGGTATCCTTTTGCCTAGAAGATGTATTAGAGCTTGCGCTTCAAAATCACCTGAAATCTCGTATCTTCAGATCTTTACATACAGGATTTGTGGCAGTCAGATATTTTGTTTGTACAGAATTCAGTTTAGTTAGCTCTAATACATCAGCTAGAAAAGGGAGCCTCACCAAAAAAAATATATATAAATCTGTCAATCAAAATCTGACATCCAACTCCTACATGAAGGAAGACTAGAGGTAGGTGCTGAGACGTGGATAGTGAAGAGAAATGTAATAGTTGTAGAAACAGTACAGGATGTTTGACTCTATTTAAACAGTTTCTTATGTCAGTATGATGAAGCTTATATTAAAAAGTTAAATTTTCACGTAAGTTCTCTTTTAAATCAACTTTAAAAAAGGGGGGGGTGACACTTGAAAACCTAAAAAATGTGTTGGTCGCACTGTGCACGGAATTACCCTGCGCAATGTTTCCCTCTAAGGTGTGAGCGTGTATGCTTGCACACAACGTGTATGAGGCTAGCACACACAACAAACTGTGGGGCACACAGTAGTTACAAACTGCACACACGTTTAAAATGTGTGCACAAAAGAATTGTTTTGCACACATAGCCGAGAAGGAATTAGAGGGAATATGGACCCTGGGTCAATTGTTCGAAAATAGATGAAATATCAATTTGAGGCCCCTACTTTTGCAATTTAAAGGATTCTTTTTTAAAGTTTTTAATATAGTCATAGTTTTTACACTAATATAATGAAATTGAAACAACAGCCACCTATCATTCGGGTCTGCCTATCCAGCCACAGTTGGCAAAAAATGGTTCTGGTTGCTGGCCAGCCACAGTTAGCAGCAAACTAATTAGCAGAGGAAAGTTGTGAGCTGTTGCTCTGCTTAGAACAGACTAGTGAAAGCAATAAGCAACTTCACAAGATTTTGTTCTGCTCACAAAGTATTCTGCTACATGTGGCTGGCCAGCAGAACTGAACAGAATGTATAACTATTGTGCACTACCGCAAAAAATTCATTATGTTACATCATCCTATTAGACAGAACTACAAATAATTAATGTAAACACTTAACATTTAAGTTAAAGCAGAGATGTCTACCTGGCAGTCCAATTGACAGCAGTGGCACTACAGTTAGACAACCCTATTCTAATTTTAGTTATTGTGTAAAACAGTCAACAAGCTTGTGACCAACACATACATCACATAGACCTTGGGGAAGAGTACTTTTGCTCCCTAGAAAATTGTATTTCTTATAACTCAAAGACCCATGTTCAAATATTGTATACTATTTCTTGACCTTTTGTCACTGCAGCATATTAATGGGCATTCCTTTCAAGGTTTTCCACCCCAAGGACAGTATTCTGTCTGGCAGCTACTGCAGCCTCCTCTGCAATACCAGACACTTCCAGTATTGATTTAAAAGGAAAATTCAGAGGGGGTTTTCATAAGATGATGTAACTCACACAGTTAACACTGTTCAAGTCATAGATTGTTTCTTGGTGCTGTGTGCACAATCATGAACCTTCAAAGACGCTTTATAAATTTTCAGTTTTTGGTAAAATTATTACATGCTGTTTTCTTTGTGCTCATCTCTTCTTCTCTTCATCTTTTAACTGTTTGATTTGCCGGGACTGAACAACCTGTAACCCTCCATCAACCATCTGATTGAGCCGTGCCTCAAGAGCACCACGCAGGTCGTTTACTTTTAGGTTGGGCACAGGATGGAAACTGATTATCTGTGCTGCATCATTTTCTTGCTCTACCTTAGCCACATCTCTCTTTTTTCTTCTCAAATCCATATCATTCTGCAGCTTGAGATCTCTGTTTTGCTTATCCTCATCATGCTCTAGGACAGCTCCGTCTTTTGGCTTTTCAACATGTTCTTTCTTAGCTTCAACCTTAATGTCATTGGCTGGATTTAAGCCTAATACAGGTGCATCAGCTTTATTATTTTCATGCAGTCCATGGTCTGGCACGGGATTGTTTATATCCTGTATCACCTTATCAGCCTGTACTTCTTGTCCTTTATGAACCAGTATATTTTCTTCTTGCACAGCACCAAGCTGTTTCTCTTCTGTGCCAGCTATTTTAACAGGTTTCTGTTTTGGCTCAGTCTGATGCAATGGTAATTTTCCCCATTTGTCCTGTAGGTCTGGTAGTGCTACAGGAGCTTTTGAGTTTGCAGCTTCCTGTTGGATAATTTGTCCAAGATTTTGAAGAAAGTCATCTTTATTTGCAGCCACTGCTTTCTCCTGCTTCTTATGGTTATCACCTGCTACCCGGCCTTGTTGATGTATAAGGTTTTCCTGTACGGATTGTTTTTTTGAGTTCTGAAGCTGTTTCACTTCCTCTACAGTGATTTTGGGAGCTTCTATCTTATGGTCATTCTTTTTTACATCTGGCACATTTTCCTTAACCTCTTTTTTCAAAACAACATTTTGTTCTTTCTCCACCACAACTACAGGCACCTCTAATACAGGTTGCTTGGCTTTCACTTCTTCTACATTCTCCATCTCGTCCCCCACTAGTGGCTTCTGTGCCACTTTGGCTTCGGCTTTTGGCTCCTCTTTATTTTTGTCTGCTATATTGCCTTCAAGTTTATCTGTAGTAAAAACCAAAAGAAAAACAATTACCTTTCCAAGAATATTGTTAATGCAATGTAACTCATGAGTTTACAAGAACCACAATTGTTTTCCTCATCAAAAGATTACAGTTTTTATCTCAATACATTTTTATTTTAGATTTGATATTTGAACATCGAATTCGAAGGATTTTACCGCAGTTCGATTGGTCGAACGATTGAATAGAAATAATATCGATAAAATCGTTTCAATCAATTGATTCTAAACGATTTTAACCATTCAAATTAATTTTTTTTTATTGAATCAAAAATAATGAAACCCAATTCGGTAGCTTTGATCTGGCGAACTAGGCAGTCGAATAAAAATTTAAAGGGGAAGTCATTTGACTGTAGAACAGTGATCCCCAACCAGTAGCTTGCGAGCAACATGTTGCTCTCCAACCCCTTGGATGTTGCTCCAGGTGGCCTCAAAGCAAGTGCTTATTTTTGAATTACTGGCTTAGAGGCAAGTTTTGGTTGCATAAAAAACAGATGTCCTGCCAAACATTCTCTCCTGTAGGCTGCCAGTCCATAAAGGGGTTACCAAAAAGCCAATCAGAGCTCTTATTTGACATCCTCATGGACTTTTTCATGCTTGTGTTGCTCTCCAACTCTTTTTTAAATTTAAATGTGGCTCACGAGCAAAAACGGTTGGGGACCCCTGCTGTAGAATATTCAAATAGATTTTTATTTGATCGAATTTTCAAAATTCACTGGTCTTCAAAAATTCGAATCTTTTTAAAAATTTGACTGAACTTCGAATCCTTCATGTGAATTTAGTAAATCTGCCCCTAGTACACATTTGATGAAGGTTTGTTTCTTGATGGCAAAAATGTACTATATACCAGGGGTGTCCAACCTTTTGGCTTCCCTGGGCCACATTGGAAAAAGAAAACTTGTCTGGGGCCACACATGAAATACACAAACACTTTTGATTTGTAAAAGTAAAGAAATACACAAAAAAGAACTACAATACTAGTCAGATAACCAGATGAAGCTATACACTGGAATATGGGACACCTGTATATTAAATAGATTTATTATTATTTATTATGACGTTTCTACAGGAACCGAGCATTTTAAGCTGGGCCACACTCGTATCCATCCTGGGCCGCAGGTTGTACACCACTGCTATATACCCTACATTTCAGCTATGAATATATATATATATATATATTTAAATTATGTTTATGTAGAAAGTTTGTCGTGCAATATGTCACACGTCAAAAAAAAAATTCACTCTTAGACTTTAGCAAATTTTCTCAGTTTCGGGAATTTTTAGAAAAGTGAAATGGCTCAGATTTTGGTTCATCAGTACTGATGATAAATACTGCAAAACTACAAAGGTAAATGCAGGAGGCTGCTATTTTGCAGAGAGATTTGACTAAACTGGGCAGCAAAATAAGTCTCAGTGTTGATACATTTAAAGTTATGCATTTTGGTACAAATAATATAAATGGAAGTTACACATTAAATGGCAATGTTGGGGGGTCCGTAATTGAGAAGGATATGTCGATTTTTGTGGATAAATTGTCTAATTCCAGACAGTGTCATTACATGGCTACTAAAACAAATAAAGTACAAGTACGGGACCTATTATTCAGAATGCTCAGTACCTAGGGTTCTGGGATAAGGGATCTTTCCATTATTTTACATTTCAGTCTACTAAAGAATCATTTGAATATTAACTAAACCCAATAGGATTGTTTTCCCTGCAAAATGATTAATTATTTCTTATTTGGGAACAAGTACATGGTACTGTTTTATTTTGACCAAAAAAAAAATTGAAATTATTGGTGACTGCATGTCTTACATAACAGAACACTTTTCAGCTCTAACTCTGAGCTAGTCAGTGACTTGAAGGGGGGCCACATGGGACATTACTGTTCAGTGAGTTTGCAATTGTTCCTCAGCATTCAGCAAAGATTCAAAATCAACATAACATAATAGCATAATATCAAAGGCTATTTTGATACTAAAATCTACAGTTAGTATAGCTATGGGCATACAGGTATATGGTTTGTGTTTGAAAGAGTGGAGATGTGTGTGTGTGTATGCTGGGTTTTTAATTTGGAGGGGTTGAACTTGATGGACTCGGTCTTTTTTCAACCCAATTTAACTATGTA
The DNA here is from genome assembly GCA_024363595.1 of Xenopus borealis. Taxonomy (NCBI): domain Eukaryota; kingdom Metazoa; phylum Chordata; class Amphibia; order Anura; family Pipidae; genus Xenopus; species Xenopus borealis. The sequence goes on from CM044448.1 coordinate 22,114,907, forward strand.
ACTATGTAACAGTTATGTCCCATGTGGCCTCCCCTCAAGTCACTGAATGGTTACTGCCTGGTAACCAATGAGGGGAAACCAATGGAGCCGAGAAGCAGGAAGTAGTGTTCTGGCTATTGTTACACAACCAGTCACTCCAGCCGTTATACATTACATTTTTGGCGAACTATCTATATTAGAAACATTATTTATTTTGTACAGACTGTTTACCCAGTTTTTAGTTTTATACTGAACAATTCCTTTAAGAAGGTTGTAATTTCTTACCTGGAAATTTTCTTTTCTTCGGGTCCCCTCAGGCAGCACCACAAGAGAGAGATGGCCCCTCCTCCTAGGACAGGAAACAAGAACAAAACACCCCCCCTTCAGCAATCCCATGTGTTAGTTAACAAGAACCAGAGACACACAAGTTGCAATACACACAATTTATTAAAGGGAGGGAAAAATGGTGCTGCCTGAGGGGACCCGAAGAAAAGAAAATTTCCAGGTAAGAAATTACAACCTTTCTTCAGGTCCCCCGGCAGCACCACAAGAGAACTTGAAAAGATCAATGGGAGGGAACACAGGCCGCCTGCAATACTTTTTGACCAAAAGCAGCCCCCCTCGAAGAATATACGTCCAGCTTGTAATGCTTGGAGAACGTATGCATCGAAGTCCAAGTCGCAGCTTTACAGATCTGCTCTGCCGATGCCTCTGCTCTCAGTGCCCATGACGTAGCAACAGCTCTAGTAGAGTGTGGTTTAATCCCAGCAGGAGGAGACATGCCTCTGGATTCGTACGCCAAACCAATAGCCTGCTTGAGCCACCGTGAAATCATAGGTTTAGATGCAGCCGATCCCTTAGATGGTCCCGAAAAATTAAGGAAGAGGTTACTGGATTTTCTGAACTGTGCAGAACGAGACAAATAGTACACCAGACAGCGTCTGACATCCAACTTATGAAGCCTGCGTTGTTGATCCTCCACTGGATGTGGGAAAAAAGATGGAAGAACAATCTCCTGAGTAGAATGAAAACTCGAAGCCACTTTAGGAATGAAGGAAGGTGGAAGTCTCATTACAACTTTGTCAGGAAACATCTGAAGAAACGGTTCATCCACAGAAAGACTTTGCAGCTCCCCCACTCTCCGAGCCGAGGTGAGGGCTACGAGGATCACAGTCTTCAGTGACAGCAACTTTATAGAAATAGATGACAATGGTTCAAACGGATCATCAGACAGGACTGACAAAAGTAGGTTCAAATCCCAAGGTGGAGAAATGTCTCTAATAGTCGGCTTCAACCTGCCAGTTGCTTTAAGAAACTGCCTAATCAGATGATTCTCACCCAGGGAAAAACCTTTCACCGCCCCCAAGGCAGCCACATGAA
>CM044448.1:22119240-22131424 GCA_024363595.1 Xenopus borealis
TATATATATATATATATATATCTAGCTTTGGGGTTAATTTGGAGGTGTTGAACTGGATGGACTTGATGTTTGCAGTGGAACATCTACAAATACAATTTTGCTTCTGATACCTATATTGTTACATGCAAATAAAGCATTTCAAATAAAGCTATAGTGTCTGGTATATTGCAGAGAACTGGTCTATGCTAGGATAACCACAAAGTATATGATCTAATATGTGGAATGATATAGGGATCGTTCCATTATTTTTATCATTGTAACTTAAATCTGCTGAAAATAATAAAAAAATTAAATAAACCATATTGGTTTGCCACCAATATGGATTCAAGCAGCTTAGTTAGGACTGAGTACAAGGTACAGCTCTAGTAGTGCAAAAAATTGGTAATCGTTTTAAAAATTAGAATAATTTGCTTTAAATTGACTCTACGGAAGATGGTTTTCTGGATAACAGGTTTCCAAATAAGGGATTCCATACCTGTATATAGTTTTCAAGGGCTTTAAATAAACGTTAAAAAGCCACCATAGTATGCCCAAACCCCTCATTCATGTTCAAGACCAGTTTAAGGGATGAGCATAGATTTCCCTGTATCCCCCAGCTTATTAGTTGGTATGGTGCCTTTATCAAAAGTACTTGCTGCCCCTATTGTTTTTACCATACACATATACATATCTTACTTCTTAAACATAGCAATACAGCTGCATATTTTTATACTTTGTGACTCATATATAACTGCTCCTCTAACTTTTAAGACCTTTTCAGGCAGCACCCTCATTACCTACTTTACTGGTTTGTCTAACTTCAGCTATACCCTTATGTACAGTGCTGTGGAACAAGTTGGTGCGTTATAAATAAATGTAATAATAACCACCTATCACAAATTAGCTAAACGCTTATCTGGTCATATCCACTCTTTTATATCTCGCCTCTTTAACACTTGCTGCCTACCTTGCTGATCTTCATCCTCTTTCTGCTGGTGAATTTCCATGTGCTGCTCTTTTATTACTTCCAGGAGTTTTTCCTGCTGATCCAACAAACGCTTTTGCTGCACCTGCTGCTCCTTGATTACTTGTAGTAAAAATGCATGGTCCAGCAGCTCTGCCTTCCCAGCTTCTGATGAAACAAAACAATTTGAAAACAGATGATAAATGTCAGGTTCTTAAAAAAGAAGTCAGTAGGACCAACTAATCTATGATTATGCATTTGTAATTTATAGTGATACTCATTTATTTAAAATATAAATCACTCCGACTAACAGAGTACATTAAAGGAGTAGTTCAAATTCAAGTTAATATATAGTATGTTATAGATTGTCCTATTCTTTGCAAATTTTCAGTTGGGTGCATCTGAAATTGTTAGTTCAGGTGAACATGGCAGAGACGCTTTAAACTGAAAACTTTGCTATGTTGATGGATTTGTTAGCTGAGCAGCCTTTCAGTGGGGGGGGGGCTTGCCAACCCAGCAGGACCTGAAGTTGAGCATGGTGCCCCTCTATTAGTGGAGCTTAGAACAGAGATAACACACTAGGTGTTTATATTAACTCAGTTTACAATACTAATATATAACTTCCCCTTTAATTGATCTGTAATTTGTATGATTTTATTCATTATTTTTTTTTTTTAAAACTAGAACAATTTTTTGTGTTTTTTGTTGATTAAACATTATTGGTATTGTTTTACAATAAGTATCCTCTACATATCTCCTTGATATATCCAAATGCATGTACTAGTATATACTGACGTATAAAATTCAAAAGAAACTACTGAAATGTAGAAGGTTCAAAAGAAACTACAAAACAAACAACACACAAAGTCAACATACAGTAAGGCATGTGCCACAATAGATTTTTTCCTCCACCTACATTTCGGCATCCTTCAGTGCAAATAGACCAAATTTTGGCACAAAAATGCATACTTTAGCGTTTTCATGCTGAAATCTGCTCTGCGCTGATTTCTGCCAACACATTAAGAGCCCAATCTTTTTATGCAGGCATAGAAAAAGCCGCGTGTATGTACCACTGGCCTAAGTGCAGGGACATAAAGGGTGTTTAGAATGCCAAGATCCACTCAGGGAGACTTCTGCCACTAATGGGGTTATGTATTAGGATCAAAACACTTTTTATAGCCTTTGCCCAATGGCAATCAGTGGGTAGCATTTACTGGTCACTTGTTTATGACCGCTGCATTCCAGAGTGATACACCTGGACTGCACTATAGTGTTGTAAATAAAAGTACTTTATAATGTTTTCCGTAGTCTTCAGGAAGTTTTATCACCACAGCTCTCCATGAGAGAAAAAAACATGCAATCAAAACATCAAACTTGCCTTCATGCTAAAGCAATAGTGCATATTTATTATTACTGCTCACACAGATCTACAGCTACAGTATATAGGGGTGCTTACGTTCTGCAAGCCTTCTAAGCTCAGCTGCAAGGTCCCAGAGTAGCGTGTAAGGAAGAGAGACAAGTCAGACAAAGAAGCAGTACTTGTGTTGCTTACAAAATGTTAGTTTTGCAGCATTAACAAATAGCTGGCTAAGGTAAATTATAAACTTACAGATATGAGGGCTCGTTTACAAAAAGACCATTGAGCAATTACTAGTGTGGCCTTTGTGTAGCCATATACTAAGCAATGGTAGCCTAGATCTTGTACATTGCAAACTTTGCTTTTTTTTGCACTCTGTAGTCATAATAGCTGAATCTTAAGGGTGGATCAGAACCAAATCTGAATCTTAAATGTGACCTTAAAGCTCTAGATAAAAGAACACAACAATTTTTAGTTAACACAGTGAAGATCATTATCAAAACAACTGGAATGCAGTGTATTGGCAGATTAGATTGTATGTAATGTTGCAATGAATACTGCTATTTATGGGGAGTAAGACAAAGCAACACTGGTCTCAGTTCAAGAAACATTGTGGTAAACTAGAAGTTAAATGCTCTCTCAATTGGTAGAGCTCCTACTGTTAATGTCTGAAGTGGCTCTTACCTGCTTGCTTATCTTCTGCTTTTGGTTCCATGTGTGATTCTTTCCCAGGGTCACCAGGTACTTGCTCATTTTTCTCATCTGGAAAGAAGAAAATAATGGCTCTGTATACATGACTTGTCTTACAGACACACATGCCTGTATTTGGACAACTGAGAAGTTTGTTATATGTTTTATCTAAAAGCTGTGAATGTCACAATTTGCTTAGTTTAATTTGAAATAGTTTTATTTTAGAAAAAAAATATTTATTATTTAACTCCTCCCCCACCATCAGTGCCAATTGGTCAAATACCATGGTCACTCCTTTAGCCTTATGGGATTAATGTCCTGCTGAAAGATTAAAAGTCTTTAAAGTAAGGTGAAGTTAATCATCACTAAATAAAATCTTTCACTCGAGTGAGGTCTCACCTCAACTTTTTTTAAACAAAATGTCTGGTTTGGGTGGGGCTCTACTGTGTGAAGGGACTTTAGACTGTAAACTCCACTGGGTCAGGACTGATGTGAGTGATGCATAATTTCTGTACAGTGCTGCTATATAAGTACCATATATATAAGCTATATAAGAACAGCTTGTCCGCTCACATACCTTTAATGGGTGGATTCTCTATGGCCTTCCCAGGATTAGCAAAACCATTGTTTTCTTTCTCTTCTGCAATCTCTACATTTTTCTTGATTTCCACAGGAACAGTCACATCTTTAAGGATACCTTCCAAGTCCTTAAATGGAGGCTGCTCTTTTAATCTTGGGGTTGGAGGATTTACCAGCTTCTGCTTATTAGGGTCATCCACTTCTTGTGGTGGCTTCTGTGGAAAAGGTTCATTTATTCCCTTGTTGGCCTCAGCTTGGTCTTTTATTTCTGGCTCATTTTCCAAGTTTATTTGTTGCTTATCCTTCTTTTCAGTACTGTCAATGTCCACAACAGATTGTTTCTTTTCCTCTTTTTCTTCCTGGTCTTTCTTCTCATCTACAGCTACCTCGTCTCGGGGTACAGGTGGCTCATGTCTATGGGCCTCTCCCACAGGTATTGCAATGTCCCCTGAGCAAGACATAATATGATCAGTTAAAAGAAAATAAACATGAAACAAAATAAAACATGAAGAGTTTATATGCATATTTAATCAAGAGTGAATGAAGGGGCAGGGAAAATGAATGATAAAAATACTACCCAGATGGTTTCATCCCCTTTGTTAAATTGAACAGGAATTCACAAGTTTATACAGCTACTGCAAACCCACAATAAGCAGATATCTAGGTTAAACAAAACTTTTTAAAACAATCTCATCGTAGATTTATCAAAGTTCAATAGATTCTTCCAAAGTCAACAAAAAAGTGTTTCGCCCATAAATTTTGATTTTAAAATGTATCAGGAGCTCTAAAACTATTTTATTCAATGAATACCAGCCATTAATTCTAAATGCTAAAACCTATGGATATCTTGCTTAATTAAAAAATCCTGCACCCATGAAAATTAACACAAGAAATAATAACTGCAAGGAGATTAGAGAAATGTTAAGCATGAGAAGAATACTTTTCTCATATTTCTAGTGACTCACTAGTTGACTTTTAATAAATTCACCACCTTGTTGAAACTGTACTGCTAATATCCTCCGTTTCAAACATTTACAGAAAGATTTCATCAATAAATTCTAGCGATCTCTGAGAATGACTTCTGATTTACTTAAAGCGAGCATACTCTCAGAGATCTATCTGTTTCAAAGATACAGACACTAACATTTTTTAACTATTATGGCTTAAAGGGGAACTAAAGTCTAAAATAGTATAATGCTAGAAATGCTGTATTTTGTATACTAAACAAAAACATCCTGCACCAGAAGCCTAGTTAAATTATTCATGCTTTCAAATTCGGCCATAGGTGGCTGTCATCTTATAACTTGTTAAACATCTTTGCAAGACTAAGACCATGCACATGCTCAGTTTGGTCTGGGCTTCAGCTGGGAGGTTAAGCTTAGGGGTAAATTATCAAAACAACACAAATAAAATAATATCTGTCATAGAAGCCGATACAGCAAGACTGATTAATAGTCAGAATATGCAGACTGCACTGGGTCTGCAAATACATACAATCACGTTTCTCATAAACATGGTACACATTTTTTAATTAAAGTATACTGGAGATATTTCTTTTTCATAAAAGAAGGTAAAAATAGGATTTCATTTTTTTGTCTTTGCCCTTTTAAAGGTTTATTCAGCCTCGTCAGAATTTTATTCTGCACATTATGTACCTTGATCAGGCCGATCTAGCTGCACCTCCTCCTGCTTTTTTGTGTCCTTTTCTTTTTGAGGAACCTCTATAGGTCCCTTAATTTGCTCTTCTTCTGGCTTCTTGGGAGGCAACTTCGGTTTATCCCTGTCATCACCTGGTTGCTCTACTTTGGGATTTTCATCTGAAAAGAAAGATTAAGATCTCAGATTTAATCGCCAGGTTTCTGAGCAGTCCTAATAGCCCTAAACAAAAGAAAGATGTCCTAAACAGAATATATTACTCCAAGTGTGGCTAGTGTTGGTAGGCCAGAGGCAATCAAGACAAATTCCAATATCCAAAAAAAAAAAAAAAAAAAAAAAAAAAAAAAAATAGAGCAATGTTAATTGACCGTGTGAATAGGGCAGGGACCAATGTGATACACACACACACACACACACACACACACACACTGTGCAAGAAGTTGCTGACTCCATGAAACACAGATGTGCAGCAGTTCTCAGAAACAGTGGTTACATAGCTTAATATTAGTTTGGTGTTTCAAAGGAAAGCAAAAACTGAATGTTTGTCCTGGGAAAATGGACGCACCCCCCTACTGTAAAATATAAGGATATTATAAGTCACCTCTGTGTACCATGAGCGTGTAAAAGTATGCTGAGGCTGAAAAGGCTGATTATAACGGATATCATATCTCCACCAGTTCTGCACCAAGCATCCTTCATGAAAATGGGGGTTATTTATTCTTAATTTTTTTGGTCAGAGTTTTAAAGGGGGGAAAAACATAGATTTTTCGAGCTTTATTATACCCCAAAGCAGCTGAAGTAAGAATAAAAAAGTATTCCATCTCAAACCTGCCATGGTCATGTAGAAGTCAATGGCAGATGTCAGAGCCAGAACTAGGGGTAGGCAGAGTAGGGACGTGCCTAGAGTGCAAAGCTGTGGGGGTACCAGGGACTTAACTTCTCTTTTGCCTACCCCATTTCCGGTACCCTTTTTCCCTGTGGGTTCACCTGCGAGCAGTGTTTCCACACATGCACGCTTTGATCCGAGCACGCTAGCGTGCGCTTGAGTCATTTTGCGCATGTTGTGTGTCCAGCCAGCTCCGGACAGGTTACCTAGGGTGCCTGGCCCGGCTCTGGCAGATGTTCCTTTTACAGCTGGAAGATATCATTCAAACAACAATCTGAAATAAAAACTGAGTTTTTGGACATCAACTACATTTATTGATAAATAAGGTAAAAATGTGGATGGGGGTTTGGTTGAAGTGGTTTTAATAAAATAATGAAAAATATTCGGATTTTAGTAAATAACGTTATGTTTGTTTTTTTTTTTTAATTTCTACATGGAAAGAAAAGTGCATTGAACAGGATGCACCACTAGAGAGTGCTGCCACCCCTCTATAGGGAAAAGACTGACGGCCACATCATACTAAAATATTCTATAATGATAGAATATAAACCTAAACCTGCACTCTTACATTTTATTTTCTTTCAGTTCAGTGTAAGTGATCCACTCACTGTCAAGTCATGAAAACAATGTAATTTGTTCCTTAGAGCAAAACTACACCTTAGATGTAGAGCACAAGGAACCTTTAAAATGACATGACAAATAAATCACACCCCATAGCCTCTTAGCATTTTGTTCCATGGAATTTTAACTTTGCATATTCATTTAATTTTGTAACACACCTTGACAAATTCTGAGCATAACGCGAAATGATTACAAATATCTAATAACTTTGCCTATTTATTGGCTGCACATGCCAGTAACCATTTAAAGGGATTTTGCCATAATTTTCATGATGTAGTATTTATTTCCAAATTACACTGCAAATAATTCACTCTACTATATAAAATGTGATTCCGAAACTAGCAACTGTATTTTTATTAGTTGTAATATTGGTGTGTAGGCAGCCATCTCAAGTCATTGTGCTTTCAGAAAGAGCCAGCACTATTGTTTCTGCTACTCAATGTAACTGAATATGCCACAGTGAGACCTGGATTTTACTATTGAGTGCTGTTCTTAGATCCAACAGACAGCTGGTATCTTGTGTTAGGGAGCAGCTGGGAAACTGAGAAAAATCCCTTTTGCTCAGTTTGCCCTTTAGATAAATTGATTTCAGTGCAGAATTCTGCTGGATCAGCATTATTAACTGATGAAACATTTTTCCCATGACAGTATCCCTTTAAAGAGTATTTCATTTACCGTGAATAGTAAAGGCAAGGAATATAGAAGACCTTTGGGTAGATTTATTATTAGAACTCACCATAGAAAAACTCACTTGCTTTCTATTTATTCCTATGGGATTTTTAAAAGCATATTTATCAAATAGTGAACTTCATTGATAAACTCTAAAAATTAATGAATAGAAAGTGAGTGTGTTTTTCTGTGGTTCTAAGCTCACATTAGCGATTAGGCTGACCCCCCCCAAATACTTTTTTAAAGGTTTATTTATTTGTTTGCATTACAATAAGACAATAGCATTCCTTCTATGCATGGGAGTTTGATCCATCTTTTACATTTGTCCAGGAGACCAGAGTACATATAACTGAACAAACCTTTTTTCCCTTTATTAACTTGTAACAGATACAAAATAGGTAACGAGGAAAAGAGGGGGGGGGGGGTTTAGGCAGTGTATATTACCCAGTTTACTTAGACATTCCTGTCTTAGTTGTTGTTCTGTCTGTTATCTCGTGTTGTAGCCGAGTCCAGGGTTCCTAACCATGGGCCCCAGATTTTATCAAATTTGTCTGGGCAGCCACGGCTCAGGTAGGTCAGTTTATAGAGTGGGAGAGCCTCATTTATCAAAGATTTCCATCTTTTCAGGGTGGGTGGATTGGGAAGTTTCCAGGATATAGTAAATGTTTTCCTAGCGTAGAAGTATAAGTCTCAATAGTGAGCGTGTGTACTTGTCTGGTGCTTCAATTCCACCAGTCCCAGAAGACATACCTCTGGTGAGTGCACCTTTGGCAGGTCCAGAGTTTTTTCTATGAATGTTGTTACTTTTGCCCAAAATTTGTCAATTAGCGGACAGGTCCAGAAACTGTGTATAAATGTGCCCGGACTGGCCCCACATTTTTAACAAAGGTTATTTGGCATCATCCCCAAATACTTTGTATATTATTTAATCATGATTGAGTTTGTTGAATGGGGGTTGGGTTTGTGGCTAGGGTCCAGAGGGGCCCTGAAGCGGTGTTATAGGAAAATATAAGAACCTGCCTATGGATTTAGGGATACCCCACAAAATGGAACTCCAGGGCTTCCCAGAATCTGTTCAGCTGTGTACTTTCCAATTATGCTGGGAGTTGTGTTATGGGACCCAGTAACTTCCTGTTACCAGGAATCAGCCTCACTTGTCCACCCACTTGAAAACATGATTAAGCACCATGACTATGAAGATTTGCATTCATCCAAGTAATGGTATATCTAATATAAGTAATTCCAAAACAACTGGACTTGCTGTGTAATTATGGAAGATGTTTCACTATACATCCGAGCAGCTTCTTCAGTTCAACTGACTGGTGTGGCAAGTTCTTGGCATATAAACTCTTCCACTAATCCAGTCACAATGGCACATTGTAACTCTGTAAATTTTAGATGTCATCTCTTTGAAGAGGTTTTGACTCTGTGTAGTTACTGTGATAGGATTACCAATGTGTCATGCAACATCTATAAAACAGATGTTACTTGTGAGAATTGCATGAATGGATGTGTGAATTGTTCTGAAGCTGTCGGGGCACAGATGTGAGAACAGCATTGTATGTAGCAGATAGGTGCTGTCAAAGGACCCACCTCTATTCAGGGATGGTTTCTCCTCCTTTACATGAAACGCTTTCATGCCTTGTTCAAACCAGCTGCCTTCTCTATCCAAGTATTTGGAGCTTGCAATTTTGCCATTTTGGTGCACGGCAGCCCTGCATGGGAATGCTGGATCTTTCTGGTGACCCTTGCTAGTTACATGGACCAGCCAGTTTCCAGTCACAAACACTGTTGTGCTTCACAAGCAGCCACAATGAGGTCTCTGAGACTGAGCACCCAGCTGGGCTGTATTGTCCATCTGCTACCAAAGTATGCAAGCCCTGACTCAAGGCTATAAAATATTAAAGGAATAGACTAGCAAATGCATACATGAAACTAATGCACAAGGAGGTAGGCTTGTGCACAGAGTATCTACGTGGTATTGTACAGCACATGACTGTACATTATGAAGCATTTAATGATCTACCTGATTGTTGAGAATTAATGTGCTCAGGATTCTTTTCCTCCTTTAGCTCAAATCTCTCCTGCAGCTCTGGTTTGATTTTTGTTGGCTCCTCACTCACTGTTAAGGTAGCGTAAGTGCTAATCACCAGAATCACAAGTCCTACTCCCAGGATGAACTGTGCAAAGAAAAGACATTGGTGTTTTTTTTTTATTCATTTTATCTCTTATCTATATAGATTTCTTTATAGATTGTTCAAATCAGTCCCCACTTTAACATCAATATATTACATTATAACAATCTACCGAAATGGTTTGACTTAATAAACAATATTACATTTTACTAATATTACAGTGCATGACAATCCAGTGGCAGATAAACAGGATATTAGTAGCAAAATCCTAAATTTTGGATATTGTTGAAAGATGTAACTAAGCAAAACTTAATTAGAAAAACAGTCACAACTATATAAAAAAAGTTATTGGAAAAAAATCTTTATGTCTGGTGAATTATCTGAAACTGAACTGAAAAAAGTGCTTTAAAATGAAGTCTACATGAGATTGCCTGCCCGTAATCCTGCATTTTCTGGAGAACACATCATATACTCTGGCAGAATTTGTATATTGTACAGTATATTTGGGTTTAAATCTCCCTTTAAACACAGATGTAATTGTTGAACAAGATAAATGACTGAATGCCGTCCTAATTACTTGTTTGTGGTTCTCAGCTCTATAAATAGGAAGCAGCTCTTCCCATACATTTCCTGGACCATGGCTAAAGTTACACTGGAAATACATGTAATGCTTCTCCTTAGATTGCATTTGACTTCACTCTCTTAGAGATGGGGACCGTCTCTTTGGCTCAGCAACCTTGAATAATCATACATTTTTTTCACTACTTGATCTACAGCTGATTTGTAGGATGAAGGGGTTAACCGGATACTTTTGTTGTCTTTCCCTTATAGCCCAGTACAAGGGTGGTAGGGAAATCGGAGGCACTCCCTGCCCTGAGGTATAACCTAGACATGCTCCTCTAGCTGTGACCTGACCTAGATTTCTAAACATTGTGTAATGTTTCCCTTTTTTTCTGTGAGCCCTACAGTCTCAGCTGTTCCTGGGCATGCGTGTGTGTGTAGGGAAATTAAGGTCACTATAACAAAAAGGCACTTTCAGCTCCAATGGATGCGCCTGCTGGGAGAACCACCATTAGCTGCCTCCTGACCAGGACATGTTGCTTGGAGTAATCTGCATGATAAACCCTACAATGTAAGCGATTTTGACAAGCTCTCACAGCCTACAGTTACAAAATTCTCATAAGAAACAAACATCTCACAGAGACAAATAAATGCCCTTTGTTGCCATTTCATTCATTTATACCATCAAATTATATGACATATATTTTAATTTAGCATGAAAGATAACCTACAAAATAAGCTTCTTTCTTCCATCCTACCAGATTCAAACAGTGTAATTCCTCAGATTATTACAGTTACAAGGAACCGCAATTGAACAGGAACAAAACACTATCCTGTAGTAGGGACCATTTAAAGGGAAATTGAATCAGCTAATAATTGGCTTCACATTCACTTTATATTTCTACAAGGGTTAAGAAGAACATACTGATGTAAAGTTGTCTATTCAATGAGCAATATGTATCTGTATGCTTAGATTTTTAGGACTGGGAGATAACTGAAAATGGCAGAATGTGGAATCTCAGGATTATAACTTGCTGGTGCTGCCATATTGACTGGTTTGGCAGTTGATCAGTGTGTGTTTGGGATCCATTATCTGGAAGCTTATTATCCAATGCCAGCCATCTCCCATAGACTTCATTTTAATTAAATAAACCAAAATTAAAAAAAAAAAGAAAATATACAGCACGTCTAGAAGTGTATGGTGCCTGGGTGAAAAGATGGGCAAATCATGTAAAACCTTTATAGAAGCTTGCACTCACAGGAAGAAAAATAGAGTTTTTTATTGCTCAAAACACTAATGTTTCGGCTACAACACTAGCCTTAATCAACACTTTGATAAAGGCTAGTGTTGTAGCCGAAATGTGTGTTCTGAGCAATAAAAAAAACAAAATTTTTCTGTTTAGCTGGTCCACGGCTGCCTGGATGCTGATTAACACATTAGTATGCAGTGAACAAACAAGCCGCACTCCAAGGACTTCCTTTAAAAAAATAAAGGTGAAGTTTTATTCTCAATGTTTCGGCTCAACTGGGGACATCTTCAGGACGTTTCGGCCCCAGTTAAGGAGCCGAAACATTGAGAATAAAACTTCACCTTTTTTTTTTTAAATGAAGTCCTGAAGTCCTTGGAGTGCGGCTTGTTTGTTCACTGTTTATTATATATATATAAGACCGATAAGCACCTGCACTCAAGCTCCAAATGCTGTGTGTGGGTGCTGGGTCAAGAGAATTGTATAATAGAGATTGACCCGCGAATTTGGCGTGCAGGTCCATCTCTATTATATATATACTAGACATTAAGCCCGTTAAATTAACGGGCGCTAGAACATATGTAGTCAAACATTTATAAAAACAGACTTGTTCCAGTCCAAAAAAAAGTGGACAACCATGGTGGACACCTACAGTGCTTCTCAGTAGTTTTAAAAATACTACTGCTTCCTAAAGAGTTTGGGCAATGTTTGTTTATGGTATAGATCACACCAGAGTTTTTTTTCCGCAAAAAAATGTTTGTCCTACAGAATTTCAGAGGTGACTCTGCCTCAATGTTACTTATAGAAAAAGAGCCGCCTGACTTTGTCAGCTCAGCATCC
>CM044448.1:22136253-22149519 GCA_024363595.1 Xenopus borealis
GATGCAGAGGGAAACCTTTTGGATTAAGCACTTGGATACAGTAGCCCCTCGTGGGTTAAACGAATATTGCCAATTTCTGCCATTTTTTAGAACCCAGATGAATCTTTTGAATCATTTACGATTGCAGACATTTTAGATTTTTTGAGCTTGTGGAATTTTTTTGTTTAATATTTATTCGTTTTTATGATGCATTATAACTGATAATTGGTTTTTATATAATGTTTTCTTCTTTTCTGTTTCTACTTCAGATTGTGGCTACACACTTTTAGGATTTGCCTCTATTTCCCACTTTGGGCCTTTAAGAAAAAAGAGGGGCGGAGTGTGGGTGTGTTGCACTGAGGGGTGAGTGCTTAAATGTTTTTGTATTTCCTGTTGTTTTTATCTTGAGAAAGGTCCCAACAGAAGACCGAAACGATTCAATAAAGGAGAACTTAGTTAAAAATTCCCTGTGTGCACAGGCATTTGCTTACATATATATATATATATATATATATATATATTTACCAGCCAGGTGAACAACACCTAGCTTGTATTAATACATTAAATCTTTTTTATAATTTGAAGCACTGTTTTTTAAATTAACAGGAAAACCATTTTTCCATTAGATTGGTACCACACTATAGAAAAATACAATAACAAGACAGAGTTAGCATTTAAGCATTCTAGGACAGGAAACTTGATTTGTTAAATATTGGTTTCCTGTACTATATACTTTAAAGTATATTCAGGTCTGTGTTTCTTTTGCCTTTACAGTTGCGGTCAGTGCAAAAATCGTTAAAGTGTTATCAGGACTGTTCTTGCATGTAAACTTAAATATTACGAGTTACTAACTGCATTCCTGAAACCGTCACTGGACTAAATACACTGCAGATCAAGGCACCAGAGATCAGTCTCTCTCACAAGTGACTGAAAGAACAGTAAATCAGGAGACTCTATGAATGAGAGAGCTTTTTTAGGAGCACATCTCGTCTCCACATTGGACATTTGCACTTTTCAACTTCCGTTTGCCTGCGTGGATTCTCACTTCCCTCCTCCTCACTCAGCTTCCTAACTGAGCCAGCTGAGGAGCAGGCTTCCTGACTGCCATAATTAACAACTCGTTGGCAGAATTATAAGGCGTTGGCGGGCCGGCAATAACATCTGGCCTACAAAGGTTCCACAGTGATACATTTTTTTAAAGAATGTTGCTCTGTATTGTTATAATGCTCCACTTTGTTTTTCTATTGAAAGTTGAGAGGTAAGTTGAGTTGAGAGTTCTTCCTAACTCTAAATACAATCTTCCAAAAAATAAATGCACAAGGAAATTGAAAGGTCAAGGTTTATAGATGATTTTGTGTTACCTGAGACGCAAGTCCTTTCTTGTGGATCTTCTTATAGATGAGAGCTGGGCAAATTAAGCAAATCAGACTTCCCATGGTTGCTCCTGTGAGACCCAAAATTGTCTCCACTGAGTAAGAAATTAAATAATTATGTTATTAATGTTAGTTTAAGCATTACTTAAGGCATTCAACAAAGTCTGCAAACATTATTTGGTTCGTATTTATAGTTCTCTGACCTTCTACTACTCTGACCCCACATCTGCCTCCCTGCAGCCTCTTTTATATACTTGCACCAGACATGCCCAGCCCCCTTCCATGACATCACAATGGGGCTGGCACAGATATATAAATGAACACCCTGGGTTAGGGTGCGGGCTTTAGTCTACCTGAACATCACTACTGTGTATTTCAAACCTGTACTCGTATTGATGTACATTTCCTTGATTTTACTGAAGTGTGTTTATTATCAGCTCTGATGTAATCACATCTGAACTGTAATCTAAGACCATTTTTAATCTGTAATCTAAGCAACACCCCTGCAATTTATTGCTTTCAGTGGAACATCTGATATTTTTTTATTTTCAGATTTATATATTACATTTAACATTTGATAATAAAGTTTAAACTTTTATATTACTACACAATTAGTAAAATAGTAACATAGTAAGTTAGGCTGAAAAAAGACTCGCCTCCATCAAGTTCAACCTTTTTTTTTTCCCCTAACTGCTAGTTGATCCAGAGGAAGGCAAAAAAACCCATCCTAAGCCTCTCCAATTTGCCTCAGAGGGGGGAAAAATTCCTTCCTGACTCCAAAAATACTCCTGTATTCCCTCACTTGCTAAAAACTGAACCCAGAAAATAAACCAAAAAATGATACAAGAATACCATTTGTTTCAAAATATGGGAAACAAAGTAGGGCCATAGAAAACACTATAAAAAGGTATTGGCCCATCCTTCAACAGGATACAAAATACGGACATTTGTTCCATACACCTCCCATGTTTTGTTACACAAGAGGGAGCACACTTAAGGACATCCTATGCCCTTCAGAGAGTGAAAGAAAAAGGGAAGGTCGATTTCTAGGTAGACCAAAAACAGGTACGTTCCCGTGTCTAAATTGTGTATGTTGTGCGGCTATCATCAAGGGGAGCTCAGTGAGTCACCCAACTAAAGGCACACAAATTAAATTAAAACATTTCACGACGTGTGATTCCAAATATGTCGTTTACCTGTTAAAATGCCCCTGTGGCCTAGCATATATAGGCCAAACAATCCGAGCGGTCAAGGACCGAAAGGGGGAACATTAGAAACTTTAAGATTGGAACAGCCACAGACACATCTGTGTCCAGGCATTTCCACACACAAGGACACAATGTCAGCCAACTAAAATCGATGATCTTAGAACAGATTAAAAAGCCTAGCAGAGGAGGCGATATGAAAAAAATGTTGGCCCAAAAAGAAGCATATTGGATCAAAAAAATGAACACTTTGGCCCCAATTGGTATGAATGACCATTGGAGTATCGTACCATTTCTAGGGTAATAACTTAATTGTCTTCCTCCACAGATACTGAAGATAAACAGTGTATAATAAATACAAACATGCTTGCTATATAGAAATCGACTAAGGGTAAGAGAAAACTAATTACATCCAAAAGATATAAATCTGAAAAATAATTCAAATGTGGGTATATTTTGTGTATTTTCAAGTTTTGTAAGTTTTCCTTGGTAGGCTCAGAATGGAGCAGTACCGAGTATATATGCAGAAAGGAACACTGTATATATAGAATAATTATGTATATAAATAATTTTAACCTCACTGTCAACAAAGTAATTTTATATTATTTATTGGTGTACAGGCACATGAACACGGAACAAAGTATCTTAATTCACTATTTATTAGCATATGGACATAAAGTCATGGAACAAAGTATTTTAAAACCATTTTTTGGCATGGACACGAATAAGTATCACATGGATCAATCACCTAAGAATGGACAAAATAATCAAAACAAGGAAGTGAGGGTTAATTAACCCAGTTTGTGTGTTAATTGGTGGGCGGGATTAAATTATTGTTGATGTATAAGTATTTTCATTTCACACTAGATTGTACACACTTGAAAAAGGACCATGGATCCGAAACATGTCGTGTGGTGACACAATAAAAAGCTAAAGTTGCAGGAAACCTGCGAATGTGTATGATTCCCATACCGCACTAATAATCACTTGCTAAAAAGCCATCCAACCCCTTCTTAAAGCTATCTAATGTATCAGTCTGTACAACCGTTTCAGGGAGAGAATTCCACATCTTCACAGCTCTCACTGTAAAAAACCCCTTCCGAATATTTAGGTGGAACCTCTTTTCTTCTAAACGGAATGGGTGCATGTGTAGGAGTCAACATAAAAGAAGGAAAGAATAAAAGTGAATGTAATTGTAATGTCTCTGGCCTAGAGGCTGGGAAGCAAAATATGACTGACAGCTGATATTTTTAAAACAGGTATGGAAACTTTATCTTAATGCCACACAGGAAGCTGTCAGTGTAGGCGCTGATTCTCTGCCAGCTTTTTGTGCCGGGTGACAAGCCCCTTTTTAGATAGGAAAATATACTCAGCAGGCATTGAGGCATACAGTAAAAATATACAAAATTGCTGGGAATCCTGAAGGAATACCCCCCTGGCCTCTCCACTGCCAGCATATTTAATTAAAAAAATAAGTAGGAGTCGTTACCTATACTTGGCCAGTGGGGTGTTCCCAAAATGTATTCACAGTACATCAGGACACAAACAGATGTGGATTAAACATTTCAGAAGTTGAAAAGGAACAGCTAAACATGCACTGAATCGTTTGATCCACATATGTTTGTGTCCTGATGCATCGTGAATACATTTTGAGAGCACCCCACTGGCAAAGTATAGGTTACGACGCCTTCTACTATTATGAAATGAGACACACGGGACAAGAAGCAGAATGTATCATTCAGGAATGAACAAAAACCATGCAGACTTACTTATTAAAAAAATAGTCACAAAGTTGTATTTGAGCAAATTTGGAACAAGGAAGTATACTGTCCCTCTAAATATAAACAGTCCGTTGCACTGCTAATTGTAATCTAGAACAATTTCCTGCTTGTCTTTTCAAAAGCATTATAGTAGTCATCCAGGGACAATAACTGGTTAAGTGGGTTAAAAAAGAGAATATACCTTGTTTCCCTACAAACTTAAGTTTTCTTTCTTAAAGGAACAGTAACACAAAAAATGAAAATCTTTTAAACAATGAAATAAGAAAATATTATGTACTGTAGTGCTGCACTGTTAAAACGGAGGTGTTTGCTTCAAAAACTCTACAGTAGTTTATAACAAGCTGCTGTGTAGCCATGGGGGCAGCCAAAGCTGAACAAAAGAGAAAAGGCACAGGATTCACAGCAGACACTGTAAGCACTGTAGTATACAACTGAATTCTTCAGAGCTTATCTGTTATCCATTGCTTATCCTGTGCTTGAATGGCTTCCTCCATAGCTACATAGAAGCTTGCTTCTATAAACTATAGTTGTTTCTGAAGCAAACACACCAGTTTTATATGTGCAGGGCAACACTACAATATATTGCCACTCCTTTAAAGGGGAATTCAAACCCCCCCTGCTGTTAACCCCCTCCCCCTGTAGACCCCTTCCCTCCTCCCTCTGGCCTACCTCTCCCCCCGGGCTATTGTCCTTAAGTTGCTACTTACCCCTCTGTGTAGGTCCCCTCCAGCGAAGTTCACGGGGGCCATCTTCTCTTCCAACGGCTTCTTCCTGGACCCGGCTCCGTCGGCAGCGCTTGCGCATTAGGACGCTGGTACTACTGTGCATGCTCACAAAGTTCACAAAGTTCAATCTGCGAACTTCATGACCTTTGTGTGCATGCACAGTAGTACCAGTGTCCTACTGTGCATGCACCGCCAAGCACCAACGGATCCAGGGAGAAGTTATTGGAAGAGAAGATGGCCCCTGTGAACTTCACTGGAGGGGACGTACACAGAGGGATAAGTAGCAACTTAGGGACAATATCCCGGGGGGAGAGGTAGGCCGGGGGGAGGAGGGGCTGAATTCCCCTTCAAGACACTTTCAGTTTATGGTGTTACTGTGTTATGGTAAGATAATAACATGCAGTGAAGATGATGATGTTACAAATAATAAAAATACAGTTTTAAGCAGCTGCAAAAATTCTCCTTTAAAGGAGAATTCAACCCTAAAGTAAAAAATCCCTACCCCCCTACCCTACATAGACCCCCTCCTCCCCACCAGCCTAGCTGCTACCATGTGCAAATGCCCATAAGTCTTTACTTACCCCTTGGTGCAGATTCAGGGATCTCAGTTCACAGCAGCCATCTTCCAGTCTTTGGTAATTTGAGAATGCGAGCGGCATATCGGCTCATGCACAGTTGGAGCAATTTTCCGGTTCGGAACAACTGTACATGCACTGAAATTGACGGAAATCGATGAAGGCCAGAAGAAGACACAAAGATTACCGAAGACCGGGAAGATGGCTGTCGTGAACTCTGCTTCCTTAGGGTGGGGGGAAGGATGGAGGGGGGATTGTGTAGGGTAGGGTTTTTTTTACTTTAAGGTTTAGTTCTTCTTTAAGTAGTGGAAGCAGACTTACAAATAAGACTTCTATGTCTATATTTGCCTTGAAATTATACTAGTTTTAAAATGTATCTGTTCAAAATTTATGCTATGACACATGCAGAAAGATTTGTTTGCCAGATGATTGAATCAGCAGATGTAAATGAGTAACCTGCTAAGAGAACAAATCTGGGCCTGTATCAGCCATGTGTAGCCAATTAAAAATGATCTGACTAGCTACACTTTGACTGGTGCACAGCAAGTTTTAACAACAACAGCTTCCCCTAACAATCTCTTTAAATACTATATATTATTTTACCTACCATTTGGTATAAGTATGCCACCCAGCATAGTACCAAACACTACAACCAGTGTAAGGACTTTAAATCGTAATGGTGGCATATATCCTCCTGCAGTAAATGTCCCATCCTTTTGCTGTAGAAACACAAAATGAAATATAACGTTGAGAGACAAAATATATGAATAAATAGTTGTTTTGTTTTTTTTTTAATTTTCATGGATTTCTTGCAAAATTGTTTTATATTTATATTCACAGTACTGTCATGACTCACCTGCTGCTCAAATAAAAGGGTGTTCAGGGCTTGCCTACAGGGCAGGATCATCATTGGAAAACCAACTGCTACAGACATCATGAAGCCGACTCTGATCATCTCTGTCACTAGATTGGAAGGGAAGTTCACAAGCACATTCCCAGCAATGCTTTCAGGAAAGCTAACATAACCAAAGAAGCCAACCTAGGTAAAAGAAACAAAATTAAACTTTTACTCAGGGACAAAAGCCCCAAGCCCCAAGCCAGCCCTAGAGCTACTGAGAATTCCATTAATTCAGATGTTTGTGGTCAGCAAAAAATATTATATCATGAAAGTCATCTGTCAGACCTAAATCTACTGTGGTGGCATAATTTTTATTCCAATACAAGTCTAATAAAAGTAAATAAAATAAATAATTTTACATTGTTAGCTACACGTGTTTGCTAATTTTTTTCTTAGCTTTGGTATGGTATTGGGAGGATTGAGGCACATTGGAGAAGAGGATATTTGACAACTAGCTCCCTTCAAGGTGAGAGCTGGTGGGTACATAGGCTTAGGTCCCTATCTCTAAATGGCCTTAATGACGTTAGAGCTTTTTTTTATCAGATATGTATTTAACCTTTTTAATAGAATATACTGTAATTAGAATGTATATGGCTCTTAACATTGATATGTTATAAGAATAGTGATAATCAGTAATGTGAAGACCAGGACTCTGCGAATATACTGATTCAGTATATTCAGTGGCTTTGGACAATAAAGAGTGAACGTTTGGAGCACACATCATCGCTCAAGGAAGAAGCCTATTCAGCGAAACACGTCATCTGTGACGTAAGTGGAAGCAACACGGATATGCGCAGTAAGGACTGAGGGAAGCTGCGGCATCTCAGCCACATTGCGGAAGAGCCGGTTTGGTTTTAAAATTTGTTTAAAAGTGGAATATTGTGAGTGTAACAATTTTTACTTTTTAAGAACCATAAAACGTTTCCGCACATGTTATTCTTTAGTGTCCAAAAGAGGAATCTCTGGAGCAACAATAAGTTTTACAAGCGAGATAAAATATAAATGTTTATGTGTATACTTAATCACCAGATACGCTGCCAGTTGCCATGTGGTTATTTTTCTTTGTTAAAATACTTTTCCCTTTTCAGAAACACAGTGCACTAAATTTGATTGTGTAGGAGTATATTTGAATTTCATTCAGTTGCACATTTAATATTGGGTGGATAAATAAGGCACGGATAATGTGTGTATCCATTTGCACTGAATTGGAGTGAAATTTTAAAAAACGATTTATTTTTTCCCGTTTCCCCATTTTCCTTTTGAGGTATGATTGGTAACATCCTTTGGAGCTTTTTTTTCTGTATGTTTATATCCAAATCCCACGATCTATGTAAAGTTTAAAGACGAAACGTATTTGTTTAAGCCTCTTACCGTTATATAGAATGTGGTCACAACATTCAGGGATAGAGCAAAGATGGAACTCATTGTTGTAACAGATGGATCATCCAGGCTGTCATACGTGGGCAGAACTTGACTGGGTGAAATAAAAACACAAGTCTTAGTGCAGTATAGGTACAGGAAACAATGCGTGAGTTGCAACTCTAAATGCTTTTATGTTATGCTGAGAAATAACAATGAGAGTGGTCTGCACTTTTAATAATTTCACATGCAACTGCATCTGGAACAAACAAGGATTGTTCGGATGCAATAAGCCCAGATTTTGTTTTAGTCTCTGTTCTATTGTTTTTTTTTCCAAGGACATTCACTTTTTGGGTTAGTTTTCTTATATTCAGTGTACATCACATCTTTTACCCTCTCTGTGGAGCTCTACATTTTGCTCAAAGCAGATGAATCATACCCAGCACCCACTAACAATAAAGACCTAAGTGGGCAGTGAACATTGTAAAACATCTACTACCAACTTACACTGGCCATACACCTAAAGATCTGCTAATTTGGTAATAGTAACAGACAAGCTGATCTATGCCCAATTAGGTCACCCAAGCTGTACTGATCTGATGTTTGGCCAGCAAGCCCCATACACGGGCCAATAAGGGCACCTTTATTTTCTCTGTGTGGCATCAAGTGGGCATGTAAATCCTAGAGACTGCAGTCTGTACACAATTCCACAATCTGTACACAAGTAAATATTCTGGCATCTGTGACTAAAAATGCATGCAGCTCCCCAACATTTTATTTTTAAATTTCAGCTCCATATTCTATCTGGCAGCTAGACTGTCTTCTTGCCAGGGTTTAACCCGACTTGAAATGTAGGGCATACAAATAAGCTGCTTACAATGCTTCTGATGCCCTGCTTAAGACAACTAATGTTTTGATGTAGCTTTCAATAAAGCCTTTTTATTTTTTACATGTGGTAACCACAGAACTAAAAAAAAATGCTCTAATGCTTCGAATAACTAAAAAAAAAAGTGGTTGCAGGGTCTTTTAATGTAAATGCAAAACAAGTGCAAATCAACAGATGTGTGCATAATAGGGTATAGCAGTAAAAGTTCAGTTTAAACCTAAAAAATATATTAAGCGTCTACTGATGGCAAATTCTGTACCTGAGCTGGCAGTAGACAGATTCAAATGGGCACCAACCCTTTTATTTACTTGATAAGTTGATAAGTTGAAAGAGCTGGGATGCACCGAAAGAAAAAAATGGATGGCAATTCTTGTGACCCTTTCATCCTCCCACTAAAGCAGCTTCTTGCTTGGTAATTTATTCTGCTGAAACTCCTCCACAGCACTACATTTATTATATGTGCCCCCTCCACTGCTATACTTCTAGCTTTAAAAGCCAGCACATGATATTACCAATTCATTATCAAAGTGTTAGAAAATCTATGAGCTGCTCACTGAATTAAGTGACCAGGGTGCACAGTGACATATCACAGGAAGGGTAAAGAGCTCATTTAAAAGGACAAGTTTCTAGCAAATCTAAAGAATTAAAATTAACTTTACTAGAATAATGTACATTTTTATTCCCTATTCCAGCCCCATGATATCCTGATAGCTGCTATATTCTGTTCTGCAAATAACAAAGATTACTTAACTGGCAACAGCTCAGTTTGGTGATAGTGCTGTCACTAAGGTGTGGTTAGCCCATTGTTTATTTATTATGTGAGTAGGTGGATGAGGTCAGGGATACAGTCTCTAAGAAAGCATGGAAGAAACTTTTTCAGTCCAAAGCAGAGTGCCAAGATGGCCATGACACATGTCCATAACAGGGGTTTGCGGGAGGCAGTGGCATACATTTCAGAAGTAAAATTAGAATGGGAGTGTTTATTATAAGTGATTGTAGCATGTTCCTGATAAAGTTGAAAAGTGTTGCCAGATTGGCAGATTTACTAAGGGTCGAATTCGAGGGTTAAAAAACCCTCAAATTCGACCATAGAATTTAAAGGGAATTAGAATCCTTCGGGTTCAAAAGGATTTTACTGCAATTCCATCGATCAAATAGTAAACGAACGATAAAATTGTTCGTATCGAACGATTTTAACCATTCAATCGAATTTTTTTTATTCGATAAAAAATAGCTAAAACTAATTTGGTAGGTTTAATCTGGCGAACTTGGCAGTCGGATAATAATTTAAAGGGCAAGTTATTTGACTGTCAAATATTCAAATAGAATTTTATTCGAATTATATGAATCATTCAACTCGATCGAATTTTCAAAATTCGATGGTCGAAGTGGCCTTCAAAAATATTCGAAAATTCGAATTGAATCTTTTTGAAAATTTGATCGAATTTCGAATCATTCATGTGAATTTAGTAAATCTGCCCCTAAGAATCAGTTCCAAATCCATAGCGTGATATCACTCAATTTTATGAGAATTGTAGTTAGAGAAACAGGACTTGAAGGCTGGGGTCCCAATTGACCAACTTGTGTTATCTTCTTTTACTAGTGGCAAAAGTGGTCACATTTGGATGATCTTACCAGCTCTGAAAAGTTTTAAAACTTTTCAAACTGTAAAGAAAATCTTCTAGATTACTCAGTTCAGTCTTTCATTTATCTATCCCAAGGAGATGTCAGCAAACGTCCCAGGGTAGTGTATTTTTAGTGAAGGTGCTAGGAGACAAGTATTGCCTCCACCCCACCCACACAGAGCCCCTACTGTAATCACACTAAAAGTGCACAATGATTGCAGTGCATTCAGCACACTCACTAGAGAGAGTCTAATGTGTATTGTGGTGCAACCCAGGCTTTCTGGCACTGCTTTCTGGAAATGCTTTTAAACTGCTGGAATAATACATGGAAAAAGAAATATAGAGGGGTGCCAGGAAGCTTGCAAGATGCAGTGGGTGCATTTCAACACAGATCCCATATGGTCATGCTGGAAATAATCACAGTGCTAACCCTTTTCTGAGAATGTTGCATTATACATCATAAGGGTTAATCCTAGTTTCAAAAATATCCTTAGACTGAGCATATGTGATTTTCTGTTGGGAATGGTATTTTTTAGCAAACAATACCTACATATTTTGCCCCTAAGCAATACATTCATAGGAGACTGGGCTGGATTAGAAGTCAGGGATGCATGGAAGGGAAGTAATGTGTTCAGAGAATGATACATATAGTAACATAGTAAGTTAGGTTGAAAAAAGACACACGTCCATCAAGTTCAACCTTTTTGTTTTACCTGCCTAACTTGCTAGTTGATCCAGAGGAAGGCAAAAAAACCCCATCTGAAGCCTTTCCAATTTGCCTCAGAGGGGCAAAAAAATCCTTCCTGACTCCAAGATGGCAATCAGACTAGACCCTGGATCAACTTGTACTATAAGCCATCTTCCATAACCCTGTATTGATTCACTTGCTAAAAAACCATCCAACCCCTTATCTAATGTATCAGCCTGTACAACTGATTCAGGGAGAGAATTCCCCATCTTCACAGTTCTCACTGTGAAGAGGTAGAATTTTCTCCATGAATCAGGCATATAGGCAATAGGGACAACAGTTTAAAGTAGTGACAGTAAGTAAGAAAGTGGAGAAGCAGAGAATTGGGAGAAAGACTATGTAAGGGAAAATAAAAAAGTGTATAACAGAACTGCTAAAAGGAAAGCTTGCATTTTAGGAGTATAAATTTGGGAAGAAGATTGCGTAAAAATTACATTTTAAAAATTTTTCTTAAATGGTTGTTCAACTTTCAAAACTTTTTTTCAGTTCAGTTGTTTACAGATAGTTCCCCAGAAATAAAAACTTTTTTCCAATTACTTTATATTTCTGAGCATTTTTCCAATACTGAAGCTTAAAGTTTCATTTTCAACTTTTTAAAGCAGCTCTGGGAGGTGGGTCACTGACTTTGTAAACTGTTCTAACTTGATACACCACGTTAGCTAATACATTTCTTATCTTTGGCACTGCTTAGCAGCATATATATATTTTCTAACATTCCAGATATATTTCTGAGAAATGTATCGACCGATGTGGAAACCAGTTGCGTAACTAGATATTACTGGGCCCCACAGCAAATTATATATCAGACCCCAAAAATATCTAGAGGCTGACGAGTTTTACTAATATTTATTGAAATTGTATATGAATTAGGGCCTCTTGGGCCTCCTATACTTGTTGCCCCCCCCTGCAGCCACAGGGTCTGCTTCCTCTGTAGGTACAATGGTGGAAACATTAAGCATGTCAGAATCTGCATCTGGATTACTGAGCTGCCACACTGACATACCAGAGACAGGAACAATACAAAATAAAAAAAGTCTATTTCTGGTGAATCTGAAAACAAATGAACTGAAAAAAAAGATGAACAACCCCTTTAACAACAACATTTTTTGTAGGGCTGACATATGTGCTATAGTACAAAAATATTTGGAAATACTCATATTTGGTTATTCACAAAGTGAGCATATGTCTGCATGTTTCTTTTCACACAGATGACTTCATGCTTCAATAAGCCCTGCTATGAAGAAAATATCAATGAAGATCCACAGTTGCAAAGTGGCCATGAAAGCAGTACAATTCTTGATCCATTACTTTATGTTCTATAACTGGTCAGAAGAATATCACATTAACTAATCAATCAGTAGCAGAAAGACAAGATACTTACGATTGGCAGGCAAATGACATGCCATAGATTGGAATGCAGCGGAAAACACCTTCCCAGCGAATGTAACTCACGTGCTTCAACCACTCTCCACTGAAAAGTCCATGTTTAAAAGAAGACAGCACAATCTACAGACAGAACACACACTTTTGGTCTCCAGTGCTCAAATAGGACAATATTGAATTAGAGAAGGACAAGCTGGTAAAAGGTTGGAAATCTTAGCTATAAGTAAAGACTGCACAAGTTGGGGTTGTTCGCGTTAGAGAAGAGGCGCTTTAAGGGGCGATATGATAACTATGTATAAATATAAAAGGGGATCATATAATAATTCCTCTAATGCTTTAAGAGGCACTTTGAGAGGTGATATAACTATGTATAAATATTTAAGGGGATCATAATAATTTCTCTAAGGCTTTATTTACCATTAGGTCTTTTCAGCTGACGCAAGGTCACCCATTCTGACTGGAAGAAAGGAGGGTCCGTCTAAATAAGGGATGCACCCAATCCAGGATTCAGTTCGGGATTTTGCCTTTTTCAGCAGGATTCGGAAGAATCCTTGTGCCTGGCCAAACTGAATCCATATATGCATATTTGGGACCAGAAGGGAAACCATGTAACTTTTTGCCACAAAACAAGTAAGTAAAAAATGTTTTTTCTACTTTTTACCTTCCTGTCATTATTTACATATGCAAATTAAGATTCGCTATTTGTATTTTCATTAAGGATTCAGTCGA
>CM044448.1:22155795-22168662 GCA_024363595.1 Xenopus borealis
AATCGAATATCGAATAGAAACTAATTATTTTTGGGGAATAATAGTAAATTTGCCCCTTAACATACATTCATAGTTTAAAATTAATTTTTTTGTGTCAGTATCACATGCACTGACTCGGGGAGAATAAGTCATCAGGCGACTAATCGCCTCTTCTTCAGGTGACTAATCGCCCCGAACTGCCTTCTCTTGCCTCACAAGGAAACTTCAGGCGACTTCGGAAAACTAAGTGCTCCAAGCGCCTTCCTGCCGACGATTTACATTCTACATGTTAACCACATGAGGAGGTTTTGCTGGATGGAAAGCAAACCTGAAAGCATTCTTCTTGTCATGCTAGAAAAGCATAAGGTTTTTTTTGTTACTTTAAAACATACGAAGAATTGTTGCTTTATATTTACAATTTTGGGAAATAGCAGTACTGTAGTTCTTAACATTCTGGATATCTGGAAAACAGATTCCATACCTGCTTTACAAATATTTGTGGTATGTGCAACAGCTTTAAAGGGGAATTCAACCCCCCGCGCTAACCCCCAGCCCCCCCCATAGGCCCTCCTCCCCGCGGAAAATGCCCCTAAGTCGCTACTTACCCCTCCAGTCAGGTTCCCGGGTGCCATCTTCTCCAGCGATGTCTTCTTCCTTCTTCCGTCGGCGCATGCACAGTAGGATGCATTAGCTGGTTTGTACTACTATGCATGCGCCGAAAGTTCACAAAGATCCCTGATTGAACTTTGTGAACTTTCGGTGCATGTGCAGTAGTACAAACCAGCTAATGCGTCCTACTGCACATGCGCCGCAGAGCACTGACGGAAGAAGGAAGAAAACGTCACTGGAGAAGATGGCACCAGGGAACCAGGCTGGAGGGGACCTGCACTGAGGGGTAAGTAGCTACTTAGGGGCATTTGCCCTGAGGGAGCCTACAGGGGATTGGGGGCTGGGGGTTAGCGCAGGAGGGGTTGAATTCCCCTTTAATAACAGTGAAATCAATAGCTTCAACAGCCCTCAAACAAACATAATACAAGATTCAAAGAGAGAGAGAGTGCATATTTCTCATACAGACATCCAAATGAAACAAATTTAAGAAATAAAATAGTACAGATGGATATACATACATACATACATTCATACATACACGTATGGGATCCAGAAATCCATGGTTATCCAGAAACCCATTATCCAGAAAGCTATGAATTACAGTAAGCCCGTCTCCCATAAATTTCATAATGATCAAATAATACCAATTTTTTCAAAATGATTTCCTTTTTCTATGTAATAATAAAACAGTACCTTGTTCTTGATCCAAACTAAGATATATTAGCCCTTATTGGAATCAAAAGCAGCTTATTAGGTTTATTTAAAGGGGTTGTTCACCTTTGAGTTAACTTTTAGTATGATGTAGAGAGTGATATTCTGAGACAATTTGCAATTGGTTTTCATTTTTTATTGTTTGTGGTTTTATAGTTATTTAGATTTTTTTCAGCAGCTCTCTAGTTTGCAGTGTCAGCAATTTGGTTTCTAGGGTACAAATTACCCTAGCAACCCTGCATTGATTTGAATAAGAGACTGGAATATGAATAGGAGAGGGACTGAATAGAATGATAAGTAATAAAAAGTGGCAGTAACAATACATTTTTAGCCTTACAGAGCATTTGTTTTTAGATGGGGTCATTTGAAAGCTGCAAAGAAACAGAAGAAAATTGCAAATCATTAAAAAACTATGAAAAATAAATAATGAAGACCAATGGAAAAGTTTCTTAGAATTGGTCCTTCTATAATATACTAAAAGTTAACTTGAAGGTGAACTACCCCTTTAAGGTTTACACGATTTTCTAGTAGATGTAAGTTAACAGGATCCAAATTATGGAGCATTCTGGATAACAGGTATACCTGTATGACTTTAAAAAGTATGCTTTCTGGAGAGAACGATTGTAGGGCCACAATTGTACAGCTAGTCTAGAAAAAGTACATCCCCTCCTCTGTACTGTTTCATAACTGACTCCCATTAAAGGGGTGGTTCACCTTCAAGTTAACTTTTAGTATATTGTAGAAGGGCAAATTCTAAGAAACTTTTCGATTGGTCTTCATTATTTATTTTGCATAGTTTTTTTTAATGAATTGCAATTTTCTTCTGTTTCTTTGCAGCTTTCAAATGGGGGTCACGGACACCATCTAAAAACAAATGCTCTGTAAGGCTACAAATGTATTGTTATTGTTACTTTTTATTACTTATCATTCTATTCAGTCCCTCTCCTATTCATACTCCAGTCTCTTATTCAAATCAATGCAGGGTTGCTAGGGTAATTTGTACCCTAGAAACCAAATTGCTGACACTGCAAACTAGAGAGCTGCTGAATAAAAAGTTAAATAACTATAAAACCGCAAAGAATAAAAAATGAAAACCAATTGCAAATGGTCTCAGAATATCCCGCTCTACATTATACTAAAATTTAACTCAAAGGTGAACAACCCCTTTAAATACAATAAAACCTAACCATTGGAGAAACATTATATAAGTGAAATATTTACCCTGAGAAAACAAATCATTCACACAAATCAAGGGTAGTCCTAAGTAGCTGAGGAGACACAAGCAAGCTTATCCAGTACCGGGTCCCCTTATTGATGAAGGAAGCAATAAGCAGGTATATTTATCAAAAGTAACTCAAAGCAACTGGACTTGCTGAGATATTTTAATGAAGAAGTTGCACTGCTCATCCGTGCAGCTTCTTCAATAAGCAGGTAATTCTGCATCTGAACCCCTCTGCTGTCCTTCTCAAGTGCATTTTTCAGGGCAGCTGCATGCCTCCCAAATGTCCCTTTTTTTCCACAGGACTGTCAAGTTTTGAAAGCTCAACCCGACAGTTCAAGATTGTTACAGAAGGATCAAAGTTACAGTGTTATGTCACCTCTTTACATTGATTATTCACCATTCACACACATCTCTGCCCCATACCTCCCATCTGTCCATTTTTAGCGGGACAGTCCCCATTTTGACAGCTGAGCCCACAGTCCTGGGTTTGTTACTAAAATGTCCCAACTTTCTCTTTGATCTCCAGCACAGAACAGCCAAAAGACGAAAAAGCTTTCTAAAACTTAATTGGCTTTTGGTTGAGAGCCCAGAATACATGACAGTTGCACTTAGAAACATTGGTAACAATTTAAGATAAGCAATTCAATTTCATTAGCAAGACTGTAATAACAAATAAAAACCACAGAAATGTGTTCAATCTTTCATAACCTGAAACATTTAGCAAAATTAACATGGTAATTAGGGGATATGGCCACAAAATGAGTGTGGTAAATAAATTGCACAGCGATCCACGGGGCAAATCTTCTGCTCTATTTGAAAATGCCACCCCCCCTAAGGATGGCTCTGTAGAAAACAGAAACATTACTAATAATTCTGTCGCCAAACAATAGTGCCCTATATTTATCTTTTGTGTTTGGAAAATGCATGTTTAATATGTGTGTATGATGATAATCCAATTTGATTTATCATAAGTGAAAGAACAAATCTTTGCCTATTTTTAACATTTCTAAATATAAACCTTACATACATCCATACATACATTAATTTGTATAAATATGCCTCAAGTAACCCCTAGCAACCAATCAGCTATTTGTGTTGTTTGTTCAGTGCAGTTAGAATAACATAATAAATAGCACATTTCAGGTTGATACAGGCTACTACGTGAAGCAAATATGAAATGAAGAAAATACAGTAAATAAAGACATCAAGCTGATTTACACAGAATCTGAAAATTAATTACCAGTAACAGTCAGTGCTATATAATTACTTTTATATAAATGAAATAAAATCTTGTAAAACCTATTTTAGCTTGTGAATAAAATGGCAAGAAGAATCTTGTTATTGCACCTCTGCTGCCAAGGCACACTTGGCACACTGAATTTAAAATTTTAGGGGATTATTTACCAACGGTCGAATTTTGAATTTATGTGATTTTTTTTTAACTGTAATAAATACGAATGTATGCATGCAAATGTAAACTCGTTATGGGAGATTATTCATGAAAAAATTAGAACGTCTAAAATACGATCGAATGGGAATAACCTGAAAGTTCGATTTGTATTCAAATCGAATATGAGCGAAACTTGAATAAAATTTTCCTTTGAAAAAAATTGAACATCAGGAAGGCTATTAGCATCTTCAAATGGGTCAACGTACCTCTGTCATTGACTTGTAAATTCATTTGGCAGGTTTTAGGCGTCAAATATTTGAATTAGAACTGTTTCCATGGCCGAGGTATGATAAATCTCACATTCAAAGTTACATTCAAGTTGGTGCTTTTAAATTTCAATTTGTGAGTTGACACAAAACATTTTTGAAAATTCGGATTTACTATTTGAACCTTAATAAATCTTCCCCTTAAGACTTTTGTCGTACTTAATCGCTTAGTGTACCTGCAATAATCACTAGGACCCCATGTTATAAGCCTGACAGCATACTTCTTCCCATATTTTGCTCTTATTCTGCTTCCTCTTATGTGTAGGAAAACTGTATCACTGGAAAGAGCATGTCAACTTGTAGCTGTAACCAGGTCCTGGATCAAAATAGGCCCCAACATTTCAAGTAGAGAGAGCCAAAGAGCCTGCAATGGGTCAGTAAATAGTGACTGCCTATGGCATCTTACAGCAGTGGTGTACCTATATGTGGATGTGGGCTCTACAGCTGGTTTCTGTGCTGCCATGTAGTAATTATCTGTATTAATTCCAAATCTGCCTTATATTGTGACATTTATATTCTATGTGTACTGTATAATCTGCCTTATATTGTGACATTTATATCCTATGTGTACTGTATATTGTGAGCTGGTCCCACAGCTCAGTAACTGACAGCAGTACAGAGTATGTGTGGTGCAGAGAGGGGGCTACTGGGACATCTTCAGAAATCTTCCCTGCTAAAGGGCGGTGATTGCATTGGGCTATTAAATAAGCCAAAAACATAACATACAACATTTCTAGCCTACTTCTCGAGTTAAGCTTTAGTTCTCCTAAATTAAGGGTCCCAAAACTGGCATCTGCCAGAATCTACAGATTGACAGTTGAGAGAAACAATGGTTTAGCTGTGAGAATAAATTACAGTACAACCATTCAAAGCTAAATAGCAATGTAAAAATATTTTAGCATTACCTGGTTTCCACCATCATTTTCCCGGCTTTTCCATAGGCATGGAAAGCTAAAGAAAGGAAAGAAGAGTGTTACTGGCTGTGGAACCTGAAGCTGAAAGAAAACAGGGCACAACATTTCAAAGTCTGAAGGAAATGGATATGTAAAATTAAGAGATAGCAAAATTACCTAGTGAAAGAATGATAAAGCTTTTAGGGTAGGGACAGACAGGGAGATTCGGGGAGATTTTGTCGCCTGGCGTTTTTAGCAGGCGACAATCTCCCCGAATTTCCTTCTCCCTGTCTGCCGATCGTTCCTGGGACAAAGCGCCAGCGCCTCAAGAGGTATCTTCGGGCGATTCCGGAAATCGCCGTGCAGCGTCTGCACAGGCGCTGGCGCTTTGTCCCAGGAACGATCGGCAGACAGGGAGAAGGAAATTCGGGGAGATTGTCGCCTGCTAAAAACGCCAGGCGACAAAATCTCCCCGAATCTCCCTGTCTGTCCTTACCCTTAAAGCTCGCCTATCCCTGCCCTATCATCTACAACAGGGGTGTCCAACCTGCGGCCCAGGATGGATATGAATGTGGCCCAGCTTAAAACAGTTCCAGAGGAAAACGTCATAACAATATAATAATAGGTCTAGTTAATATCCAGGTGTCCCAAACTCCAGTGTATAGCTCGATCTGGTTATCCAACTGGTATTGTAGTTCTTTTCTGTGTTTGTGTTTTTCATGTGTGGCCCCAGACAATTTTTCTTTTTCCAATGTGACCCATGGAAGCCAAAAGATTGGACACCCCTAACAAATACAGTTGCAAGTGTGCTCGTGCCGAAATTGGAACAAATGTTACACTTATTGATGCTGTTTATTAAAGGCACCTGCATCTGATTATTTGCCCCTAGTTAATTTATAATTTGGTTATTTTTAATAGTCCTATTTTTTTTTCCAAAAATCCAGCGCTGGATTCCTTGTTGTGTTGACACCAACGGCATCCAAGCAGTAATTTGTATTGGTGAGCGTCTTCTTTACTATGCAAAAAATATGTATTATCTATATACAGTACACACTTACACAGGTATGGGATCCCTTTATGAAAACTTGTTATCAAGAAAGCTCTGAATTACGGAAAGGTCATCGTCCATAGAGTCCATTATAAGCAAACAATTAATATTTTTAAAAAATTTCTATACTTATACTTACCAATCTTTATAGTAAAGGTGTGGATACTTTTTAAACAACTGAATCTAAACTGTGTAGTTCAAACACAAACAGTTAGGACCTCTAAACTAATGTTCTTTTGGTATGTGGAAATCCACCTGCTGCATTTAAATGGGCATGTTTAAAGGGAAACGGTCATGGGAAAGCATGTTTTTTTTTTTAAAATAGTGCTTCTGCACTGAAATCCATTTCTCAAGAGAGAACAGATTTTTTTTATATTCAGTTTTGAAATCTGACATGGGGCTAGCCATTTTTGTCCATTTCCCAGCTGCCCCATGTCATGTGACTTGTGCCACACTTTAGGAGGGAACTGCTTTCTGGCAGGCAGTTGTTTATCCTTCTCAATGTAACGGAATAGTACGCAGTGGGAAATGAGTTTTACTATCGAGTACTGTTCTTAGATCTACCAGGCAACTGTTATCTTGTGTTAGGGAGCTGTTATCTGGTTACATTCCCATTGTTCTGTTGTTAGGCTGCTGGGTGGGTGAAAGGGAGGGGGTGATATCACTCCAACTTGCAGTACAGCAGTAAAGAGTGATTGAAGTTTATCAGAACACAAGTCACATGACCAGGGCAGCTGGGAAATTGACAAAATGTCTAGCCCCATATCAGATTGAAATATAAAAAAAACGGTTAGCTCTTTTGAGAAATGGATTTCAGTGCAGAATTCTTCTGGAACAGCACTATTAACTGATGCATTTTGAAAAAATGTTTTTTCTCATGACATGATCCCTTTAACATGGGTTCTATAAATGTGGTTTGTTCTGAACATACATATACCCTTTTATTTTAATCATAAAATAAACTATGGTATTGTTATTTTTCTAAGCTGTTCAGGGCAAACAGAGCAAAAAGGGAAAACCCCTTGCCTTTACCCTTTGTGATGACTGTAATATTCTCCATTATGCATGGGGGGTTAACTGTGTACTGGTGCACTCGCAAGGACCAAACATATAAAAGCTTTCACTTCCATTTTTAGAGAAAAAAAACTGATTTAAAAAAGAAAAAAAAAACAATAGGCAAAAAATACATTCAGCACAAGCTCTTTTCATTGCATTCATGTGTGTGTCTATCTATATATATATATATATATATATATATATATATATGTAAACAAAAGCATGAGGTTCCTTCAGTGTCATAAACCTAGTTAATGCCTTGTAAAAAACATAACACAAGGTTTACAGAAGGCCCTGGGAATTAGGCAGGTTTCTACATGATGTAAAATAAAGATTTTTGTATTTTTGATAATTTCATGATTTTGGAGTACCCGAGTAATGACAGCTTCATCTCAATTTCTCAAGTGTTTTACTCCCCTCTGTTGAAGGTCTGGGGCATGAGCGGTAAGCTTATCTAATATTAATGGTGAATCCATGCTCTCCACAGTTTTTTATATATGCCACCAGTGTTGGAACCAAAATTATATTGTATGCTGTAAGGGCAGAAAAAAATGTACATGTACATTTACAGCATTATATATGGGCAACATTATTTCCACTGACTTTCTCTGGATACAGTTCACAAACAGGTCCCTATAAATTAGAGCTTACAAGGCCTATATTTGTCAAAGTGGAAGGATAAATTATGACTCACAGAGTTAGTCATTAGCATGCAAAATAAAAACTAAAAAGTGTACACACAGATGTGTGCAACTCCTAACACAGATAGCCCAAGTTCTGGTCTAAGGTATGGCATGCCCCTTGCAACTGCAAAGAAATGAGCATACTCCCACACATAAAAGCCAAACACTTAACCCAGTTCTAAAAAAAAAAGCAAGAAAATAAACTAAAAAGCTGTATAAAAGTGAATATGAAAACATTGCCAGGGAAGAGGTTATGAGCAAGGGGGAGTAACTTTTGGATGTGAATGCATGCACATGGCACTACAGCTTCATACAGTGATATCAATGTGGACCAAATGCAAAGGGTAACAAAGGGTAATCTGCTGAATTCAGCCTACATCAGAGCAAGTGAAAAGCAGAAGGGGAAACAGACTAGATTTCCACAGCTTCCCATAGTAAACTTGGCAAGTATCTTATTTTTTGACAATGATTATGGGAATTTACAGAATTTGGCATTGTAAAGATCCTGTGGGGGGATGCTGAACTGCCATTCTCAATGGCGAAACATAAGTTTGTGTTGGAGAACAGCCCGAATCAGTCAGGCGGCCATCATAAATGGTAGCATAATAGTTTATATGGGCCTCAAATGACACAAATACCCCTTGCCTGCCACTACAGCCCAAATAATGTGATCTACATGGAATTACATTAGCCTTATTTTAATAAACATTAGGCAAAGCTGTTTTTGATTTATTCTTTTAGGTAACATCTAACATCTGCAGAAGAACTGCCAGCTTTCACAATAGCTAGTAACATTGTCTCATTACTATACTGCAGCAACCCTGCTTCAAACAGCTGAATATATAACGTATATTTTATTTGTGTCTCACTCACAATTAACAGTTGCAAAATTATAAGCATGCTTTCTCTATGATGTATATTCTGACACAGTTACATAGAGTTGAAAAAAGACAAAGTCCATCCCCTCCAAATGAAAACCCAGCATCCACACACACACTCCTCCATACCTGCATACAGTTGTGCTCATAAGTTTACATACCCTGGTAGAATTTATGATTTCTTGACCATTTTCAGAGAATATGAATAACGCAAAAACTTTTCTTTCACTCATGGTTAGTGGTTGGCTGAAGCCATTTATTGCCAAACAACTGTGTTTACTCTATTTAAATCATAATCACTACATAAACTACCCAAATAACCCTGATCAAAAATTTACATACCCCAGTTCTTAATACTGTGTATTGCCCCATTTAACATCAATGACAGCTTGAAGTCTTTTGTAGTAGTTGTGGATGATTCTCTTTATCTTCTGAGATGGTAAAGCTGCCCTTTCTTCCTGGCAAAAAGCCTCCAGTTCTCGTAAATTCTTGGGCTGTCTTGCATGAACTGCACGTTTGAGGTCTTCCCAGAGTGGCCCAATGATATTGAGGTCAGAAAACGGAGATGGCCAATCCAGAACCTTCCCTTTGTTTTGCTGTATCCAATGACAGGTCGACTTGGCCTTGTGTTTTGGATCATTGCCATGTTGGAATGTTCAAGTACGTCCCATGCACAGCTTCCGGGCTGATGAGTGCAAATTTTCCTCCAGTATTTTTTGATAACTTACTGCATTCATTTTGCCATCAATTTTGACCAAATTTCCTGTGCCTTAGTAGCTCACACATCAGCGATCCACCACCATTTTTCACAGTAGGAATGGTGTACCTTTCATCATAGGCCTTGTTGACTCCTCTCTCATCACTCCAAATGACTTTGTGCCAGAAGGTTTGAGGCTTGTCTCTGTGTTGTTTGGCATATTGTAAGTGGGATACTTTGTGGCATTTGCATAGCAATGGCTTTCTTCTTGCAACTCGACCATGCAGCCCATCTTTCTTCAAGTGCCTCCTTATTGTGCATCTTTAAACAGCCACATCACATTTTTTCAGAGTCCTGTATTTTACCTGAAGTTATTTGTGGGATTTTCCTTGCATACTGAACAATTTTTCTGGCAGTCGTGGCTGAAATTTAAGTTTTATTTGGTTTGGTTTCAAAAGAACCCCTAATTTTCTACTTGTTTATTAGAGTTTGAACACTGCTGATTGGCATTCTCAATCCATTTGATATTTTCTTATATCCCTTTTCCTGTCTTATAGAGTTCAACTACCTTTTCCCACAGATCCTTTGACAATTCTTTTGCTTTCCCCATGACTTAGAATTCAAAAAGCACCAGTGCAGCATTGGATGAAATATGCAAGGGTCTGTTAGGAGTCCAGAAAGTCATTTACCTTTTATAAACACCCACTAATTACAAACAAACAGATCAGAGGTGAATATGGTTATCTTTAATAGCCATTCTAACCCTTTTTTGTCAAGTTGTGTGCATGTTATCAGGCCAAATCACCCGGGTATGTAAACTTTTTATCAGGGTCATTTGTGTAGTGATTATGTTTTAAAAAGAGTAAACACAGTTGTTTGACAATAAATGTCTTCAGCCAACCACTAACCATGAGCAAAAGAAAAGTTTTTGTGTTATCATTCATTTTCCCTGAAAAATTATTAAGAAATCATAAATTCTGCTAGTGTATGCAAAATTATGAGCACAACTGTATACCCATATCTAACAATATCTATACTAACTATAGAGTTTAGTATCACAATAGCCTTTGATATTATGTCTGTCCAAGAAATCATCCAAGCCACTCTTAAAGGCATTAATAGAATCAGCCATCACAACCTCACTGTGAAAAACTACTTATGTTGTTTTAAATGAAAGTCCTTTTCTTCTAGACTGAAGGGGTGGCCTCTGGTACGGGGACCGTCTTTATTTAAGGGATACCCACATCCCACCGCGCTCCAGCCTTGCGTCACCCACACCGTCAGACCTAGATGGCGGCGTCCACGGGATCCACATGGGCAACAGGGACGTCCGTGTCCGGTTGGACGCAATGGCATCAGAGTCGACGCAACGGCATCAGAATGGATGCAACGGCGTCAGAATAGACGCAACTGCATCAGAACGGACACATGGTCGTGACATCAGCACGCTCAGGTTTTGGTTGAGATTTTGGATGTCTATTTAAAGCCCCAGTACACTGCAGTCAGTGACCTAATATTGGTCTTACTTAGTGAGTTCCTGGGTGTGATTATATCTGTTTAATTCCTGTTATTGACTCTGGCCTTGACTTTTGAACCTATTCTGCCTGGATTGACCTTTTGCCTGGACTTTGACCTCTCTCTTGTTTAACCCATTGGATACCTCGAACTGTGTTGGACTTGCTTCCTCCTTGGTCCGCAAACCTACTTGGAGCCTTCAGGCCCTGACACTTTATAGGTAAAAAGGTCTCCTGCTATTTGTCTATAATGTCCTCTAAAGTCATGTAAAGTGTAATCATGACAGCTTACCCTCATAATTTAAGTCTTCCATCACTCTAACCAGTTTAGTTGCACATCTTTGTACTCTATCCGGCTCATTTATCTCCCTTTTAAGGACTGGAGTCCAAAACTGCACTGCATAGTTCAGGTGATGCCTTACCAGGGACCTATTAATTTTAAGAGGTATGACCTTTTTTATGAAAGACAGAACTGTATTTGCATTAGTAACCACAGAATGACACTGCCCAGAATTAGACAACTTGTTATCTATAAAAACTCCAAGATCCTTCTCATTTAGGGAAACTCCCAACACACTGCCATTTCGTGTATAACTTGCATTTATATTATTTTTGCCAAACTTGCATTCCTCAACAATAAACCTAATTTTCCAGATTGCTGCCAGTTTTCAGCATCCTGCATGGAACCTATAGTTCTGCACAATTTTGTATCATCTGCAAAAATAGAAACAGTACTTTCAATGCCCACCTCCAAGTCATTAATAAACAAGTTGAAAAGCAAAGGACCTAGTATAAAGCCCTGTGGTACTCCACTAACAACACTGGTCCAATTAGAAAATACTACAAATATTTTGTTATAGGCCAACATGGCACTGTATCAAATGCTTTAGCAAAGTCTAAGTAGCTCACATCCATTGCCATCCCAGAACTGAGATCCCTGCTCACCTTCTCTTAAAAAGAAATTACGTTAGTCTGGCAAGATCTATTACGCATACAATTATGCTGACACAAACACATAGTTTTATGATTTGCTATAAAGTCCAGTATCCTATCCTTTATAAACCCTTCGAAAAGCTTTCCTACAACCAACGTCAGACTAACTGGCCTATAGTTTTGAGGCTGAGAATGGGATTCCTTTTTGAATAGCAGCACCACATTTGGCACAATTTGCCAGTCCTCAAGGAATCCTGAAAAATTAAGGAAAGAGATTTGGCAGAGCCAAGCTCCCTAAGTACCCTGGGAAGAACACCATCTCACAAATGAGACAAATGTTTTTGTGCCTAGAAGTAAGCCTATGGTAACTGAATGAAGTCATGTGATGTTAAAGAGTGAGGGAAAAATGTAGTTATTGGCTGTAAGAAGAATGCTGCAAATGTAACTTCATGCAATGACTGCAGTTGCAGTCACCTGTGTGAACTCTCTCATAAATCTACAGTAATTTTTTTTAGCAGTTACTGTGCGAAGAATCCCTAATTTATTAAGGATTTGTTTGCAATAGAATGAACCCAATGAAAACAGATTATCACTGAGCAGAGCATGGTTCTCACCAAGGCCAGCATATGTCCGGCGTTTGCTAACACTGGCCGATTTCACAAGGAACATGCAGGACTGGTGCGTCATCCAGGTGCATAACATAAGAAGCAGAGTGCCCAGGAGTATGCCACACTGCAGGGAAAGAAAAACACAAAAAAAAACATTATTTAGCAGTAGGGAATCTAATTCTGGATTTGGTGCTTCCTTAAAACTATACATACAATCCTAACATAAGTTAAGATGGATCAGATAATTAAACTCTTTCCTGCAGTGTGCACCCAGGCTTTTTCTCCAGTAAGTGAGTGCAACTTTTTCATATATATATATA
>CM044448.1:22180314-22216895 GCA_024363595.1 Xenopus borealis
GGGGGGGGGGGGAGATGAACCATAAAATGTAGAAGGTAAGGAGGGGGAAAACATAAATTAATATATAGATAGAGCTGACATGGCAAAATTTGGAAAAGGTGAATGGACCTTTTATTCAACATTTCACTTGCTGTTGATTCCTGCTGGTCTTGGGCCTCAGGTTTTTGTTGTGGGTCTCACTGAGCTCATTAATGTGAAATATGTTCTTATAATTCGGCTCCAGTGGGTAATATCATAAAACTTAATTACGGTATATGTCTTTTTTTCTAAACTATGCTCTTTGCGTTTTTTGCTAGACCGCACTTTTTGCATTACTACTATAGATATTCACATCATGGGATTGTTTTCCTTTTTAACGGGATGTAATTATACATAGCTTACTTTCTGCCACTGCCTGCAATGGTTTCTATGCCATATGTATCTAGAAGTTTCAGGATGCTCTTTCTTCCAACAAGCAATATACAGTATACATACAGTATTAATGGTGAATGTACATAGAGTAGTACATAGAGTAGTTGTGACAATACCTTCATTCTTAAATTATATTATTTTTGAATTGTTCCCTGCTGCACCTGTAAACAAACCACCCAACACTGCACCTGTAAACAAACCACCCAACACAGTCGTAACAGATTTAGAAAGTAACAGGTCAGTCAGTACAGTGCATATTTAATATTTAGTCATTCTAAAGCTTCTAAATGATGGTGCAGGAAGCATAGTAGTTCTGTCTTAGTAAAGCAATGCTTCTTCCAATATTTATTGAAACAGACATTTTTCTGCTGTCCTTATTAACTAATGCATACAATAAATTATAGCTCAGCAGCAATGAAAGAGTGGGAGATTACATGTTCCTATTAAACAGCTATGTTTGCAGAAACAAAATCAATACAGAGGTGTACCCACAGTAGTATGCACACCCATATAATATGTAACATATTTATCTTTTTAGTTTTCTTGTGCAACTCATTGAGGTCATCTAACCCATCTGGTGTGTGTCATTTTACTTCTTTATTATTCTTTAAGCCCACCCCAACAGCTCTGTGCAGCTATACATAGACAAAAGAAACATGTTGTTTTTTTTTTTAACCTGACAGCAGTCACTTACATACAGACAGTCGAGACAACATGTAGGTAACTTGTAGAGACCTGTATAATTTGCAGCTGTTACCGTTCCTTTAAAACAACCTTTCAGTTTTGGTGCCCAAGGCAGAAGAAACATAATATACTATGCATGCATCAATCAGAAGATAGATGGTTTTGTAAAAGTAGTAGAAACCACTTAAAGGAGGATAAGGGAAACCAAGGCCTTTGTAAAACATTCTGACGAGTTACTTCCATTGCTTTCAGGTTCTCAGTCCTTGTATAGTTAATGATTGTAGGCTTTAGCCTTACATGTGCTTTGCTGTATTTTAAGAAATCCCATAATGTCATTATATAAAGTGGTAAAAGATTTTGCTACTTTGGTAATAGGAACCTAAATTATTAGCTTCTTTTATAGAGCAAATATCTTCTGAAAGCGAGATTCACAAATCACAGCAGCACTTCCTCCACACTGCTGTATTTAAACTCTGATGATGCAGTTAGGTCAGGTTGGCTTTTTTTAAGCTAGAGGTGTCAGTTTTACCCCCAGGCTGTGTCTCACAAAATTAAGGGTGGATACCAGTGAATACTTATGTCAGACTGTTGATGATTCATCAGGCAGCTCTGCCTCAGCTGACAATAATTATTACTCATACCTGTTTCTAAAGCAAAAGGAGAACCGAAATTGACCCTTAAAGGAAACTATACCCCCGAACAATGTAGGTCTCTATAAAAAAAATTATTGTATAAAACAACTCATATGTAAAACCCTGCTTCATGTAAATAAACCATTTTCATAATAATATACTTTTTTTAGTAGCATGTGCCATTGGGTAATCATAAATAGAAAATAGCCATTTTAAACAATAAGGACAGCTTCTTGGGATTTTATGATTCAACGGTGCACACAAACCTACAAAACAAAATAAATAATAAAATAATATGAAGTTAGGTCACACAAGCAAATTAACAGAC
This sequence comes from Xenopus borealis, assembly GCA_024363595.1. Lineage (NCBI taxonomy): Eukaryota > Metazoa > Chordata > Amphibia > Anura > Pipidae > Xenopus > Xenopus borealis. Next base: position 22,182,370 of record CM044448.1, read on the forward strand.
AGAGATCTGTCTTTTGCTTCCACGCTTATTCTTGTTACAGTTAGAGTTGAAATATTTCTGGTCAGATGATTTCTGAGGCAGCACACAGACCATAAAAATGGTGTTTCAACGCAAGAGATGTAAAAGGGCAATATTTACTTAAATATATATACCAGGTTGGTAAGTTTCCTTAATATGTCACTTAATTTGATATAAACTATCTGTTGCTCAAGTATTTATTCTCGGGTATAGTTTTCCTTTAAGTATGACTTAAACTAAAAAACTGGAAATGCAGGATAAAATAAGCTGCAGGTATAATTATAATGCAGCAATTATTTGCCTATAGTAGAATTTGATTATACTGTAGTGTTTAAATAGTCATTGTTATAGATTTTGTAATTAATAAATAAATAAATGGTATTATTAAGAAGGCATATCAGAGTATCATCATTTATAATGTCATTCCCCCTCAGCTATATTCACATTTGTAGATAGATTCTATGTAGCCATTTGGGGGCAGTATAGGCTTACAGTTTTCCCAAATAACACTTTCGCCACTAGAAAGACCTTTTTCTTCTTTGCTGTCTAATCGATTGTGCACCATTTTCATACTGACATGTTAGGAAAAGAAGAAAATATAGACAGTTGAGGAAAATTGGTCTGCTTATTTTTTTTTTACTGGGTCAACTGCCTAATTTATTCTTAGCACAAAAAGCTGACAATCATTAGGGTAACTGGGCTACTACCTATGCTAATAGGGTAACTACTGCCCCTTGAGTGGGAAACCCAACCCTTTTAAAGCTAAAGGGAACATTATGAAACTAAAGGTCTTTGGGCTGAGTGGTAGGCAGAACACATGGCCCACGTGCCCTGCTCCCTGACTCTGGTCTTTGAAACCAGCTGTGAGAGCAAATCAAGTCTAGCAAGGTATCATCTGCCTTATGGGAAATTTATATTTAGTCCCATGCCAGTTTTTATGTATTTATATAAAAATTACACTGAAATGATTAGAGACTTTATCATGTGCAAGGTTAGAAAAAAGGGGAGAATGGAGAGAATAGGTCAGTTCATCTTGCATTATGCATAGTTTCAAGCTAACATAATGCAGAAAGATAGGAAGGGAGAGAGATCTGTATGTAAAGAGACATTGGTGTGACACACTTTTGTAAATATCACTGCAATTGGTTTCTCTAGTTACCATTTATTTATAGTACATGGGTGGTTGTACTGAAGTTCTGCACAGCTTCATTCAGTATAATGTAATAATGCAGTAAAGGACACAACACACCAGGCAAATATGACATTAATTCGTTTCCTGCCTAGGTAAAGAGCATGGTCATTTATGTTCGAATGAACATAATGCAAACTCTCATAAATGCTGGTCCAGTGCAAAAGTAATAATACAGCATTAACATTATTTGCAAGTGTTTCTGTTATCATATTCATCTTGGGTCTGCACACTCCAAATAAACAGAAAAAACACAGTGGTATGCAAAAAAAAATCATTTTACTTTATATAGAAATTTTGATCATTTTGAGCATCAATATTATAACCAAATTCAATATACAGATATGTAGGTGTTAGCAAATAGCAAAATACATACCACACAGTGTATACTCAAAATATAGAAAAGAGAACCTACAAGCAGTGGATACACTCACCAAAGATGAGAATCACGGGTGATTCTCATCTTTGGCGAGTGTATCCGCTGCTTGTACAGTAGGTAAAATGATTTTTTTGCATACCACTGTGTTTTTTCTGTTTATTTGGAGTGTGCAGACCCACTTCTAACAAAGTATATGTTGTTAATGCTATATGGGTAGCATTTTTGGGTTTATATTGCACCTCTTATTTGCATATAAATATATTTGAATATTGTTTAAACCTTTGGAGTGCCCTTCACTTATCGATATTATCATATTCATCTTGGACCTGTGCTAGTTGCCTAGTTCATTTCCCTGGTTTCACATTAAGCAAGACTAGAATGTAGTTGGCCAGCCGTTGCGTGATCCAGATCTGAAAGCTAACAGGGAAATTCAGCAAAAGCTATTTAGTTTATAACTATTCTTGGGAACTGGGGTTCAGGGAAGTCAGAGAGTGTGGGTGAATGAGGCTGTATTCAGGCTTCTCAGCAACTTGCTCCAAAAACAGAAATTATTAACAGTTTCTCAGAATGATCAGTTATATTTATTGCTTGCTGTAACTATTGAAATAGTGTGTTCTAAGTTCTGGCTAAGTGTGGGAAAGGAGATCATTGTCCAGGGAAGGGCAAGGGTGCAGGGAGAGCAGCACAAGGGGATTGGGGGAGTAATAAAAGGGAAGTGCCACTATTGGTTACCATTTGCAGCATTTTTATGGTATTCATTATATAAAAACTTCAGCAATTTAATCCCCTCCTGTTGCTAAGTGCTGCTGAAATATTGCTCTTTGTAGAGTTTATTCTGCTTAAATATTCTTCCAATTCTTATTCTTCGGATAGTATTTTTATTAGCCCTGACTTTTTTTGCTATTGGTTGGCATTTCACTACTAGAAATGTTGCTGACTAGATTACATTGTTTTTGGAAAGAATTTACTAAACTTTCCAGAAACAATGTTTGCTAACTTATCATTGCTAAAAACAGGAATGAATGTATGGGGTGGAGGGGGGGGGGTAGCAGTGTCTGCCAAATATCCATAAATGAGTTAAAGGTTCTTAAAAGACAGCATAGCTACACTCCTCTTCAGCATGTAGCCAATGATAATAAGTCACTCCAAGTGCCTTAACAACAGCCAATCCAAGACTCTGAAATTGTGTTGGAAGCATAGCCAAAAAATTCAATTCAGTAGCTGTTTTCACCCCAGTGAAATGCAACATAGAGGACTTTTCAGATGTCAAAAATAGTTACTTTACCAGCCTTTTTGGCTCAGCATTCATGAAAACATCTAAAGACAAAACACATATGGCTTATATTTGATGATAGCTATCTGAAAAAGAAAATTAAACCCTATATTCACTATTATGTAGTTATTTGCCTTTGAGTCTACATACTTTACAGATTTTTTTTACTCCTTTCCCCTCCCCCCAACAAACGGGGTTGCAATCAGTTTTTATCTTTTGTTGATATAGCTCTGATATCACATAGCACTTTACAGAAATTCATCATCATTCATATCAGTTACCACCACAAACTCATTGAACACTATGCCCAACTAAGGACCAAACCTGCTCTTTAACAGTTCTAGGCCATGGATGCCCATGTTAAGATGGCCATACATATAAAGATGTACTGTTTTGTTAGGGTCACCAATTTAGCAGATCTTTCACATATTTGACCACCTGGGACGTAGGCTAAATGGGGATGATGTAATTTTATCCTGGTCGTTAAGATGTTCAATCTGTAGTGGCCATTTTTGGAGATTAAGCATAAAACAGAGGCCTTTAAATTGTAGGGCACAGAGAGCATATGCTACTCTGAGCCTGCATACGTTTTGCAGGCTGAGAGAAGCAGATCTGCTCCCTTCCCCAGCTCCCATACCCAGTTCCCTTGGTCTGCACTAAAACGTACAGCTTCAACTTGTGTGTAGGCATGATGAATATAGTAGGGATCAGCAGATGTCTTTCATGTTTTGGGGCCAACCTACACTCCATGTACCTGCACTCAGACTGGGGAATGGAGCCTGCTAAAAAGAAACATACTGGCTAAGAGCAGCTTGGACAATGCTCTGCTCCATGTGCCCTGGCCCTAAAATGACATAGTAACTCTAGTTTTAACCATACCAGAATGTTGCTTTAAAAGAGACACTGTACAGTACATTTAAGGTCCAGCCTTTGTTTGCACAGGTGTCCAAATAATTGGCATATTAATATCGGTTAACAGAGCATAAGATGAGATAGCCAAAGTTCAGGGGGGCAGCATCTTAATGCTTTGGCTCAACTAGATTTAACTAAAGTAACTGCCTCTAAGATGGACAGTTTAATTTACAGAAGGGGAGGTAGGAAGAATGGATTCAGAAATACTTAATCACAATTGCAGATGGATTTGAAGTCCTTCTAATACAAAAGTATGAAAATAATAAACACATTTTGAAGACTAGTAAAGGCTGGGTGGTTCAGGTATTATTACATTTTACATTTGTTCTTACACCTTATGTGGACACTAAAAAAACCTTTTGAAACTCAATTGCCGTACAAGTACTACTGATAAATTACTAATAATCTGGCGAATACCTGACATAAATTATGAAAGCTTTTAATTTTACTTATTTTATGCTTTTGTTGATTTAAACTTTTTATTATTGTCATAATTGCCTTTAACTGGCAACTGAAGCCTGCAGTAAACCTGCCATAGGTGTGTTGAAGCACATGGTACCTCTCTGGCAGTGTGATTTACTGCACTGCTCCTAAAGTAGGCAACATAACCCATCCCTATGTGCCTGGTGTGCTGCCATGATATTACTACATACTACAATAACCAGGTTCCCCTGTGCCCATTCTTCATTTCCTGCTAAAGAAAGTGAGAAGGGCAGATTGTGTACATGTAGGTTTATACAGAAATTTTGCAAAGCTGGTGTTGTGTGGTATATATATCAGTTATGTTTATTGCAGTCTTTATCTTCAGTTAGTACAGAGGTCACGTTCTATTTGGAATAGGGAGGGGGAAACATTGAAACATTTTCTCTATATTATGAATGCACTACATAATTTTATTGAAGTGCAAGCCTCGTTTTATCATTAGTCTACCTTGAAAAATACAATTGTTGAATTGAAACATTCAGAAGTTTGCTATATGTACCCAGCTGCAACGGTTTATTGTATTCTTTGTCTCTGCACAGACAGAGCAAAAAGCATTCCATCCACTGGAACAGTACACGGGTCATAGAGGTCTCAGCCATGGCTTTACTTACCAGCCCAGAGGCAGATGCCCTCCTTTTATTCATGATGCCAGTATCCAGGCAACCAGCATAACTAGCCCTCAAGATTGCAGTAGCAGCATATAAGGGTGCCTTAGAGTATATATGAAGCCAATAAAATGCACAGCAGAAAATTACAGTAGTGCATTGGTTGGCCTGGTTGCCCTGCAGTTTCTTATCTAAGGCACTGTTTCTATAAGTTTGTATGTTCTTTCCTTGTCTGTGTGGGTTTCTGCTGGAGTTCTTGGTAACAGAATGCACAGACTGGACTATGATTAAAGCAGTACCAGTATCCAGAATAAATGACAATTCATGCCATAGCTATGGCCATGTCAAAGGCATTTTGATTGCAGTGTAATTTCTTACGCATAATGAAATACACTAAGCCAACAGTTATGATGTCTGAGCTACCTGTGCATATCCCAATTCTAGCTAATGGCAAGCAATTTGTGGCAATTAACTTCATGTACATCTGGGCTGAGAATCAAAATAGACCCTTGCATTTCAGGTACACAGCGCCCAAAAAAAACCCCACCAGCCAAATTAGTAGTAGAAACTTACAGTAAGGCCTGACATTTGCTAGAACCCTCAGTCCAGGCCTATGAAACCTTATGTACTATAGTACTTTAGTGAGGCAAAGACACCAAGTAGCATGGCAGTTAGGTGGAAAGAGACAATTTCATATGTGACACCTGCACTACACATGAGGCCTTCAGAGATTTTTAAAAAAAAAATGCCAGACAATATAGAAAACATGGCTGCTGCTGCAATACTTTGGTGTTTAATATATGTTCAAAGAAAAAAATATCTAGAGTCAACATATTTCCAAGATCTGCCACAGGCATGACATGTGGCATTTATTATAGCTACTAATTGGTAGCAGGTTAAACAGATTACCAACAGAATCAACTAGAGTGCTTTAGCATGAATTTTCTGGATCACAGTTTAAACAGATTAAAGACTTGCATTTTATTAAAAATGCTGCATGGTGTTCAGCTTTCTGAATTGCCATGGCTAGCAGTAGTTTTAGATTATTTTGTTCCCCCCACAACCACACCCCAACCAGACCAAAAAATTTTAAGAAAAAAAACATCCTAAAAATAGGAGTTTATAAGTCTACATTCACGCTAGCCACACTGTTTATAAAAGGACAGGTCAGTGTTTCCACTGTTTGCATTCATAATCTGGTCACTTTAGGCAACACATTTCATTTCAGCTTCTTACAGATCACACTTTTCATATAAAATGACTATATCAATGCTGGTTGTTGACCAGCACCCTTATATGCAGGGCCACAATTCTGCACACACAGACATACAGTTAAGTGTACATCTTAACCTATTGTCAATGTCCAAAAAATGGAATTGGTATTATATTATTACAGTGATTCATCCTACAACTTTTATACATTGTATATATTTGTTATTACCACACATCAAGAATAGGTCTTTGATTTGAGTTTTTCACTTGTAATGGTAATGTTTCACATCCCTTTTTATTTTTGAATTACACTCTACTACTGGGGTAACCAAAAGGTAGATTGGGATCTACCAGCAGACCTTAAGTTGGCACCATCAACAAACAGCTTATCTAAACATCCCTCCTATTTCATGCTTTTTATTCAGGTATTTTCTTATATTAAAGGGGTTGTTCATCTTCCAAACACTGTTTTTAGTTCAGTTGTTTGCAGATTGTTCCCCAAAAATAAAGAGTTTTTTTCAATTACTTTCCATTATTTATCTTTTACTGTTTTTCCAAAATCTAAGTTTAAAGTTGAATGTTCGTGTCTTCTGGCAGCTCAGTAATTCAAGTGCAGACTCTAAACTGTTACAATTTTGCAACATTTAGTTGATACATTTCTTAGCCATATCTCTGGAGCAGCGGTTCTCAACCTGGGGGTCGGGACGCCTTTGGGGGTCGAATGACCCTTTCACAGGGGACACTTAAGGGGTTCCAGGAGCAGCGTCATCTCTCTCCCCACTAGCCCTGGGGCAAGGTTGTAGCTCTCCGGGTGTTTGTGCTGGGAGTTGTAGTTCAGTAACTTGTGTAGGGAAGCCAGTTGGACTACAATTTTCTATATCCCCTACTGCCATACAGCTCTCCCAACCCATTTAAAATAAGTTAAATTAACATGGTAATTTTGCCGCACTGCACACAGAAAACAAACCTTTATGCAGCCACACTGTCTCCTGTACTTTCCTAAAAATCCGCTCTGGGCTGGCAATGAAAATATTTGAATATTTTATGGTTGGGGGTCACCACAACATGAGGAACTGTATTAAAGGATCGAAGCATCAGGAAGGTTGAGAACCACTGCTCTGGAGTATTAGCAACTATTGTATCAGTTCTAAAAGCTGCCTGTAATGAAATCCAGGGATTCTGCCCAGCAGGAACAAAGATAAGAAATGTATCCATTAAATGTATCAATTTAGAACTGTTTCGATGGGGAGGCCCCCTCTCCCAGAGCTGCTTTAGAATGTGAAAAATGACACTTTACACTTCAATATTAGAAAAATGGTCACAAATAGAAAGTAATTGGAAAAAGTTGTTACTTCTGGTGATCTATCTGAAAACAACTAGTTGTTTGAAGGTGAACAACCCCTTTAAGGTTACATAAGAAATAGTTGTTAAACAAAGCATTATGAACATTTAAATAATGTTTTCATGGAACAGCAGACGAACAATGCTTTTATGTATGTAGATCATAATGGGACAACATCACTAAAAGTAGACCTCGAATTAGTAAAGTATGGGCACACCTGCTCTACAATTTAAAATGTTATTCTTGAACCAATACATTTTTTTAATATAGCTGTAACAATTTTGGGGAGGCCACAAACCAGTACAGGAGCCAGTACACAATAGAATGTCTTTGTGATCAGATATTTTTTCCTCCCCCTCCTTATTGTACTTCAATACAACCCAGGTTGTGCACTAGCAAAGAAGGACTTCTACTGCTTTGGTGCTATTCTCAAGTCTGTCACTACCACTTTGAGCAATGCAAACTATTTCAGACTTCACTGAGCTCTATGATGCACAAATCTTCTGCAGCCTTCAGGAAACCTGTTTTTTGGAAAGGTAATGGGTCTGGGGTGTCAGAAATCATTGCCTCTCATTGTTTTTAAGGTAATTGAGCCTTAAGTTCCTACTGCCTCTTAGTGCATTTATTATACATGGGGTGAAAGTTAACACTGCTTCTCATTGTATGTAATGTATTTTGGGTGCCAATACTTTTTTCCTTCATCATATAAGGTATTTATTATATATCATATATTTATGATTTGGAGTTGTTGTTCATAGAAGCTAGTGTATCATTATCTGCAAGTGCATACTGTGTGTAAATATTGTATCTATATCCCCTTTTTTTCCATAGTGCATTTTAGCTGGTACAAAACTTGGACCGTAGCAATGCTATTAGTCAAGTTTAGTTCAAGCAGTTGGATCCTTCAAAAGAGGTGTCAGAGAGCTTTTATCTACTCACCTTCCCATTTTACTCTTGATAAGCTGCTGGGACAGGAATGGAGGGGGTATGAGTATGAGTTCACTCCAAAATGCAGTAAAGCTGTAAAGAGTGAGTGAAGTTTATCAGAGGACAAGTCACATAATTTGGGGAGAAATGGAGATCATGTCTAGCCCCATGACAAATTCAAAATTAAATATAAAACATTTGTTTGCTCTTTTATAAAAATGGATTTCAGCGCAGACTTTTGCTGGAGCAGCACTAATGTTTTGAAAAAGAAAATTCACACAACAGTATCCCTTTAAGACAAAACTTGGGTCACAAGTCTGTCAGAATGTGTATTATTAAGATTGAGGCCTTGCACACTGCAGTTGTGTGGCCACTTGTGGGTTAACTCTAATGCTAAAATAGATTAGCTGTGACTTTCCACACATGATTAAACCGAGCTAAGCAATAACATATTCTGTGCCAGAAAAAACAATGAAATGTGGTTGACTTCAAGTGGACATGACAGGTAGGTTCCAAAAAATAAAGTCAGCAGCACTCTCTTTAGCAACCCTCCTTTTACCAACGTGTTTTCTGTTTTGTCTGTCTATCTCTGCCACATGGTCAGACATGTAGAAGCCCCCTCTGTGGTTGAGTGTGTGCACACACCTAGTAATATGAATCCAGGTGGTAACCTCACAATGCTCTGATACATTCCAGCAGCCACCACTCATCTCTCCCCTTTCCACATTAAATATATAATAAAGTTATGAGTGGTTTAAAGTGAACAAGGCTCTTTTCTCTCATTGCTACTGCCCGCGGGCCCAAGCCCAGCATTTTCTCTTTAGTTCTTCTGAAACTGATGTTGTGCAGCTCTGAATAAGCTGTTGTGCCTGGGATAGAACAAGGAGAAAGTGTGCAGAGGCAGGAAATAACAGACTTGACCCTTCTTCTCTTTTCTTTATTGGGTTTTGGATTTAAGCTGTAAAATGTTTTCCAGTATACAGTGCAGAAGAGATCAGAACTGTTCCAGTTATTAATATGGAAATAGCTAACAGAAATTGCAGACCCCACAGGCTGCTTTTTCTGGTGCTGTTCTCTCAGTACTTGCTACTGCAAACCACATGAATGAAATGTCACCTAAGACTGTGCAACATTAAGGAAAAGCAGGATGATCTAAGGAAGCATAAATTAAAATCATTTAGTATATTATAGAATGTGCATTTCCTAGCAGCTTTGCAATTGCTCTTCATTAATTATAATTTCCCTTTTTCTTTCTGATTCTTTACAGCTTTCAAATGGTGGTCACTGACCCCATCAAAAAAATAAATGCTTTGCTAATTTTTATTACTACAATTTCTGCTATGTCCTCTCCTATTCATATTCCAGTCTCCGCAATTCAGTGCATGGTTGCTAGGATAATTTGGACCCTAGCAACCAGATTGCTGAAATTGCAGATTGTTAGGCTGCTGAATAAAAATATAAACAACTCAAAAACCACACATAATATAAAATGTAAACCAATTGCAAATTGTTGTCAGAAAATCACACTATAGATCATAATAAGTCAATTTAAGGGTAAACAATAACACACACCATTTTGTGTCACAGGCTATATATAACAAGGTCATGAAAAGTGGTGCTTACATCTTCCTTGAGTCTCAAAGAACATCTGCTGAAACTTGTATTGTATTTACTTACTTATACCATTTTTGGATTTCATGTTGATTACCTATTCTATTCTAAGGCAAAATGTTATAATTTTTTTGGTTCAGTTGTTTCCTAAATTAAGGAACCAGATGTGTGGAAGGTGGAGTAACTTAGGTGATTAGTGCTACATAATTGGCATATCACATTAAAGGGTACCAAAATGTATCCCAGTAAGATTAGGGATTCTTTTAGAATCCTTTAAAATAATTTATTTTGTCTCTGACTACCCTAGTTGTAATACTGCTGAAATTAAAGTGGCCGCTTTGCCACTCTCTCTGCTTTGTGCAGTGGAAAACTGTGACGTTATGTGTACTGACATGCCATTGGCTCCCAGAAGACAGCCCAGCCACAAACCACTGGGAATATCAGAGACTTGAGGGAGGGCACATGGGTCATAAATGTTGCTTATGAATCTGATCTGCATGCTAAGGATAAACTGCAAACTGACTGACCGGTTATGACCCATGTGACCTTCCTTAAAGTCGCTGACTAACTCAGAGTTAGAGAGCTGAAAAGCAGGAAGTAGTGTTCTGTTATGTTAGACATCCAATCGCTCCAGCCTTTATACATTACATTTTTGACTAACTATATTAGAAAGCTTTTTTTATTTTGCCCAGCTTATCTAGTTAGCCAGTTTTTATTTTTACACGGAACTATTCCTTTAACACCTGCTCTGGAGTATCAAAAAAAAGCTATGTGATTGCAAAATTTTATTACATAAACTCTGAATGCTTGCAACAGCCATTTGCAGCCATTTGGATGCAAACTTTGCCAGGAAGTCTTTAAGCAGTCAAAAAGGATGCAAACATGGTCCCTAACGTTTACATAGGTGTCTGCGAACAGTTTTTGCGTTAACGACACATATTACATTCCTCCATTATTGTACAGCTTTACTGGACACCATACCATGTTTCAATGTTTTGCTTAGACCAAGAGGCCTTGCATCATCACTGCAGATTAGAAATTTCATTTGACTTCTCTATCATTTTGCATTTGCTTCAGGGCCATTTGCCTCCCTGTAGTTTTCCCCATGTTTTTGAACTACCCATCATCCCTCACCAGACTTTGGATATCAATAACAGCATAGTCAGGTTAAATATCTCTGCTCAGAGTCATAAATACATGAATCCACTAAATAATTCCCTACACAAAGCCCAACATTAATGAATGTGCATTAAAATGCACAGGTTGATAAGTGTGCCCCTTGGGGACTGTGACTGTTGTTTGGCTCAGAATATGCTAATCAGTCAGTTAGCAGTGAGCTAGGCACTAGAATGGGGCTTTTTTTTTAAAATAAGGACACTGCTAGTTCTAGGTTGAACTGCTATTCTCCTTGATTAGTAACCTGGGGCTAGAAGTCTCTCCAGCAATCTATTTCTTGTGTTCTAATGAACTTTAACACAAATGTGTCTGAAACCTCCCAAACAGGTTAAATCAAATTTCCCTTTTAAGCAACTTCTCTCACCTTGGTGCATATTTAGTCCTGACGTTATGGATATGCAGACCCAGTGCGTAGTTAGCAACTCGATAGCTGTTCTCATCAATGCAGTCCTTCATATCCATTGTCTCCTTCATTTATTTAGAACCTTGGTGACCTTTGGGTTACCTTTTGGCTGTTGCAATATGTGACCCCTATGGCAGCTCATGGGGTTGGCAGGAAAGAAGGTGGGAAATGCTTGTAAAAAATGATTTGTAGCATATGCTTGTAAAGCTTGGGACATTTGAACAATTTGTATTGGTCTTAGGATAGGAGTCTGTTTATAAGGATCGTACAAATGTTTGCATTATATTCACTCACTATGCTTTTAACCCCCCCCCCCTGCTTCCCTAACAATTTCCATCTGTCCCCTGTGCAGTATAGAAGGCATCTGATATTGTAGGTTAGGGAAACAGCTGGCAAATTCAGGACTGGGAGGGCACTGGAGCTGAGTAGCTGTTGATTGGCTCTTGGATCTGTTCTGGTGTCCAATACCAATAAAGCTTTAACCCTTGAATGAACTTACATTTATTTATACGTCAGAGATACAGGCAGTCTATTATAGGTGATATCAGAGAGGCCATTAGAGGCATTCCTCTATATTACTTGTCTGGGAAGCTAATCTGGCCAGGTAAACTTGAGCCGACACTGCTGCTCTCATAATGTAATCTGTTTTACTATAAAACAGACGCATAAGCCTCCAATAAATAAAACCTGTTAAATAGAGCTATGCCAGGGCATTCAGGAAAGCTCTTTTTCTTTCAGGCTTAAATTCCACTAAATGTTTATGTTTTCCATGTTTCCCACATAAAGTAGCTGTAAACCAGATGTAATTTTGGAAAGAATCTTTAAATATTGTTGATTTTTTTAGAAAAGAAATTTTAGAAAGAAATCTTTGAAATATAAATATATTCTGAGCATAACTTAGAACTTGAGTTGTACACACATGGTGATGTCTATATGAGAAGATATCCTGTTCTTCAAACGGATAATTTTTTTAGTGAATCATTTCCTAATATCCCTTTCATTTCTATGCCAGTCATTATGGCAACTTGTGTTTTCACAGACACTGAAAAAAAGCTGAAATTCAAGTCCGATATTGGGCGCATTTAGCACATAATCTGTACTCCCAGCACCCTGTCTAGAAGTTACAGCAGCCTTTAGAAATACATTCTTCTTTTGGTTTTCTGTTTCATTTATTGAGATATTTGTTCCCATGCCATAGGGTGACTGCTGTCCTGTATTTATAAATGCTGGATGGGAAATAAGGACTAAATAGGGTTTGGGGTCAAGTCTCATCTCATCTACTTTAAATAAAACCCATCTGTGCTGATTGTGTATAAATATCTTTTTACCACATCAGTGTTTTTAATGTAGTTGAGTTGTGTGTATTTAGTTTATGCGTGTTTATTAAATATGAAGTACAATGTATCTGGCTGTTAAAAATTATTTTTATTTCTCATTTTCAGCATTTTTTAATTTTAGTTTCAATTTCTTCAAATATATGGTCGGTTGCACATACACCATTTTCTTTTTTGCCAAAATGCGCCCCATATGCATTGCCATACCTATCAGTACATGCACAAGATAAGACATAATTAGATTGGCCTTCTTTCCTTTGGCATATAGATGACAGAAAAGAAGATGCTGTGTGTGCCACTGGTCTAAACCATTAAAAAAGTGTGCTTTATTGTGTTATTTATTTTACAGTGGAGTGACTGGCTGTATATTTATAATATTAAAGGGGTTGTTCACCTTTGAATTAACTTTTAGTATAATGTAGAGAGTGGTATTCTGAGACAATTTGCAATTGGTTTTAATTTATTATTGTTTGTGGTTTTTTAGTTATTTAGCTTTTTATTCAGCAGCTCTCTAGTTTGCAGTGTCAGCAATTTGGTTTCTAGGGTACAAATTACCCTAGCAACCCTGCATTGATCTGAATAAGAGACTGGAATATGAATAGGAGATGGACTGAATAGAATGATAAGCAATAAATAGTGGCAATAACAATTAATTTGTAGCCTTACATAGCATTTGTTTTTAGATGGTGTCAGTGACCCCCATTTGAAAGCTGCAAAGAAACAGAAGAAAATTGCAAATCATTAAAAAACGATGAAAAATAAATTATGAAGACCAATTGAAAAGTTTCTAAGAATTGGCCTTTCTACAATATACTAAAAGTTAATTTGAATGTGAACCACCCCTTTAATTACATCTTTTTACGTAGGTTTTGATGAAAGGAGTGTAATCCGGTCTTTAGAACAATCTTTGTTTTTCATGAAGCATTAGAGGACATCATCGGGTTGTTTTTAGTATTTACCCTTTTTTCCACTTGCCCTATAGAGTCAACTGAATTGTACTTATGGGATATGTATGGGTCTTTAACACTATATAATACAACATTCTCTTAGTTCTGATGGAAACTGCAATTAGGTGCTCACACTGGAGGTAAAATAAGAAACATAAGCAAATGTGCATGATGATGCTGTTTGCCATATCAATTTAACTGTATTGTCAGTCCTGGGAGATATCTTGGGTTTCTTACAAGTAGACATCCCTGTTATAGATCACAGGTTATTGGAAAGACAATGAGGAGAGTATTTTTGATGCAGAAACAGTATAAGCCTTTGCCTCTTATTTACTTCAAAGCTGTATAAAATGGTAATGAATGTGTCTTAGTGGCAACATCAAAGGGGTTCATGTATACATTAAGCTATTTCTGTACTTTTTCATTTAGCTGTTTATTTTTCCTCTGCTATCCTTAATGCTTTGCTTTATTATAGATCAACAGCATAAAAGACAGACTGATGTGCTGATGTATTGGCTTACTATTTACATACATTAAATTCAGTCACAAGAAAGTTGTCTCAATCCCAGTGTCAATATGTGTGTGTTTTTTAAGGAATATTCCCAAGTGTACATCTACATCTGTTGTATTTTTTTATAAGACTGGCCTAGATAGCACCTGGGTTAAAGGGGTTGTTCACCTTTGAGTTAACTTTTAGTATAATGTAGAGAGATATTCTGAGACAATTTGCAATTGGTTTTCATTTTTTATTGTTTGTGGTTTTATAGTTTTTTAGCTTTTTATTCAGCAGCTCTCTAGTTTGCAGTGTCAGCAATTTGGTTTCTAGGGTACAAATTACCCTAGCAACCCTGCATTGATTTGAATAAGAGACTGGAATATGAATAGGAGACGGACTGAATAGAATAAGTAATAAAACGTGGCAATAACAATACATTTGTAGCCTTACAGAGCATTTGTTTTTAGATGGTGTCAGTGACCCCCATTTGAAAGCTGCAAAGAAACAGAAGAAAATTGCAAATCATTAAAAAACTATGAAAAATAAATTATGAAGACCAATTGAAAAGTTTCTTAGAATTGGCCCTTCTACAATATACTAAAAGTTAACTTGAAGGTGAACCACCCCTTTAAAGCTCTATTTTTGTTTTTGTTGTGCCAGAACCCTTACCCTTAGAAAATAATTTCCTCTCCTACCATTGCTATTGTAAGCAGTTATAATATTGGGTGAGGACATCTGATTTTTCGCTACAGGGTCAGGAAATCTTTTCCTGCATTTGTACATAAACCTATTTTTTCTTTGTTCACAACTGATCACTGATGACTGGTTTTGTTCCAGATTTAAGCACTGCAACATTTTTATTATTGTTGATTTTTTTTTTTTTTTTTTTTTTTTTTTTTTTTTTTTTTTTTTTTTTTTTTTTTAAATAAGATGTCACATCACTTTCTGAAAATAGTTTTTGGCCTCCTAAGATAGTATTTTATTTTTTGCAGCATACTCTTTTATGTTTTTATCTTAAGCTGGCCATAGATGTAAGGATTTTCATTATCATAAGACCAAGCTTATCTTGAAGCGATTGTTTAAATGTACAATATGTCCATCAACTAAAAAGACCATTTCAAGCAATATTCTAGATGAAGTCAGGAAAACTGTGAGGAGCTGCCTGCTTTGCCCTGCAATAGATAGATGATGAAAATATGTGACCGATGAAAATTTTGTAACCTGGCCGATCAATTTTCTGACCAGTGTCGGAAGAAAAATCATGAGATGCTGCATCGGTTGATTCCCACTAACCTCACGATAATTTGACAGACTGGTTAGATTGCACTGAAATGGGTTGTTCACCAAAGAAAAATATTTGCTTCTATGGGGGCCTTTATTTAAGGAGGGGCCATACAGACTACAATACAGACTACAAATGTTTCAGTAAGCACCCTGTAAATTATTGCATTGTGCTGAACCTGATGATGATATTATTTGTAGTAACTTAACTTCTCTAGTGGCCTAATCATACAGGTTAAAACACCATTAAACTGCAGGTTAGGTGATTGTAAAACAAATAATGTAAATAAAATTGCAAATACCAATGTATAACATTAAACTATAAATTGCAGTTCTCTTTCCTATGCTGTTTTTGTGGTTCAAGCTGGGCCATACATGTACCAATATTGGTATGAGTATGGTGGCCCTCTCCTAACCAAAATCTGTGTATTATGGATCAGTGCTATGGATCATGTCGACCAGTTCATAGTACATCAGCTGATAAGGAAAGTGAAGCAGCAGCTACTCTTCACTTCCTGCTATTATGGTTATTTGTGCTTTTTGCACAAAGTTTTAGAACAATATACCTTGCCTTTGTGGCATGCTTTCATCTATTTTGCCTGTGGTCTGATTGGGAGGAAAGTGCCCTTGTATGGTCGCCTTCAGGCTTATTACACCCTATAACACTTATCTGCAATCAAGAAGCCAAAAGAGATGTAGCTTAATTGCCAAACAGGGTGTGCTTTACACTGATTTTGGTGTGGCCAGCTTAGCAGAGCCCTCAATAAAACCTTTCATTAAATAGAAGGTGCTATTAAATGATGCCTGAATATGTTTTTCCAGTATTAGGCACAACTCTGCACAACATTTTAAGGGTATAGTATAGTATTTTAACACTCCATTAAAAAAATAACTGGCAGATATAAGCCTGTTATGGAACTACTGTACAGGTCTTTGCAAACTGTTTTGCAAGACTGCTTTTTAGGATAGCAGTACCTGCTGGAACAAAATGATGGATTCCCTGAATCCAGGATTCACATTTGCCAAACTATTTTAAAAAAAGTCATGTGATTTTTAAATCAAGGTAATACTTTTTTTTACAATTTGCTCAGATTTAAATATGCAAATTAGGATTTGGTTTAGTATATTGTCCATTTTTTTGCTAAGCTTTTAACGCCTCCCTAGAGAAAAAAAACAACACAATAGTATGACACAGTATATATATATTACTTCTAGCAGCACATGACAATTTATTTATATTTAACCTTTTTTATATTACACTCCTGGCATTTCTGTGACTTGGATGACCCAGATACTATAATAGGGGAAGCCTAGTTTGGAGTCCTTGGGGGTACAGTGCTATGTGTATTACAAGTAATTTAAAAATAAATCTCATCAGTCTGCTTGCTTGATTTGTAATGCAGTTCTTTATCCTGTGGGCTAGACTACCCGATTGATAACATTTAGGCTAGAAATATGTTTTTCCAGAAAAGGTGGCAACCCTATCTCCATGTGATTTCATGAGATCAGTTACGTACAGCAGTAAATGTTGTGGTGCAAAATCATTCTACAACTGCACAGCGGGTCATACCACTAACAAAGGCTTAAATTAGATCTTGATTTTTACAAGACATGCATAAGAAATGCACAGTGATTTTTACTTAAATATATTTTAAATAATAATTTAATCTGAGTGGTTCATAATACAGATTTCCTTACTGTAAAAATACAAAACAACATATAATAAAGAATAATATAAAGCTCATGCCATATAGGGACAAAATGCAGCCTGCTGAAAAAATGCATTCTGAGAATGAGCCCATTTGCCTTGCCTGCACTCTGTCCATCACATTGGCCCAGGTGGGCTGGATTTCATCACCAATATACAACTTCTCAAATTTTTCAGCAGGCTGAGTTTCAGCCCATGTGCCATGAGACTTTAAAGGATACTGTCATGGGAAAACAGTTTGTTTTTGGCTTTTTCTTTAATGCATCAGTTAATAGTTCAGCTCAGCAGAATATTGCACTGAAATATATCCAAAAGATTTAACAGAGTTTTATTTATAATTAATTTTTAAATCTCAAATGGGGCTAGACATGTCAATTTCCAAGGTGCCCCCAGTCATGTGACTTGTGCTCTGATAAACTTCAGGCATTCTTTACTGCTGTGCTGCAAGTTGGAGTGGTATCACCCCCTCCAGCAGCCCTTCAGCAAAACAATGGTGAGGTAACTACATAACTGCTTCCTTACGCAAGATAGCTTTCTGGTAGATATGAGAATAGAACTCAACCTGAGATGGATGCCTACACACCAATAATACAAATAAAAAAATACACTTGTTGGTTTAGGAAATCAGTTCATATGTTTAGAGTGAATTTTTTGTAATACAAACAGTGTAATTTAGAAATAAAAACTACACCATGAAGATCATGACAGAATGCCTTTAAGCAGGCTACCTTCTTTCTACCCCTTTTATGAATTTTAGGGCAACACTATGTTAAATTGATCAGCATGTGATTCTGACCAGAAAACTATCTTAACGGACTTTCCAGCAAATCCTATGGTTTTCTTCCATAATAAGAAATAAAATGAATGATGCTGGTAAGTTAACGGTTGGTGGTACTAAAGCCATGTTCATTAAAGGGATCCTGTCATGGGAATTTTTTTTTTTTTTTTCAAAATGCATCAGTTAATAGTGCTGTTCCAGAAGAATTCTGCACTGAAATCCATTTCTCAAAAGATCAAACAGATTTTTTTTATATTTCATTTTGAAATCTGACATGGGGCTAGACATTTTGTCAATTTCCGAGCTGCCCCATGTCATGTGACTTGTACTCTGATAAACTTCAGTCACTCTTTACTGCTGTACTGCAAGTTGGAGTGATATCACCCCCTCCCTTTCCCTAACACAAGATAACAGCTGCCTGGTGGATCTAAAAACAGTAGTCAATAGTAAAACCCATGTCCCACTGAGTACTATTCTGTTACATTGAGAAGGAAAAACAACAGCCTGCCAGAAAGCAGTTCCTCCTAAAGTGCTGGCACAAGTCACATGACCAGTGGCAGTTGGGAAATTGACAAAATGGCTAGCCCCATGTCAGATTTCAAAACTGAATATAAAAAATCTGTTGAGAAATGGATTTCAGTGCAGAAGTCTACTGGAGCAGCACTATTTACCGATGCATTTAAAAAAAAAAATGTTTTCCCATGACAGTTTTCCTTTAAATTTATGTTTCACATGCATTCTAAAGAAAAGCTAAAGCCACTTAGCCAACATACAGTGGACGTCTTGGTTGCCATGTTTGGCTGTGTCAGTTTTACACCTAGATGATCACTGCCCAGTTTCATGAGCACTAGAAGCCAGCTTCTAGCATGTATGCCGTTTTCTTGGCGATCAACACCAGGAAGCAAACAAGCAGAAGGGAAGTGGTCACCAACACCACAGTCCTACTTGGCCAATGTTGGGTTTTTTTTTTTAATTTAAACTGTAAACTCCACAGGGGCCAGGCCTGAAAAAATGCTGACAAACATACATCTAATTGTTGTTTACTGGTGCAGGCTGTGAATAAAGAATATTCCTGTTTTTTTTTTTTATTACAACATCTTTAGGGCGTACAGATTCAGTTTTCTTCATTAGCAGACATTGTACAGTATGTAACGAGACTGAAAGCATGCACTATAGAAGGACAGATTAAGCAGTGACCAGGAACATGAGGTTAGGCAATTGAGGCAGATTAAATATCCTTCTCCTTAAAGGAACAGTGACAAGGGAAAAAAAGTGTTTTAAAGGAATGACATTATAATGTACAGTTGCCCTGCATTGGTAAAAC
Organism: Xenopus borealis; assembly: GCA_024363595.1. Lineage (NCBI taxonomy): Eukaryota > Metazoa > Chordata > Amphibia > Anura > Pipidae > Xenopus > Xenopus borealis. Next base: position 22,201,768 of record CM044448.1, read on the forward strand.
TGGTGTGTTTGCTCCAGAAACACAACAATAGCTTATAATCAAGCTGGTATGTAGCCATTGGGGCAGCCATTCAAGCACAGGATACACAGTGGCTAACCGGTAAGTTCTGGAGAATCCCATTGTATACTAAAGACCATCTGTTATCTGCAGAGGCGGACCTAGTTCCGGCCCTGGTTATCTGCATTGTATCTTGTGCCTTTTCTCTTTTTTCAGCTTTGAATGGCTGCTGTATGCTTACACAGCAGCTTGTTTAAAGGAAAAGTAAATGTTTTTCTTTCTGTAAATTTGCTCTAAACAGCCCCCCAGATTAATGTACCCTAGTCCCTGCTGCAAGTCTGCTCTGGTTTCTGTGTTATCAGCAGCTTGTTTCCCCTTCTTCCTGGTGCAGAGTGAAGCCCAGCCCCTTAGTTTACTGAGCAGTCCATTTGCTGCTGTTCCACAATAGAGAGGAAGAGGGAGCCAGTGTGTGCATTAGTAAGCTAGTTTCCCCAAGCAAAAGGTGCTAAACACACTGGTCTCTGCTATGTCACATTATGCAAATGATCTCCAGGACTAGTCCAAGAGATAAGGTCAGCTCAGTAAGCTAAGGGGCGGGGCTTCACTCTGCACCAGGAAGAAGGGGAAACAAGCTGCTGATAACACAGAAACCAGAGCAGACTTGCAGCAGGGACTAAGGTACATTAATCTGGGGGGCTGTTTAGAGCAAATTTACAGATAGAAAAAAAAAAGGTTTACTTGTTCTTTAAACATAGTTGTGTTTCTGAAGCACATACACTCATGGTCGTACTGGGGGGCCCACAAGGGCTGCTACCCCAGTGCCCGCTACAACCCCCCTGTGCTGCGCTGGCATGCCATTTCTGTGCAAACATACAAACAACATTCCCACGAATGTGCAATATGGCGACAACCATCGTGAGGCGCAGCACGATGGATCATTGCCATTTCAGAAGAGGAGCACATGCAGAGAATCGGTAAGTAATTTCTGAATAAAAGCTTAGCGAATTTAAAGTTTAACTGTGTTGTTGCTTTTTTGTTATAAAGAAACTAAATTAAAAAAAAATTATACTGTTACTGTTCCGTTAAGCAAACTAGCAAGGACTTGCCTTCTTCTTCTTAGTATATTGTATGGTCGTGCCTGTGTTGGGGGGATGGGGAGAAGAACAGCAGGATCCTAAGACTGCAGGTGAAACACTTGCCCATGCCTCCTTAATGTGCATATTTAGAATTCTCCATTTTATGAGTAAATTAAAGTTGTGCTTTTAAAGCTCTTGCAGCCTCAAGCATGAAACTTTATATTGTAATCTCCACAGGGTATTCCCATTATGCAACCTTTTTATAATGTTTGTATGGGCATTGCGTGTATTTCATAACCTACCTTTCTTACCGAAGGCAATAAATACTTAGCTGCTCTTCTGCAGGACATGTTGCTGCATTCATTTAGGTATATTTGTAGTTTCAATCTCTAGTTAGAGAAGGAGGTATTATTAATAAAATGCCTTTTGTTGACATAGGAGGATACTTTTCACTGCTCTTCTTCACAATGAGTCTGTCCCATAACTTATTTAAGGTGGTGAAAGGTTGCAGCTTCTTTAATAGTACAATAATACATATCAATCAAAAATAATAAGCATAACAGCATGTTAATATTACAGATATAATGTGTTAATTGATCACCGGCCAGTCCCTCATCAATTCAGTAGGACATATTTAACAAACATGTTGTGCATTCACTAACATTGGGAAAATTTACCCAAGTGCTGTAACCAATCAGAAATGTACTACCTTTTGTTTATTGTTCAGTGTTTTACCTTCCTTAGGTTGAGTTGAATTGCTAATTGCTCAAAAGTTACTGTGGGTTTCTACAGAAGTGTCCGAGCTCTTGCATATGGGAGATTACAACCGTATTTTGAAAATCTGCAAAGAATTGCAGATATGGACCCCATGTGTAAGGGCCCCAGTCATTAAGTCCCACTATGTTTTAATGTAATGAATGCAGAAAACATTTTTCTAAAAATAATTGGCTTTCGTTATATGAGGCAATCTAAATACTGTGCTATAATTAAGATAATAATCAGCATAGTTTTGGTACATTATATGAAATGCTGTAAGTACCAATTTTGATACATCTTTCTTTCTTGTTTGGATGGTTACTTTTTTCATGGAAAATATGTTTGTCTACACAGACATTGGTACAGACAAGTACTAAATAAAAGCAAATACCACAAAAAAGACATGATGAATTCACAAGAAAAATGTATCAAACTCGGAAATGACAACAGGTACAAGCATTTCCTTTAAGAATTCTCAAAGATCTATGTGCTAAAAGCAGTAAAGTAGTATGATTTATTTTCCCAGTATGATGTTGCACTTTCACTGGGCCTGAATAACAGAAGCAAGACTGATCTTACATATTCTGCCAGTCTAATGACACCGTGGGTGCCTGCAGAGACACAGTAGTTCCCTGGCTAAACAGATTTCTAAATATCATTCACATTTCCAAACAAGTACTGAATTGAGTGAGTGCATATAGACTTTTCTATTTGCTCCTGAAGTTAGTGTGTGCAGTTCAAGTTTTTGTAACATACGTGGGAACACACAAGCGCACAGCTTACTGGGCTTTTTCAATTCAATGCTCTTGAAGTTGACCCTTTGGTTGGAGCCTCAATAGCTAGTGGGATTATTAAGGCCTTCCAGCATTCAAAAAAATACACTGGTCACTTGAGGGCCCCCTGACAGCCACTGAATCTGTTTCCTCTGTAGTTACACACCTGCCCTTAATGGAGAAAGAAACCCTAAAAATGAATAGGACTAAAAATGCCATGTTTTATATACTGAATTTATTGCACCTGCCTAAAGTTTCAGCTTCTCAATAGCAGGAATGATCCAGGACTTCAAACTTGTCACAGGGGGTCAACATCTTGGAAAGTGTCTGTGACACTCACATGCTCAGTGGGCTCTGAGCAGCTGTTGAGAAGCTAAGCTTAGGGCTCGTCACAAATTATCCAGCAGAAAATTAGGTTGTCCTCTCATACAAGCTGATGCTACAGGGCTGATTATTAAATTCGAATGCTAGTTACACTGGTTTCTGTGCTTCCATGTATTAATCAACCATATTAATTACTAAGCCTTATACTATGGCATTTATATTCTATGTGTACTGTATCTTTGAGTCAGTCCCTAAGCTTAGTGACAACAGGACAGAGCATGTACAGTGAATCAGCAGAAAAGAAGATGGGGAGCTACTGGGGCATCTTTGGAGACACAGATATTTACTGCTAAAGGTCTGTGGTTGCCATGGGCTGGTACAGAAGCACAATTAGGCAAGAAGTTGCACACGCACACCAGGCCTCTCCAATAACTTAATTCATGGTGCATGGACTTAGGAGGATGGCACCTCCATGGTTAACAAGCATAGAAGTAAATCCAGCACACGCAACATGCTTAAGGGATTGTTCCCTTGTTTATTGTCTCTCCAACAAAGACGTTTCAGGGGTGTACCCCTTCGTCAGGTAGGGGTACACCTCCGAAATGTTGTCTTTTTTGGAGAGACAATAAACATGGCGCAATCCCTTAAGCATGTTACGTGTGCTGGATTTACTTCTATCCTGATACAGAAGCACAAAACATAATGTACAACATTTGGAGCCTACTTCTTTAGTTTAACTTTCCTTGTCCTTTAAAGGGATACTGTAATGGGAAAACATGTTTTTTTCAAAACACATCAGTTAATAGTGCTGCTGCAGCAGAATTCTGCACTGCAATTCATCCTTAAAAGAGCAAACTAATTTTTTCATATTTAGTTTTGAAATCTGACATGGAGCTAGACATATTGTCAGTTTCCCAGCTGCCCCCAGTCATGTGACTTGTACTCTGATAAACTTCAGTCACTCTTAAAGGAGAATTCAACCCTGTTTAAAAAAAAATACCACCCCACATAGACCCTCCAGCCTAACTGCCCCCAGGGGAAATGCCACGTACTTTATACTTACCCCTCGGTGCTGATTCTGCCAGCAGAGCTCCATGCAGCCATCTTCATCTGCTTCGGTAAGCTGACTGGGATTTCAGCAATTTCCATCCATTTTGTTGTCGCAAACCGGGATATGATCCAACTGCGCATGCGCCAATATGCCGGCCTCCCAATCAGCATACTGAAGCGGTTGTAGAGGGCGGCATGGAACTCTGCTGCGTGAATCTGTGCCATATGACACATTATTTTACAGTGGGCTTATGTGTAGGGTATTAAAACAACTCTACTGACTTTATAGCAAAATTGCACTCTTTAGTATATTTGCCCCATAGAATATAGGGTCACATGGAGATGGCTAGAAACTGAGCCCAAATTTAGTGCAGCAGAGCTTTCTATGAAAGCGCCATTCATGATTTCATTAGAAAATGCAAAAATGACATATAAATACAAGCTACCAAACCATTCAAACTTGAGGAGGCATGCAAAGCCAAAACAGTGAAAGCATCATCTTTATGGATACTGGAAGCACTGTTAGTTTTGCAGAGACAAGCAGTTTGGCAGCTCACATTACATGCATGTATTACCTGAATATGTAGTGAAGTTGGTTCTATACACTACACATTCTGTTTAATGGAACGCTCACCATAAACAGGGTCAATATGTTCCTATTTAAGCGAGCAGACAGCCACATACACAGATGAAGACATTTGCCTGTGTTTGCACTTGACTATCAATGTTATCAGGAAACAGATTACAGTGATTTATTACTCACTTGAGATAACACTAAGGGGCAGATTTATCAAGGGTCGAATTGAAAATTCAAAATCTCGAAATTTATCATGTACTGTCTCTTTAAAAATTCGACTTCAACTATTCACCATCTAAAACATGCCAGATTACTGTTTTAGACTATGGGGGACTTCCTAGAAACTATTTAGAGTCATTTGGTGGATTTTGACAAATTTTAATTTCTTTTTTAAATACTTTGAATCGAATTCAATCAATACAGCCTAATGACTTGAAGTTAATTAGATTTTTTTAAAATAAATTTCGGTTTGTCTTTATTTATTCCAGTTTCGAGTTCATGGGGGTTTAAAAAAAAAAACAAAAGTTGTTTGCAGCCTTCCTCACATCAAGTTTTTAAAACTCTAATTAGATTCAAATTCGATTAGCGTTTTCGGTTAGATACTATTTGGAAATTCGATTTTTTAAATTAGTTTTGATTGTCGAACTTCTAGTTTATGGGAGTTTTTAAAAACTCACATGAACTCAAAATCTGACCTATGATAAATGTGCCTCTAACTGTGTTCTCATACCATAAACCTGCAAAAAAGATTCAGGTTTTTTTTATTAGTTTCCTTCAGGAAAAATATACACATTTTCTCCACTTCGTTTGTTGTAAAAGGGACATTCTACTGATCAGTTACATGGTTTAAAAAAATGTTTTTGTGTGCTCCATTTTAATCTTCGATTGCCTTGCAAAGTATCAACTTGGAATCTACTATTTTTGTTATTATTTAATCATGGCATAGCTGCTTCATTTGAGGGTATGGAAGATATTACCAAACTCTAGAGCAAGCAGTGTGGTAGTTTGTATTTCTGTATACAGTAATCCATGTCTGGATGCTTTTTTTGCATTTACAAATCTGCGAACTAAAGTACAAGTAGTTCTCGAGTTACATACAACCGACTTACATACAACTCACACTTACAGACTGGGGCTTTTACAGTAACATACTATGGTTTGCTAGACTTTTATTAGCATTTAGCTTTACTAAACCACGTTCCCCAATCCCCCTTGGTGTGTTGTCTACTGAGGAGCACAGGAATTATGAACAGAATGGTAAAAATAAATACTATGTTAAAGGAGAAAGGTTAAAACTAAGTAAGCCTTATCTGAAAGGTCCACCTTAATATACCAATAAACCCTGAAAGTAGTGCTGCTCTGAGTCCTTTATCAAAACAAACACAGCATTTATTTCCTTCTATTGTGTACACATGGGCTTCTGTATCAGACTTCCTGTCTTCAGCTTAAACCTCCTTGCCTCGGGCGTGAGCATGCTCAGTTTGCTCCTCTCCCCCATTCTCTGAGCCCCGAGCTATAAGTGAGCAGGGAAAGACTCAGGCAGGAAGTGATGTCACCCCAAGCTACTACAACAGCTGTTATCCTAAGCAAATAGAGAGATTCTACAGCTTTTTACTCAGGTATGGTAAAAACATTCTACAGAATAAATATAGCATTCTAGCTTGGGCTATTGCAGCTAATCTATTGGCAATAAAATGCCTCTGTAGTTTTCTTTCTCCTTTAAGACAGACATCTGTCTAAGTTGCATTTAAAAAGTAAATTTATATAGTTCAACTTACATGTAAATTCAACTTAAGAACAAACCTACAGACCCTATCTCAAACATAACCTGAGTACTGCCTGTCTATGTGTAAATATATATATATATATTTTTGTGTGTATATAAGAAAAATGCATCCCAAATGTAATAGAGTACCTTTATTATTATTATTATGCACAGGTCAAGTAACTCAGTAAATGCTAAATAGAGATTGTTTGCTATGGGTTACTGCGCCGAGGCAAACTTAATGCCTTATGTTACATAACCCATTTCGACTTGATTGAATTTTTAACTTTTCCCAACATCCACCTAGATGCTGTAGTCACCACAGCCTCTTTAGTATACTGGTGAACTGAGGGAATGCACCTCTTATCCTAAGTAATGCCCCAATACTTTACGGTTTGTCTTAGAGAGCAGGGTTGGACTGGTGGCCCCACAGCCCATCAGGGTTGTTGTCCAGGGCCCCCCTCCGGACCCCCTGGCCCCACTACTCCAATGTAGCCGTATGGCGCTGCAAAAAAAAAGTTTTTGTAAGGCCAGGAGATCATGGAGAGGAGGTCTGGCCTGGCGGTGGCCAATGGGTGCCAGGGCCTACCGGGTTTTTTCCTGGTGTCCCACTCGGCCAGTCCAACCCTGTTAGAGAGGAAGATCAGCATTACATATGAAAGATAAGCACTATGTAGAGAATGTTGCACACTTGTTCAACAAGATATTTCTTCTATAGATTTTGTTTTATCAGGTTTATATCATGTCTTGGCATTATTTGGCCTTATAGCCCAACATAAAAACATGGAGCTTTGCAAATAAACGATAGCACTGGCTATTCTTTTTAAATAGTGTATTTCTGTCATTGGAGGGTTTTACATACATTTTAAGACTGTGACCAAAAATAAAAATGCCACTTTACCAATTATCTTGGTGGTTTATAAATGCTAAAGGGTACATTGTGTTCTTTGGCATACTTGTATTTTGCTATTAATAATAACTAATAAAAAATAGGTACCACTGAATAAACCATATGTGAATGGGAAGAAATGAATCCCATCCCTATAAGCTTAGACATGCAGAGCATTGGCTCCGCTGCTTTCAGTCTGCAGTTTTTCAGCAGGAGGTTAGAAGCAGGTCCGCAGATCTTGTGTATCTGAAAAATAAAGCTTCTGTCTGAGTGCAGGTACATGGAGAGAAGAGAGGTTGGCTCAAAAACCTCTGCTTTTGTTTTTTTCCTGCCTGATCCCCACTGCTCTCAGTCGTTTTTTTCTGTCCTAGGTCTTCCCCCAATTAGTGCCTTTGTAACTCAATCATTGTGTCCAAGATGAAGGCATTTATGCTCGCTGATAAACTCCTTTGCATCCTGCATGAAAAATTCCAGTGCTGCCTAGTTATAATCCGAAGGAAAATAAGCAGCCTTAGGTTAGATAATAGAGTCCATATCATAATGGGGTGTGCTGGATAGATGTGTCACAAAGGCAAAATAGTTGCTTCCATAAAATATTCTATTCTTTAAAACAAGTTAGTTTCTGTTTTTAGCAAATTGTGTGGCAAGAGCTCAGTTCCCTGAACTGAATATGCCCATAGGGTTAATCTTTCCTGGGACTGCTGTGAAGGCAGACTCCTCCTTTTTTGTGTGTCACTACTGCTCGCCAAAAGCTAATTAGAAAGCAGGGGTTTCCTCTTGGCTTGTTGTTGCTAGATATCCTAATAACAAAGAAGTGCTTATCACCTGAATCTTGCTCCTTAAGTTTTGCTGGAAAAGAATGGTACAGTGCACCCATGTATCAGAATAATTGCACTCCTGGACAAAGACTGAGCTGGGCATTCTCCTACTAGAATCAGACATAAGGAATTCACTTATTAGGGCAGAGACACATTGGGCAAATTTGGGGAGATTAGTCACCCAGCGACAAATCTCCCTGAATCTGCCAGTGTGTCTTCAGCCTTTATTTGGTACTTCTCTTCTGGATTAGTGGTCCCCATCAGTTAATGTTTGATTCATAACCCAAACACAGTGATCCATTTGCCTCTCCTGTGATGAGATCTTAGCTATTCCTTTATTCTTTGTGCAGAAGGAGGGTGCAGTAGGGTTGGTATTGACATTTCTCTTTCGTTTAGTTGCTGTAATATTTCCATTTATTTATACACTTTTAACATATTCCTCTGCTCCGTAATAACGTAAAGGGAAAACTGACAGTAGTATTCAGATTTTATTTGTAAATTGTTTTACCTTGGAAATGTTAGAGAGATGACTCATTTTCAACGATATACTGGCACAGATGTCTCGGAACTTGAAATACACTATTTCACATTCTGAGTCACATCCTAATGTTCAGTATAACAGTATATACCAAAACCCTTTTCACTGTCTTTATTTGGAATATCTCCTTTGCCTCATTAACATCTCAAGCTCTTAAATGAGAATTTGTCAGTGTGAGTACAGCATGTTATGGTATCTAAAGTAAAATTAGCATTTGGCGTAAAATGCGTTTGAAAACGTTATCATGAAATTGGAACTTGATATATATATTAGAGAGAATGGACTAAAATTGATTAATAATCATTGCCGCAGATAACATGCCAGTAGTGTGTAAAAAGCATAATACTAGTTCCAATAGTATGTAATTAGCATATTAACAGTCATTAAAGGGATACTGCCATGGGAATTTTTTTTTTTTAAATGCATCAGTTAATAGTGCTGTTCCAAAATAATTCTGCATTCCATTTCTCAAAAGAGCATTTTTTTATATTTCATTTTGAAATCTGACATGGGGCTAGACATATTGTCAATTTCCCAGCTGCCTGAAGTCATGTGACTTGTGCTCTGATAAACTTCAATCACTCTTTACTGCTGTACTGCAAGTTTGAGTGATATCACCCCCTCCCTTTCCCCCACCCAGCAGCCTAACAACAGAACAATGAGAAGGTAACCAGATAACAGCTCCCTAACACAAGATAACAGCTGCCTTGTAGATATAAGAACAACACTCAATAGTAAAATCCCATGTCCCACTGTGACTCAGTTACATTGAGAAGGAAAAACAACAGCCTGCCAGAAAGCAGTTCCCTCCTAAAGTGCTGGCACAAGTCACATGACCAGGGGCAGCTGGGAAATGGACAAAATGTCTAGCCCCATGTCAGTATACTAGAGGGTTGGAGGAGATTTTAAAATAGGTGTGGGGTGTTCAGTAAGGATTATGTGGAAGACAGGTTTGCAAATGAGGTAGTAGGCAAAGAAAGGGAAAATGGGGGAGAAGATTTGGTTGGGGGTACTGTTAAATACAGGGAGGACCACATATTATATGTTAATTTTGGTACCAGTATTACATTTTTGCAAATGCAGGGAGTCTGATAGTTAAATGGGAGAGCTGGAGGTGCTGGCACTGGAGGGGAAATATGATGTGATTGGTGTGGCTGAAACATAGCTGAATGAGTCGCATGACTGGGAAGATAACATCAGCAGCTATATTTTGTTTTGGAGGGACAGAGGCAATAGAAAAGGAGGAATGGTGTCTGTTTGTAAGCAGGGTTTAAAGCTAATTTAAAGAAGGAGGTAATGTTAGACAACGAGGGGGCTGAAGTCTTATGGGTGGAGCTCTTCACTGATTGAAAAAGAGTCCAGCAAATTAATTGTAGGAGTATGCTATAATGTAAGTGAGGAGGAGGCTAAGCTCCTGATGCAAATAGAAAAGGCTGCTAGTTTCGCGAACGTAATGTTAATGGGTGATTTTAATTACCCAGATATTGAGTGAAGCAACAGTACAGCCAGGACAGTTAATGGGAACAACCTTTGACAATTTTATGGCACAAAAATGTAAACAGTTAATGTGGGTTTCCTTCTTAATAGTCCTAATTCTAGTAATACAACTAATAATGCATGGTTCAGAAATTAAGAAATTCAAAAGAAACTAGAACATTTTAACATAAACAAAGGTCCAGGGCCAGATGGTATTCATCCCAGGGTACTTAGCTAGCTTAGCTCTGTAATTGCCAAACCTCTTTACTATTTAATTTTTTTATAACATGTCTTTATTGATTATTAATACACAAAGTAGACAGTGAATTCTGCTTTGTTGCGTTCTAGTTATGTCAACTTAACATTAATAACTAAATTAACAAAAGAAGTTATCAGCTCAAATAAACGTTTTAACAATTAAGACCATATGAAGAGATTTATAGATAAGAGGTTAACAACCTGTTAGTTAGGTGGCTCTCGGGGGGGTGCACAACTTGGTTGTTGTCGATCCAGCTGGTTTCTCAGGTGTTGGGACGACTCCATGATCAAAGGCTGTTCTGTTAATAGTGCTGTATCATACCATGTTGTACCTCTAAAAGTGTTTATTGTGAGGTGTCTAAGTTGTTGTGGTAGTGATTCTATGTATTTTGTCCAAATCTTAAAGAATTTTGTAGTGTTTTGTTTCTTTTTGGTTGTGGTTTCCAGCCAATCCATATGAAAGAGTGCAATTTCTGTTTTACTATTGTTATGTTAGGAGACTCTTTCTTTAGCCAATATTGTAGTATTGTTTTTCGTGCAGCCGTTGCCAGTTTTCCAATCAGGTTTTTATCTGTTTTTGTTAATTGTGTAAAAGTGGTATCATTACTAAACATTGCCCACTCTAATTGTGACTGGAAAGGTTTACCGACTATCTGAGCACCATACTCTGCCACTTCCATTCAAAAGTTTTTGAGAGAAGGACATGACCATAAGTTATGTATTAGATCTGCTTTGGGTGATTGGCATCTGAGGCATCTGTCAGAAGGCAGATTTCCCATTTTATATCTCCTAATCGGAGTTAGATAAGAATTATGTAATATCTGCAAGGTCATTTCCTGATACTTACCTGCTGGGAGAAGCTTCATAATTTTTGTATGTGGTTTGAAAATTTCGGAAATAGTGGTATTTGGAATGTCTGTTGTAGATTTAAAGCCTGGTCTTTCTTCACTATCTAGATCTATTAGTGCTCTCGTTGTTTGTTATATTTGTGAGGTTGTTTGATTTATGTGTTTGTATTTCCAGATTTGGTTAAATGTGTTGTTTTTATCGTTATCCGGTATTTTTTTTAATTGTACTTGCTGCAAAGTGTAGAATTAAAAACACATGTTGTGCCGTGTATGGAAATTTTTCTTTCAATTTTTCCCTTGAGTATACGGTATGTTTGTCTATTATGTCATCAAATTTTGTAATCCGTTATCTCTACAGTATAAGAGAGTCGGGTTTTGTTTACCTATTGGAAAGTTATCATTTCCTATCCATGATAGGTAGGGGGAGATAGTTGGTTATAGTTTTTGTTTTTTCCTGACTGCGTGCCAGGCTTTATATGTGTCTAAGAATATTGGATTGTCGCGTATTTGTGGTGTGATGTTATTTATTGGTGTGTGTAGTAAATAGTTCAGTGATTGGCCCTCAGTTGTGTAGTGATCTAGAGATGTTGTAGTGTAGAGTTCTCTATTGAGACTCCAGTCTCCTGCATAGCGGAGAAGCGCTGCTTCATTATATTCTTTGATGTTGGGGAGGTTCATGCCTCCTAAGTGTTTAGGTTGTTGTAGTTTGAAGAGGCTGATTCTTGGTCATTTTTTATTCCATATGAAATTTCTAAGGGCCTGGTTTAATCTTTTTAGGTCGGTAGTTTTTATATAATATGGTAACATCTGTAAAGGGTATAGTCTTGATGAAGTGTATTTCACAAAGGAATGTCAAATTAGTATGTTTCCACTGGTGTACTTCCTGTAAAATATTGTCTATTATTTTTCGTATATTTAAGGCATATATATCTTTTTTTTTCCAAATTCATTATTTGATTTGTTATTTGATAATGTATAACAAATACCAAAAAATTAATTATAGAATAAACAGCAGTTGACATTTCTGAGTGACAAGTATATCGTCATTCTAAATTATGCTGCATCATTATGTAGAGAATGCCTTTTCACATGTCAACTGAAATATAGATTAAACTTCAAACAGTTTTCTCTATGAATTCTGTGTAGTGTTGTTTCTCAGTGGGGGGATCTGAGGGGAGGAGGCCGGGCTTAAGTAAGGTATAAAGAGGTGTTACTGGTTAATCTCATTTATTCTGAACTAACAGAGCAAGAAGGTGAAGGCATATATTTCTTTATGGTGTGCTGATCTAATCCCTAGATATTTGATGCTAGTTTTTGTTTTTTTGAGTGGAAAGTGTGGGAGCCAGTCCGTAGGGTCTGAATGATGTAGTTGTAGTGCTTCTTATTTGTCCAGATTTATTTGGAATCCTGCTATTTTACCAAACCTTTGTATAAGTTGCATAATTACTGGTATTTCTGTTTCGGGTTTGTTAAGGAATAATAGTATGCCATCTGTGAATGCTGCTACTTTCAACTTTGTTTGACCTATTGTCATTTCTTGCAGTTTCTGATTTTTAAGTATGTGTCTTAGCAGTGGGTCAAGTGCTACGTTGAATAGAAGCGGTGACAGTGGGCATCCCTGGTGTGTACCTCTATGAATTTGGTACACGCCAGTTGGTATTGTTCACTGTGGGTGTTGAATATAGATTTTTGAAAAGGTTTGACATGTGAATGCCAAAGTGCAAACCTCTTTACTTAATTTTTCAGGATTCATTGAGGTCTGGCATGGTGCAGAGAGACTGGCGAATTGCTAATGTGGTGGCGCTATTAAAATAGGGATCCTGTTCTCAGGCTCAAAACTGTAGGCCACTAAGTCTGACATCAGTGGTAGGAAAGCTTTTCGAAGTGCTATTAAAGTATAAGATACTGGACTAAATAGTAAATCATAATGTGGTTGTGCCAGCATAGTTGTATGTGTAATTGCCAGAATAATGTAATTTCTTTTGATGAGAATGTGAGCAGGGATCTCGATTCTGGGATGGCAGTGATCTACTTAGACTTTGCTAAAGCATTTGATACAGTGCCACACAGAAAGTTACTGGTTAAATTAAAGGAATAGTAACATCAAAAAATTAAATTGTTTTATAGTAATTCAAATATAATGCAGTGTTGCCCCGCACTGGTAAAACTGGTATGTTTGCTTCAGAAGCACTACTATTGTTTATATAAATAAGCTGTTGTGTAGCCATGGGGGCAGCCATTGAAACGAGAAAAGGCTCAAGTTACGCAGCAGATAGCAGAGAAGCTCTGTAGAACATTATGTTATCTGTTATCCATTACATATGCGGTGCCATATAGCCATTTTTCAATTTCCGCCATTGCCACTTAGCAGCTTGTTTATATGAATCATATCAGTTTTAACAGGGCAGGGCAACACTACATGATATTTTCTTTACTTTAAAAAACTTTCATTTTTTGGTGTTACTGTTCCTTTAAGGAATGTTGGCCTCGAACAAAGTATTCGGACCTGGATAGAGAATTGGCTAAAAGATAAAAGGCTGAAAGAGTGGCTTGGATGATTTCTTGGACAGACATAATATCAAAGGCTATTGTGAAACTAAATTCTATAGTTAGCATAGATATGGGTACATATAATTAATGAGGGTATGGAGTGTTGTGTGTATGCTGGGTTTCAATTGGAGTGGTTGAACTTGATGGACTTTGAATTTTTTCAACTAAATTTAAATATGTAAGTTGCTGAGACGCCAACCAGGAAAAAATTATTTTCTGGATCTAGTGATCTCTAATGACCCAGAATGTATAGCAAATGTTGAAGTAATTTAACGCCTGGGTAACAGTGGCCATAATGAGATATCATATAATGTTTGGTGCAAAAAAACAAATATACATTGGGGCAATAAAAAAAACATGAATTCCAGCTCATTGGGGCAGTATGTTTTCAAAACAAAGTGGTGTATTTCAGAAACACAGAAAAGGAGTGGTTGTCATTTAAAATGATATTAAATTGTCACTGTTCTTAATTGATTCCCTTAAGAAGTAAATGTAGAAGCACCAAGAATCACCCTATGTGGGTTATTATAGAAGTAAAGAAGTTAATAGGAAAGAAGAGAAAGGCACAAGTTGTGGGGACAGGAGCTGCAGTTAATGAATATAAACACTATAATGTTGTAAAACCGTAATCCGGAAGGCAAACATAGGAAATGAGGAGCAGGTTGTGGCAGAGGTTAAGAATAACCCAAAACGTTTTGTAAATATATTAATAGTAAAAATATGTGGGTTAAGTGTTTCCCCTTTAAATAATGGTACCAGGTAGGTTATAACAGATAAAGTAAATGTGCTGAATCCGTTCTTTTCTTCAGTGTAAACAATAGAAGAGTCAGAGTTCCCAGGCCCACCTCATAGTTGCCCTGTTGGCTCTGCTCAATGAAGTCAGTGGCTGACTCATAAATAATACTTTAGTAAAAATTAATGTGAACAAGGCACCAGGGCCAGATGGAATTCACCCCCTCGTTCTAAGAGAACTTAGTTCAGTTGTAGACCGGCCTTTATTTCTGATTTTATCAGATTCACTTTCATCTGGTATGGTACCTATAGATTGGAGGAAAGCTGGTGTCATTCCAATATTTAAAAAGGATTTAAGATCTCAGCTTGGCAATTATAGGCGAGTATATTATCAAATGCATTGCATAAATTTATCCAAGTTGTCTTTTTGTAAAATAAAGGTCATTTCATTCAACATGGAGGGTTGCATATTCATGAAGCAAGCTATTTCAGACATGAGAGTATATATCAGACAAACTAGTTGTAGATTCTGTAATACCTCATTTTTTTCCTGCAGTTATGGCTTTAATGAATTACAGCTTTACTGACCTTTAATCCAAGACTATTTATGCAGGTACTGTACATAGCTCAGGATACCTGGTTAAATGAGCTGGAAGTGTGAGGTAAATACAGCCACTACTATACAAAATGAAATCAACCCC
>CM044448.1:22244460-22255487 GCA_024363595.1 Xenopus borealis
CCTTTAAATATTCAAACTTGGCGCCATTGCGCGCTGACGTGAAAACGCCAGCGCGCCTGCACCTATATATATAGGAAGTCAGCAGAGGGAGAAGGCGGCGCGGCGGGCGTCCCCGCCGCACCACTAGACCACCAGGGTGAGTTTTCGTCACACCCTGCAAGGAGGTGTAAGTTAGGGGCAGTTGCCTAGGGTACCAGGTAGGCTGGAGGGAGGGGGGTCTATTTAGGGTAGGTGGGAAGGGGGATACCAGCACCCGATAAAGGCATTCATGCCGAAACATGTTGTGCGTGCATGTTTTTTACTTGTAAATAAAATGAAAAAAAATTATTTAAAAATACATGTACTCTCCGGGTGAATTGGATTTGCAACTTTGAAGCTATATAGATCCTGACATGGGGGATTGCTACCCGTTGAGACGTACCTACTGATACTGCGGACTAATATTTATATTTATTGATAAAAATTATGGGGCTTGGTTCTCCTTTAAAAGAACAGTTTCCACCTGGATGCATCTAAACGGAGCTGCGCAAAGCAGATATCTGCCTTAAGCAGGCATTTTGACTCCAATCTCATTTGGCTCTGTGTAGCTGCACACAGTTTTGGCTACCTTTAAGGTTGCCATAGATGTAGAGATTGCCAAACGAGCAGATCTCTCCCTGATATGCCCACATTGAGGTGGGCCTAACTATCTGATCCTATTGCATCTGATATGGGCGGTCAGATCGCAGGACCGCATCAACGCTCAAATGCGGCCACGAACCAACAGGATTTTTTTAAGTCTGTCGGCAGCTTTTATCGGCCCGTGTATGGGGGCCTTTAGTCAGCTCTGATTCATTAAAGCAATGATCCCCAACCAGTGATTTGTAAGCAACAGGTTACTCACCAATCCCTTGGATGTTGTTCTAAGTGGCCTCAAAGCAGGTACTTATTTTTTAATTTCAGGCTTGGAGGCAAGTTTTGGTTGCATACTGATATCAAATTGTGGAGATTATTATTATTATTATTAACATGTATTTCTATAGCGCCAACTTGTTGCGTAGCGCTGTGGAGATATCAATGACCCAGTGTAAGAGTACCTGGTTGTCTAGTGGGGCAGCAGGGGTTTCCTGCTGTGCTTGGATCAGTGGAGTAACTACTCCCTGGTGGGCCCTGGTACAGGATGGGCACCCCTGTCGGGCCCTTACCTCTATAAATCCTATGTTGATAGCATGTGTGCTGTAAAATCTCCCCCTAGATAACTGCCTGCCATAACCATTATCGTGGCTCTGGTGGGCCCCAAGGGGTAGGGGGCCCTGGTGCAATTTCACCCCTGGTAGTTACCCACTGGCGGGGATGCCTGCCTGCCACTCCCCATTACTGCTCCTGAAGTGCTGCTTCCAGGTTTGCATGGTGTTCGGGTAAATTCAGTCTAATTCAGTGTGCCACATGACGTCATTGCGGTTGGTGCAAAACATTTAAATGTGCAAATACTCTATTCCCATTGCCCAATGTAAAGGTCCTTTTCCTAAATTCTTGGGTGCGATTCTAAGTTGTGTTATCCGCTGTTGATCCTTCCTGTCCCTGACTGGTCTATCTGCTGCCTGAAACTGACCCCTGTCTGTTAGCCTATTCTTCAGATCCTGAATTGGTGCTGCACTGCCACTCTGTTGACCTTGGCCTGTGACCCTGACTTTAATTATGTTATCTGATTTGTTACCACATTGCCTGTCTGGTATTTACCCTGCCTGTTCACATCTCACTGACTGCTCTAACGTTCTTTCCGCATATGTTCGGTTCCCTAGCCTGCTCAGAACTCTCTCCTTCGTCTTCTGACATTAAGTCCTAGCAGCAGAGGGCTCCTCCCGAAGCCAAAGACGGGTGCTATAGGCAGAAGAGTCAGACGTGACCAGGTCCTTGGAGTTAGTTCTGAGTTTGGAATACCCTACACCCAGGTTTGAAAATCTAATTGGACAAGGAGCACATTTGCACACTGGCATGTTTGATAAAAACCAGGTGTACATCAAACAGAACCTCCTATAAGCCAACTTTATGCTGGTCCACATAGCATATTTGGTCCCAAATAGCCAATCACAGCCCTTAATTGGCAACCCTACGAACCTTTTTGGTGACATTGTCCTAAAAGGGAAATCAACTCAGTCCATGTATCAAATAAAGATTCTTGGAAAGGATTCTATACATGCTCCAAACTATACACAATATTCTCTTTTTTAAATAGAAATAATCACAAGCATAAAAATACACTATAAAGATACCACAAGCAATGCAAGCAAATTTAAAAGCAATTAAAAACAAGGCATCTAGTATTTCTCAGAGCCAAATCAATGGAAAGAGACTGCATAATATGTGTAGCCCTTAAATTGGGAGTTCTTGACTGTCTGCATAGCTGAGACACGGATACCATATGTTCCATATACTGCACCAGCATCCTGGGCCTCAACTAGGCATAGGCAGACGAGGCACCAACGCATAGGCAGACGAGGGGCACTGGGCACCTACCTCTTCTGTCTGCCTACCCCAAGTTCAAGGTCCTGGAAGATAGTTTGGTGCACTTTTTGCAATATCAAGTGTAGGGGATGCTGTTTGTCTTCTCGTCACTCTACCAATGGCAACAGCATTACATTTTTTATAAAGAATAAACCTCAGTATTGATCCATTTGGCACATGGTACATTTTATCTCCCACACTTAATCTGCTTTCTTGCATGCAACATCACATACAAAAATACCTTTGTGCTGGTTTTGAAATAACTATGTGTATGTAAAATAGTGGAAATGTTTAAGCACTGAAAATTGCCATCCACTGCAATGTTTTATCAGTGGCAATTTAAAAGGTGAGATATGGCTACCCTACACAGCAGGTATCCACATGCAGTAATATATTTATTTTATCTACATCTATAATTAAGTAAACTAGATTTTCTTCTGTATTTTTTCTTCTATAGTATTTATTTTGTGTTTATGATTGCTGAGGCTCCTGTATTGTCTCCTGAGTTTGGAGTTATGTAAGATTCTTCACTGCATGTTTTTCAATGGAATACTGTGTCATCGAAGTTGCAGGATCACAAGGTTACTTAATGTTGGCTCAACTTGTCATTCCTTCTTGGCAAGGCCGGATTCAATTACAAGGTGTCTTCCCTTACCTCAATATAAATTTCCATTTGTAAGTAGTTCTATTTGTGTCAAGCTGAATCCAAAAACAAGAACACATAATCCCACTTTATTGTAGGATTCTCATGGATGTATTCTTATAATGCAGCTCTGGTTTCAATTCCCACTGACTGTAATAAAATGCACAAGTAACATCTAATCCTATATAATAAAGTTCAAGTGTCTCTGCGTCCAGTCCCTGTGTCCGTGGGATTGCGCTACTGCGCATGTGCCCCACGGACAGCCAAATTCGCCAGCGTGACATCAAATCGTAATCACAAATTCACGAACACCGACTCTGGCGAATTTACGCTAGTGAAGTAGATAGAATACAATAGATAGGAGGTTGAAAAAAAAATTGAAAATTTTGGGTGATAGTCTGAAAAAGAAGTGTATGTTACAGCCACTACACATGCCCAGGACACCTTTAATCAAAAAAATAAAGTTGTCCTATTGCCCTACATGTGCCCCCTATATAGTAGTGTTGCCATATGTCAGGAAATGTAGGGGGGAGGAGGGTAACACCCCCCAAAAAAACCGATGTTTTTCAGACTATCACCCACAATGGTAAAACACACCACAGCGTTTTTTGGGACTTAGAAAAACATTTTTTTCAACCTCCTATCTATTGTATTGCTCTAGCGTAAGTGCTAATGAACAGCAAAAAGTTGATCTTTGAATTTGCGTAATTACGATCCTTCGCCAGTGCGCAACTTCGCCTGGCGTAAGGGTGCGAAGTTGCGCAAGTCTATTTACTTCGCTAGCGTAAATTCGCCAGAGTCGGTGTTCGTGAATTTGAGATTACGATTTGACTTAACGCTGGTGAATTTGCGCTAGCATTAGACGCTTCACGCTGGCTGTCCGTGGGGCACATGCAAAGTAGCGCAATCCCACGGACACAGGGACTGGACGCAGAGACACTTGAACTTTATTATATAGGATTCGAGCCTTATGCCTTCAATCTGTGGAAAGACCGGCACTACATAACGGTGTGCCGCGCCTCTGCTCACCGCTACACCGCCAGCTGTACACATGCCCAAGCACCATGTGAGGAGCAGCTCGAGCTGTGGGATGTGTGACCCGGGGAGTCCGCGGCGCAGTCAGTAAAGGTAAATGGGGGGTCGGGGTAGAGAGAGACTTCCACCAGCTCCTCACAGAGCGTCTTGCCTCTTTATCTATTGCCTAAAAGCCCCGCCCTCACGGGAGAGCAGCAGCCAATCCCAGTGCACTGCCCCGCCCCTCTTTGTTGTGCTGCCCAATGGCAGAGGGATAGAGAGTTGCTGGCCGGCAGGTGACAGAGGAGCAGCTACTGTCTGGCCTCCCAAAGTCAGAAGGCTCCTTTTCTAAAAGTAACATTGAGGCAGACGCCTCTGAAATTCTGTAGGACAAACATTTTTTTGTGGAAAAAAAAACACTGGTGTGATCTATACCATAAACAAACATTGCCCAAACTCTTTAGGAAGAAGTAGTATTTTTAAAACTACTGAGAAGCACTCTAGGTGTCCACCATGGTTGTCCACTTTTTTTTGGACTGGAACATTTGTTCTAGCGCCCGGTAATTTAACGGGCTTAATGTCTAGTTTATGTTATAATGTCTTAAAAAGTGGTGATACCATGGAGTTGTATAGTCTTTGTACGTCTTTGAGGCAACTAATCTCCCCGAATAGCTTGTTAGCGCTGCGCACCCGCTAGGCCTAAAGTCGCCTGCGCATATTCACACGCAGCGGTGGATTTTCAAAGTCGCTGAAAATGTCCTACTAAAAATCATTTAAACATTAAATAAACCCTGTGGTATTGTTTTGCAGGCAATAAGGATTAATTATATCTTCGTTATGATCAAGTATATATATACTGTATATATATATATTTTTATTATTATTATTATAGAGTAAAAGAAAATAATTTTTAAAAATGATAATTATTTGTTTAAAATGAAGTTCATACGATATGGCATTCCCGAAATTCATTTGAAATTTGAAAACAAAGCCGTCTCTGTGTCCTACTCGGAGAAAAATACAGACCAGCGGCACTCCGGATAAAAGAATAAGGATTTTTATTTTGTTTTGGATTGGACATTACTAGGGCATTATACCGTGAGGGGTGAGTTTGGAGCGGGTTCCCTTTTTGTGTCCTACTGACTTGTGCTTCACCCAGACAGCCCAGTTTTTGGAATGACTGTCTGTGTGAAATGCAGACAGGCCATTGATTTTAAAGACATAGCAACCAGCCAATTGTTGATTGCCACGTCATCTGTCCTGCCCCTGGTGTAATCTGCCCTGTCCCCTTACATCACTGGTCGCCCCCCCCCCCCCCCCCCACGTCATCCACCCACCCCTTCCCCTTTTCCCCAGCTGGAAAAGGTGCAACCCTAGTTATTGGGGAAGCTACCATTTAATAATATGGTAGAGATTATATTGTCACTGTATGGTAGTTCCTTTCAGGAAGCTAAACCTCCTTAAATTTTCATTATTCAAAACATGACTTCATTTAGGGACGGCATTCAGATCGCTTTGTTTTCAGAAGTCGCCCGATGTTGCCTCACGAAGAAACTTCAGGCATCTTCAGAAAGCTGAAGCAATTCTGGTACCTTCCCACCTTTCATTCTAGCTGGTTGGAAGGCATTTCGGGGAGATTAGTCGCCCGAACAAGAGAAATTTGTCGCTGGGCGACTAATATCCCCAAATCGGATGATGTGCCACCACCCTTAAGATTAGTTGAAGCTACTAGGACAATAATAAAGGGATGCCGGTTATCAGATTAAAAGATCATTAAGACACAATCAATGTCTGTAAACAGCCCATGGGATAGAACATCTGATTTCGGATGAATGGGGACAGTATGAAAGCCTACCTTTGTTTGCTGATAACCTCTACCAGCTCTGGGGATTGTGTGACACAACTCTCTGTTATTAGGATGAGTTTCTTTATTATGGGATAGTATCAGTACATTAAAGGAGTACTAAACACCCCTACCAAAAGCCCCCCCCCTTAAACTTGCAGGTATTGCCCCCTCTCCCTCCCCACAAAGTGCTTTCGTTTTTAAAAAAACACCTTTAAAAAAATTCTGACACTTAAATGCAAAGCACAGTGGAGCTCCCGATGGCCATCTTCCTGCTCTTCATATAGTTCATTGAAGCCGATTCCTGACTATGCGCCAGCAAGCTTCTTGTAGGCGAAGAGACTTGAAGACTATACAAAGAGCCATAAGATGGCGACCGGGAGCTCCACTGCTATTCTCTGCATTTAAAGGACAAGAAAAATGAAACTAAAGAAGTAGGCTAGAAATGTTTTATATTATGTTTTGGGCTTCTGTACCAGCCCAAGGCAAGCACAGGCATTTGGCAGGGAAGATCTGTGCCTCCAAAGATGCCCCAGTAGCTTCCCACTTTCTTTTCTGTTGATTCACTGCACATGCTCTGTGCTGCTGTCAGTTACTGACAGTACGCATAGAATATAAATGTCACAGTATAAGGCTGGTATGGGTGATCACTACATGGAAGCACGGAAACCAGTTCAACTAGCATCAGCATTTAATAACCAGCCCTGTAACATTGGCTTATGGGACAGGCCAACATCATTTTCTGCTTGATTATTTGTGACAACCCCTAAGCTTAGCTTCTCAACAGCTGCTCAGAGCCCACTGAACATGCAAGTGTCACAAACACTTTCCAAGATGGTGACCCCTGTGACAAGTTTGAAGTTCTGGATCATTGCTGCTGTTGAGAAGGTGAAACTGGTGCAATACGTTCAATATATAAAACATGGCATTTTAGCTGTATTCATTTTTAGGGTTTAGTTCTCCTTTAAGGGTCAGAATATTTTAAAGGGTTATTTTTGGTAGAGGTATTTGGTAGAGGCTTCTGAGAGTGTCATAATGGTTAGTTTATTGGTAAGTATGTCTCTGATGTCCTTTTGTCTTCATTTGGTAAAGATGTTTGTTAATAGGCTAATATTTATTGCCAGTTCAGGGTAAGTATAAGGATAGAGTTTGTGTGGTTTTGCATCTGTGAAGAACATTTCTCCAAGATTTATAGGTGTTTATAAACAGGAGTTAAACTTTATGTGCAGGTTCTAGTTAGGGTTGACACCTGTCCAGCATTTTATCGGCCTGGCTGGTATTTTTGATGGTTGGTCCCAATGTTATTAAAGTGGACCTGTCACCCAGACACAAAAATCTGTATAATAAAAGTCCTTTTCAAATCAAACATGAAATCCAATTTCAAATTTTAATTAAATCATTCATAGCTGTTTTAAGCTCATTTAAAAATCTCAGCTGTCAATCAAATATTGTCTGACACTCCTCTATGCCTTAGGCATAGAGGCGGGGCAGACAATTACTTTCACTTTCCATTCAGCACTTCCTAGATGTCACAGCTCCCCACACATTCCCCCAGTTCCCTTAACCATTTAATTGTGTAGCCAGGACATGGGGATAGACATCTGGTCCCCAATTCTGGTGCACAAACAAGATTCTGAGATGATGCAAGGCTTGTCTTAATAACAGTGTCTACAAAATGGCTCCTGCCTGCTTGCTAGAATTATGAATTCCCAGACTGAAGGAAACAAGATTAAAATAATTTATATAGTGTAATTAATGTTAATTTTGCTTGACTAATGTGATAAAATAGTGATTTTGAATATTTTTTTTGGGTGACAGGTCCACTTTAATAGGAAAAAAAGATAAACATATAGGAAGGCAGGTATTTTTTTAAAGAAAAGGTGGCAACCCTAGTTTGATTTCATTAGGTAGAAGGTGGAGCAGGGGATTTTAATATGAGATCCCCATGAGTTCATGTTCTAGAACTAGGTTGCTGTAAGTATTGGTGTTTTCAATCCAGTCTCTGGGCAGCTTCATTACAGTCTTTTACATTTGGGATGTTAATGCCTCAGTTTACCTTGAGTTGTTGAAGTTTAAGCAAAGGAATTCGATGCCTTTTTCCTTTCCAAATGAAATTTCTAAATATTTTGTTTATTAATTTGAGTTCTGTATGTTTAAGGTAGTGGGCTGCATCTAGAGTGTTTACAATAATTTGGGAAAGTATATAATTTTAAAGAGGTATTCTTTACCCAAAAATTAGCTGTTTGCTGTTTTCCCTTTGTTTAGGTTTTGAGGAATACTAGATATAGTTTAGTTTATGTTTAGTTTATAGGTATCAATGTGGTGGCTTGTGAAATTGATGCCTAGGTATCTAAAGTGAGGTTGTGATTTCTTGAAGGGGATGTGTTGTGCCCAGTCGGTATGGGTTGTATGCTTTAATTTGATGGATTCTGATTTATCATAGTAAAAATTTAGGCTTGCATATATGTTAATTGTTTTCATAATTACAGGGATGTCATGGTTAGGTTATTATCTACAAATGCTATTATTTTGTTTTGTGGATGTCCTATGGTAAATCATTGGAATGTATGGTTTTGGGCTAGATGCCTAAGTAGTGGGTCTAGCCCTATATTGAAGAAAAGTGGCCAGCCTTGCCAATTGCCTTTTCTTATAGGGAACCCATAGGAGTTTATGTTGCTAACTGCAGTGAAAGCGGATGTAGAGGCATATAGACAGTGAAAATTTCAATAGCATGTGGACAAAATGTTTAAATTTGAGTAACCTGAGAAGATGGGTATGAAATATTCTGTCAAATGCTTTTTCCACTTCTAGATTTAATAGGATTCTATGTTTGCATTTTTAAATGTTGTGGAGGTAGATGGAAGCTAGGATCTGATGTATGCCCTTTACTGAGTGTCTTACTTTCGTAAAACCTAATTGAATTGGAGTCAAGGTTTTGGCTAAGATCATTTGCAGTCTGTCTGCCATGATTTTTGAGAAAAGTTTTAAGTCTTGGAGTTAAATGGGTCTCTGTCTTTCTTTGGGAGGAACATTATTTGGGCATCATTTCTTTCTGGCCATAATGGGAGACCTTGGAGTATGTTGTTAAAGAGAGTGTGAAATGTTGAGGTTATGTCTGGTGCTAGGATTTTATAGAGTTCAGCACTAAGGCCATGCGGCCCTGGGGATTTGCCTAGTTTTATAGATCATTTGTAAGATTTCGGTTTCTGTGATTGGTGCATAAAGTATGTTCATTTTCTCCTTTTGGCCAGGTTTGCTTCTCACAAGAATGTGATACCCTCTGCAGGGTTATCAATTTCCACAGCACAGAAAGTTTGAAAGTATCGTGCCATTGCTTGGTAACTGAGGGGACTTAATCCATCCTTGGCTGCCCTGAAGCTTGTGTATGTATGTATGTTTGTGAGGTTTGTTGTTTTAAGATAATTACCTGTTTAAGATATTTACCTTATCTAAAATATCTTTTACATGTGTGGTCAATGCTTAGCTGTGATTTTTGTGTTGGTAAAGTGTCAAAAAGTGTTTTTTGTATTTTTCATGAGATCCTTTTGTGTTGCGTGTTTTCAATATGACATATGCTTGTGAAAGTTCCCTTTGAAGGGTCCTATATTTAGCATTGGGTTGTTTTTTTCCGGTGAGCCAGGTGTGTTGTGATATGTCCCTGTAAAACTGGTTTGGCTGTTGCCCATACGAGGTTTGGCTTATCCCAGTGGGCGAGGCTGTCATTCACATAGTTGGCCATGGTTGTTTTGATGTGCTGTTTGAAGTAATCATTGTTATATAGATATGAAGAGAAGAATCAGTTAAAAGAACTAGGTTGGTGTTGGGGGTTTTGTATGTGTAGTGAGTCAAGGGTATTATCTGAAATGATTATATATTTTATCTCTGTTGTATAGTGGATAGAAGTGCTTGGGAGATGAAGATATAAGCTATGTGAAGTAATGTCTTGTCAACTCCAGAATAAAAGGTCTGCCTCCCAGGAGTCCAGTCGTTGTAGGAGTTCTGTAAAAAAGGTTTTATTTGTATTATTTGGGGCATACACATTTGCTATAACATATCAAACAGTTGAGATTTCTATAAGTAGCAATAAATACATGCCCTGTTTGTTCTTGAATGTTTTTATTATATATTGATTAAGGTATTTGTTAAATAATGTAGCAATGCCCCTGGTTTTCTTTATGTGAGAGGCCTCTATAAAGTGGCTTATCCAGTTGGCTGCTGCCATTTCCATTACGCCAGTGTTTCCTGGAGCAGTATTATATGGGGTTTTCCATTTTAAGTTAGGATTCTTATGTCACTTATACTAGAGGTAGTCTGCGCCATGGTTTTAACCTATACCTATTTTCTTGATAAGAGAGAAATAAAAAGTTGTACAAGGATGCAACTTTACTTGTAAAAGTAGTATTTATTTTTTAAAAGGCTTATTCACCTTTAAATTCTTTGCTCTTTGTATGATCTAGAGAGAGATATTCTGAATCAATTTGTAATTTGCAATTGGTTTTAATTTTGTATTTTCTGTGGTTTTTTTAGTTACTTTGCTTTTTATTCAGCAGCTTAGCTTTCCAGTTTGAAGTCTGTCTGCTAGAATCCAAAATTGACCTAATAACCATATATTGATTTGAGACTGAGCTATGAATAGGAGAGAGCCAGAATAGAAATATGAATGATAAGAAATAGTAATAACAATAAGTTTGCGGCCTTACAGAGCATTGTTATTTTAGATGGGGTCAGTGATCCACATTTGAAAGTTGGAAAGAGTCAGAAGAAAAAGGCAAATATCTAAAAAAAAAAAAATCTAAAAGAAAGAATTAAGACCAATTGAAAAGTTGTACAGAAATACCCAGTCTTTAACATACTGAAAGTTAACTTAAAGGTGAACTCCCCCTTAAAGTTTGTGTGATATAAGGTTAGGACATTCCCTCAACCTAACATTTGTTGCTCTTGCAAATAACATTATTCTGTAGTCTGCAATTCCATACTGGGACTTCTGCTAGAATCAGTTAGTTAGGGCTCTTACACACGAGTGTTTTAAGCTGCGCTCCCCTG
>CM044448.1:22256356-22273018 GCA_024363595.1 Xenopus borealis
TTTTAACTTTTCCAAACAGTACCAAGGGGGAGCCCCCTTGGTTCAAAATAGAGAAGAAAGTTTATAAGAAGAGAAAGGGTTGAACTGGGGGGTTACTTTGTTAAGCATATCACACAATTTGCCTTGTTATATACATCACAGTTTCTTTATCAAACTACGTGTCTAACTCAAGCCATATTCCCCAAATGGCTTCAAATTTGTTTGGGCATCCTCGGATCTGATATACCACTTTCTGCTTAAGCAAAGAGTCATTAATAAGTTTCTTCCAGAAGTTCAGCGAGGGCGGTTCCATGGACTTCCAGTGCAAAAGTATTGCCTTTTTTGCATAATAAAATAATTGTAAATAACATGTTTTGGCTGCATGTCTCATTTGTAGCATTTCTGTAATACCTAAAAGGCAAAGTTTAGGAGACCTGATATTTGGAAGAGCTAAATTGTTTTTAGCAAACCTAAGGATTTCTTGCCAAAAGCCTTGGATTATTGGGCATTCCCAGAAGACATGTGTCAGGGTGCCTGTTAATTCTGATCGGCGCGCGTCAAAGTCAATGCTCGTCAAAGTCGGCGCGCGTCGAAGTTGGCGCGCATCAAAGTCGGCAAGCCAGAATTGACGCACGTGTGTGTGTGCGTCTTGACGCCATCACGCTGGCGTCCGTTTGGCGCCAATTTGGGACTATTTAAGGAAGCTCTGGACGCTGGACTGGTGCCTGATTATAGGTCAAGCTAGCCTTGTTCCTGGGTGCGCCTTTCTCTACGAATTCCTGTGATTCCTGTGTTTGACCCTGCCTGTTCGTTTGACTATTGACTCTTCGCTGCGTGGACCGATCTTTTGCCTGGACCCTGACCTCGATTTCGTCTTGAACCTTGCCTGTACCTTGAACTGTTTTCGGACTGGTGTTTCCTCCTTGGTCCGCACACACTTCCAGAGCCTTTGGGCCTTACAACATGTAAGAAAGTACCTACTGCATTCCGGCATTTGGGACATTGATCTGAAGCTCCGGGGTATATCCTGGCTAATCTTTGCAGGGTGAAGTATACCCTGTTGAGAAATTTAATTTGTACATATCTGTCTCTGCTGGAAATGGTAAGTTGGGGTACTAGGGTTAAAGCATCTTCCCACATCTCATCATCCAAATCAGGGATATCTTCACACCACTGCTGTTTAGCTTTACTCATTTGTGATGTGTTCGTTTGCATCAGTACATTATACGTATAAGTTAATACTTTAGCCAAGTCTTGCCGTTGGAGATAAGCTTCTGGTGTAGTATCTACGACTGCTATTGGTCTTAGGGGGAACTGAGATTGGAAGGCATGTTTTAATTGAAAGTATCTGAATAGCATATTCGCTGGTAGTTGGAATTCGGTTTGAAGTACATTAAATTGTTTGCAGTCTCCATCAGTTATGATATCTCCTAGTGTTTTTATTCCAGCCGTCGCCCACTTGGCAATGTCTGGTACCGTAGTAAAATCCGGGAGATATTTATTACCCCATAAAGGGGTCCATTTGGACCATACTGACGGTTTATTTTGGGCGATTCTGAGTGCTTTCTGAAAGACTGTTACTGCCGTTCTAATGGGGGGTGTCGTTCTACATGACGAGGAGATGCCCCTGTAGAGCAATTTAGACAGGGCCTCTAATGAACCTACAATATTGGCTTCGAGTATAAATGCTCGGTTGTCTATTTGTGGGGTCAGCCACCAATGTACAAATACTAGCTGGCTGGCCAGAAAGTATTTTTCAAAGTTTGGTAGGGCCAGCCCTCCTCCAGTTATTGGAGCTTGTAGCTTCTGTAGGGTCATTCTGGGTTGTTCCCCTGACCATATAAAACCCCTTATAATTGAGTCAAGCAGCTTAAACCAGGAGCGAGGAAGTGTTTTGGGTGCATTATGAAACACATATAAAAATTTGGGTAGAAAAACCATCTTTAGGAGATTAATTTTCCCAGGGACCGATAGGGGAGATTACTCCAGACCGCCAGTCTTTCTCTTAATTTAGTAAGTATTGGGGAGATGTTCAATTTCTCATACATATCTAGGTTTTTTTGGATTTGTATCCCTAAGTATTTGAATTCAGATACAACATTTAACTGTTCAATTGTGCGTGGGCATTCTGGCGGAGGGTCATCTATATGGAAGATAAGGGACTTGTCATAATTGACTCTTAGCCCCGAGTATTTCCCAAACTTTGTTAGTAATCGTATCAGGGCTTGGAGGGAATTTTTTGAGTCAGCCAGATATAGTAGCATATCATCAGCGTATAATGATACTTTCTCTACCAGATCTCCTAATTGCAGTCCCACAATTTCTGTATCTTCTCGTATCTTAATTGCTAATGGTTCAATGGCAAGTGCAAAGAGTAACAGGGAAAGTGGACAACCCTGTCTTGTCCCTCGCTTTAGTCTCACAATTGGTGAGAGCGTACCAGCGACTAGGACTCTTGCTTGGGGCCGTGCATAGAGTGCTTTGACCTAACCTATATATCTGGGTCCAAAGCCAAATCTTGCTAAGACTTCCCACAGGTATGGCCAGTATACAGTATCAAAGGCTTTTTCTGTGTCCAGTGCTACAACTATCCTGGTATTCAAGTTTTGATGCTGGATACAGAGATTGTTGAACAAACGCCTGATATTTATGTCAGTTGCCCTAGCAGGCTTCCATCTAGAGGTTCTTTGTCTCCCACAGGTGGTGGAGATTTACTTGGTGTGGGGGTGGAGGGTTCCACTGTCTCTTGGCTGCTGTTTCGGGCATATTGTTCTAGCCGTGATGCTGCCTCTGCCCTTACTTTCTGCGTGTGTTTCCCCATGCTTGTTCTTGCTCGCTGCATAGGTTCCTTTAAGTGCTGAAAGCCCTTATGGTCACCAATTTGGTTAGCTGCGAGTCACGGGCTCTGCGTATTAGCGGTATGTTTCAAACTGTAGTATATTACATGTGCAGCGTGTTCCTGAATTTATTTGTCCCTACATGGGGATTTGCGTCGCATACGTTTTCCCTATTTCTTCATTGGAAAGGAAGGGTTTCAGTGTTGTGGTTAGATTCCAGTATACTGCAGGTTCACTATCCACTAGAGTGTGCAAGTGGCAACTGGGTTTCAGTATGTCTTTCCAGTAAGGCCTTCAGCGTGCTTATGGGGGTGTAGAACCGGGCAAGGTTGAACAGTGGTAGGTGGTCGATTTTACATTTATTTTAGTAAGTGAGTCTCTTAAGTTTATGGAGTCCTGCGGTCACCCCTAGAGAGTGTTATTATGAAGGCTAAGCATACCTCCCAACATTTTGGAAGTAAAAAGAGGGACAAAAATTTATTTTGCCCACAGCACAGCAAAATTTTTGTGTCCATGCCCATTTTTGTGGCCACACCCCCTAATTATCATGTTTATTTTACTATATTTGACAGGTTATGAAAGTTTGAAAATATTTCTGCTTATCTAAACTGTTACAATTACTTATTTTCTTATCTCAAAAGTGTTACAAAGCATCTTATTTGCTGTTCTGGGCTCTCTGCCAAAAGCCAATTAAGTTAAAATCTTTGTTTCTTTTGCTGGTTGTTCAGTGCAGAGAAAAGAGGGACTTTCCAGTACAAATGAGGGACAGCGGGTTGAGCTCTCAAAAGAGGGACTGTCCCTCCAAAAAAGGGACAGTTGGGAGGTATGGGCTAAGTATGCCACAGTCAGGGTAATCTTGCCTTGGCTTTGCAGCTAGCTCCCAGCTGGACTGTACAGCTGTCCAAAGTTGGTTTCAGCAGGGTGCTGTTTTATGGTATTGCCCCTGTGTTTCTGCTGCAGGCTAGTCTATGTCTTGTTTGCAGGTACTGCTACACTATATTATGGGTCTTGTATTAGGGCCCCCCAGGGCTCCAAGTTCACTCACCCACTGTTGGTGCTGTCCGCTGTGTTTGGGAGAATTCCGTTGGCTCCGCCAGTTGTTTTGATAGGAACCGCGCCGCTGGTCACACCTCAGCCTGCGTGTGTGTGTTAGGCGAGACCGTGGCTTTGCACGCGCCACTAGGCCTCAGTCGGTTCTCCGGATCTGTCTGCCGCAGCCGCTTGATTTTTGCTGGAGAAGGTGGCATCTGGTTTCTCCACACTTATAGATTGCCTCCAGATACTTCTGACATCCTTGTCGAGGCAGATGGGGTGTAAGTGCCTTTGGAGCCCCGGGAGTGTTCCCAGAATGCGTGTTGCCAGCTGCCCGCCTTGGCCATGCCCCCTCTATTTGTTTTTCTAATATTAAAGTCTAAGGTTAAAAAAATTTTGTATGTCTTTCTGAAGCAGCTCTGATGGGGGTAGTTGTTACAGACTCTTTAACTGTTCTAAATGTATACATTTAGTTGAAACATTTTTTTGTTTCTTTGTTCCTGCTGACCTAAATCCCTGAGTTAGGACCCATACACACAGGCGTTTTTGACCTGCGCTCCCCTGTGTTCCGCACAGTGTGTTCCATGTGGTTGTACCCACCAGACGTGTGTAAGCGCCGAACGCAGATTCAGACGCAGCATATTGCTATGTCTGAATGAGGTGCTTCTAGACCTGCACTCCCCTGCAGCTGAACGCAGCCAAACGGAACGCAGGGGAGCACTGGTCAAAAATGCCCCTGTGTAAGGGCCCTTAGGCAGCTGTTAGAATTGATACATTAGGGGGCAGAATTACAAAATTCATGTGAATAATTCGAAGTTCGATCGAATTTAATATAAATTCGAATCTTCGAATATGCAAATTAGGCAAATTAGACCGTTGAATATTCGAATTTGAATGATCGAATAATCGAATAATCAAATAAAATTTTATTCGAATATTCGATGGTTGAATAGTTCCCCTACTTCCAGGATCAAGCTACCGAATTGGGAATCCTTAGCTGAGATCGAATAAAAAAATTTGAATTCAAATTAGGGTAAAATCATTCTAATTCGATAGTCGAATTCAAAGGATTTTAATTCCCCACTATTCCCATTTTTTTGTAATTCGAAATTCGACCATTAGTAAATCTGCCCTAGTTGTTAATATTCCAAAGATAATGCTTAGAAATGTAGAAACTAAATTCAGATCAGAATCTGCACCTGTATTAATGAGCTGTCAGACTGAAACACTAATGACAGGAAGATTCAACTTTGAACTTAAATTTTTGAAAAACAGTAAAAAAAACATAAAAGATGGAAAGCAAATATTTATTTCTGTTAAACAATCTGAAAAGGCTTGAAGTGAAAAAATATTTTAAAGATGAACAACCCCTTTAAAGTGTGATAAAACCACGGCACGCCCTTAAATATTTGTATGGCTAATGAGGCAGAAAACTGGCTGCATGTAAACACTCAATTTTTAGAATATTTTCAGTGTATAATATATATCCTGAGCATAGTTAACATAGATACATAAACCAGTAAACAATATAGGGAAAAGCTAACACAAAGTAGCAGGAAAAAATTAAGACTATAAAAAAAATAAAGACATACAATCTTCCCCAAACTTTACCCAAAGTACACTCGTACACTGTATATTGCTGGAAGTAAAATTCTGAATAGAATTGCGATGGACACAGTTTTGATATAAATTACCCAGCAATAATTATTGGTGGTGATGGATAAATCATAATTCAAGATTATGAATATGGTTCACTCTATTCCTGAGCTTGAGTGTGATACCATTAGAGGCGTGTATTAAAAGATTAAACCCAGAAGTGACATTAAGTTTACCAGTAAAAAATGCGGATTCCGACTCATTGCACATAACCCAGACCTACAGCTTGACAATTTAATCATTTGAAGATGTTGTCAGCAGAAAATGGTTGGTACTTTAATTAAAATCACAAAATTTCTATAAAGAGATCCAAAAACGATGTAGCATGTGTTCCTCACTTAGCACAATTAAGAAGGAAAATGTGAGTGAACAGTACCCCTTTATTTCACACTTGGGCTTCGCATATAGCTTAAAGATAAAAATAATAAGAGACACTGGGAATATTCTTACTAAAAAACTTTAAAATTCCACTGCAGATCTTCCAGTAAAATG
Source organism: Xenopus borealis (assembly GCA_024363595.1). Lineage (NCBI taxonomy): Eukaryota > Metazoa > Chordata > Amphibia > Anura > Pipidae > Xenopus > Xenopus borealis. The sequence continues at coordinate 22,262,353 of CM044448.1, forward strand.
TTCAGCATTTATACAATATGGTATAAATGTGCCATTTGCAAATATAAAGATTAACATGTGCTGTTCACTTTTATTGTTGTACCACCAGAATTTTCTATATGGTACCAGTGCAGTCAAGTCTGGCTTCCTTTATTTTTTTTATGCCAGTAAGCAAAATGTGCGAATATGATTTACAAGAATTAGGCTGCTATAAAAGCACACATATACAAGCTGTAGATATATCCCACTGACATTTAAACCTGTTTTATGTCTTTCTGCACAGAATTACCAAGCAACCATTTCTTGCTGAAACAATTTTCAGAAAGTTTCTGGAAATTTGCCCAAGAGTCCCAATTTATTGCACGGAATCTCAAAAGATTATTGAAATAAACAAAACCATTCCCAAAAATGAATGGCACATACCAGATATACACGTGGCTTACAAATACCCCAGTGTAGCAGTGCATATATAGTTCTCATGTTTCAGTGCTTTGATACCTATAATCAATGTAAGGTTTACAAAATCAGGGAGTCCCATAGTGCTAACATAACCCATTTATGTGGATATTTCCTAAAAGAAGCAGTTATAATAAATTGAAAACTGTGCTGACAGGGTTTTCTGCACAAAAGTATCAAGCAACAAATCTTTGCTGAATATGGGGGATTGGGGATTTATTCCAGGAAAATTAAACAAAACACAAGCCAAAGTTATAACTGACTGTAACTGTTGTTAAATAAGCAGCATGTAGTTATTATTATAGTTAGCTTTATCATAAAATGCTGCTAATTATGTATGTACAATTGTGCACAGATTGTTTCAGGTACGTTTAGTCACAAAACTAACTAACTAAAATCTAACTAATTTTGGGTCTCTTTTATATACAGAAATCACACATGTTGGATTATGGTACATACCCATACTTTCCTACACAATATGCATGTACATCTGGTACAGGATTTCTGTATGTATTGGTGGCTTTCTCTACCTCTAAAATCAGATTTAAATAAAATTTGTAACTGAGTTATTCTCAATGTAGCTGCATAAAGCTTTTATAATAGCAATATTACATACTTAATTGAGTAATCATCTTTGTATTAATATATAGGACTCAAGGGCCTGTGCCTAGGGCAGCCCTCATTTTTTTTTTAAACACTCCCCACCCTCCGCCATGGATTTCCATAAAAAATCCAGTGAGGGGGTGATGGTAAGGGGGGCCGAGGAAGAATACGCTACATGACAACAGTGTGCATGATGTAGGGGCATGTTTAGGTCCGATGCCTAGAGCAACATTGGACCTAAATACAGCCCTGAGTTGGGTCAATCACTCATGGCCTAAATGGTCTTATATTGTATAATTTGGTCATATATGATGACAGTAAGAAACAAGGGAAAGTTGTGCTCACCACCAATTTTTAAAACCATTAGGCGGGGGTGCAATGAGACTGTGACCACAAAATACATATAGACAAATACAAGAGGTCCTCTGCACTAAACCCATTATCAATATATTTAAAACATTGAGACATGCCTTACCCTTTAAACAACAGGGATTGTTTGTCCATATATTGCAATATATTTAAGCTGTCCAACTACGTCAAAGTCATCCCATATCTGGCCAGTCCTACTCTCAAATTGCATCTGATTTATTAAGAATTCTATTACTTCATTATACATTTTATAAAGGGACTAAGTTTTACCTGCAACTTACTTGCTGCTTTCAAAGTAAAACGCCCACACTTGGTTGCCCTTTTATTAGACACCAGTGGGATCACCTGACTATAGTTGGGAGGGGTAGGAGCTACAACAAGGAGCTGGTCACTACTCCTATATGAACTATAACAAACAAGGAAAAGTTGTGCTCACCACAAATTTTTAAAACCATTAGGCGGGGGTGCAATGAGGCTGTGACCACAAAATACATATAGACAAATACAAGAGGTCCTCTGCACTCAACCCGTTATCAATATATTTAAGACGGAGGACCTCTTGTATTTGTCCATATATGATGACAGGCCAGGTGAATCAGCAGGTGAATGATTATGTGGCTCCTGCCATTTATTGCTTTTGAAAGGTTGGAGCTGAAGACTGGAGTGTAGGGCCCGAGGGGGCAGCGTAAGTGGGTCCCAAACACCCCAGTCCGATGCTGCCTATTATCCTGAACCCACCGTGTTTTTATTTCTAGAGAGAGACTGTGTGTGCAAAGGATCTGAGCCACATGCAACAGTCACTGAACTGGGCAACATTAACTATGATACATGATAGCTGGTTCCCTTCTTTACGTCTGTGTTTATGTGTGACACTGTGGGTGCACTTTCTATATTAAATCCAAGGTCCAATCAAACAATATTACATTATTTTAAATGTTTTTTCTAAATGTAAAAGGGCCAGTTTCCCAGCATTTGTATAAGAAAATCTGTGGCTTTTTTAAATGTATTTTTCTAGTATAAATTTAATATCTTTATGATCAGTCATCATATAATGACCCTTTTGGCTTCTATTAATGCCATACACAAATATTGTTAATTGTTGCCTGATATTTTCCAAATCCATCTGTACTGTGGCACAGAATACTGCATTTTTGCATTTATTATTCATAATTATCACAATATTTAGTATTCCTTGCCCTTTTACTTTCCAACATCTTATATCTATGTTCCCGTGTTCACCTAATTTGTTGGTTTTATGACCTCCCTCGTAAACTTATTTGAACAACCTTTGTAGCTCTTTGATGATATCTTTGAGACTATCTTTACTCTTGCACTACTTTGGTCCTGTGACCTGGCTGTGGCTGAGTGATATATTTTGTTAGTTAGCTAGCTGCAATCAGCTCTAATTCCCCAGTACTGTGTCCAGGAGTGGCCCAGCCTGTTTCCCAATATATCTTAAGATATCTGACTCGATTCAATACAGTTCGATGTAAGTGCAACTGTTCATGTGTCTGCTGTAACGCATGGTGTCACGATCGGCACCCTAAACCAGAACAAATGCCAAGCTCCCTGGTCTCGGCTCGGCTTCACCAGTAGTGTGACCGCCTTTGGCTTCGGGTGGAGCCCTCAGCTACTCAGATGCCACCTGGACTTCATGAGGGGAGCAAGGCGAGGAGTTCTGGCAAGCAAAGGGGCACGACAGTTTTAAAAGTCAATTAGACTGAAGGTCACGGTACAATAGGATAAGGCAGAATCGGAGTCAGGCAGGCTGGGTCGAGGCAGGCGGAAATCAAGAATCGTCAAGAAAGCCAAAGGTCAAACCAGGTAATCAATTAAAAAGGATCAGGCAGAAGAATTGGTCGAGGTACAGGCTAGGTCGGATTGCAGAAGTCAGAATAGTCAGGAACAGGCCGAGTCACAACAGAACTGGGGTGATCCTGGGCTTTCACTGTGATATCCCTACGCTTACACCTGCGAACCGGTTCGTCTTTAGGCACGCCAAGAAACCATCTGATTTCACCCTCTCCAAATATACACTGCGCAGGGGTCTTACAAAGAACGACACAGTACGCTCGTGTGTTGCAAAGCAAGTTCCGATTTATTAGGGTTACAGCAGTTGCTTATATAGCCAATATGACGTGTTACAAAAAGGTGTGCCTTAGGCTAAGGGAAAATGAGAAGTATTATTCTGTGTGTCTGCAAAAGGAATATTCTAGAAGTTGGGAGAGTGGGGTGTGCTGGTATGCGTGATAGGAAGAGATAAGAAACATATTCGCCCAAGGGCATTGGGGGCTGCTCAGGCCAGCTGGGGAGTACATAACACAGAAACATGTTTTGCACAAAGAAGTTTGAGCAAGGACAGAAGTTTCAAAGACAGAAGTTAACCCTTTCAGGCAGTTTGTAAAAGGCTGAGCTGGCCTTTTAAACTTTAAAATTTCGCGCCACTGCACGCTGACGTCATCACATCAGCGCGCATGAGCCATTAAGAACCCGGAAGTGAGCGCGCGCACTAAGAGACAGAACCGGCAGCAGGAAAGCAGCGTGTAAGGAAGCTTACCAAGCGCATCTTCCTGCGCATCCCCGCCCAGCCGCCAGTGTCGGACTGGGACACCAGGGGCCCACCCAAAAACCTTAGACCAGGGGCCCACTCTCAGTACTAATATTCTTCATCTCCTCAATATAACTCTTTTATTCTCCTAGTTTGTTTTCTTTACATACTATAATCATTTATTCCATCTATTTAGCCTCTTTGTTCTCATAGAAATAGGGAATGGCCATGAAATAGGCGAAAAGTTGAACAGTATGAGGGCCCACTGACACCTTGGCCCACAGGGAGTTTTCCTGGTATTCTGGTGGGCCAGTCCGACACTGCCAGCCGCTCTGATGTCACACAAGCGTATGCGGAAGCGTGCGCATTGACGCCGGCGCGCATTCTCGCGCAGGCGTGTTAGCGCGGGCGTCTTGTCGCTGGCATCAGGACGCAGGCGTTGGACGTTGAGAGATTGGCGCCAAGACTAAAGGTATTTAAACCAGTTTGTGTATGGGATCTGTGCCTGGTTATAGAGGTTCTTCCTGAAACCTAGCTATTCTAAACCTATTGATTACTGATTCCTGTGTATGACCCCGGCTTGTTCTGACTCCTGAGACTTCGCAGCCCGTCCAGACCTTTTGCTTACTAAATCTTCCTGCCAGATTGCTGCCTGCCTTTTTACCTGGACACGTTTGACTACTCTCTCTCTACACTCCCTGGTACTACGCATCGGTTGGCCTCACCGGCCTCTCTCCACCCACGGCTTCCCCCTGTAACATCCTCAGGTGGGTTCTGTGTTGTGTGAGCTGCTTGTGGGCCCTTATCATCCAGAAGAGATCCATCACATTCTACCCGGTAAGCTTGACACAGCGTGCCTGACGATGCGGGCGTCCCCGCTTTGGGGGCCGCAGGCGTCCCTGCTGTCCCCCAACTAGACCACCAGGTAATTTCCTTACATATGGTATCCCAAAACCCAGAACAAACCCCAAGGTCCAGATCTTGGCTCACACGCCTGCCTCCAACAACCACCTTTAGCTTCTGGAGTAGCCCTTTGCTACTGGAATGCCACCAGGTCTTAGTAAGTAAGAGGACCAAGGGGGGGTGTTCTGGGCAGGCAAAGGAACCGTAACGTATGCAGGAAGGACAGGGAACAGAGAGTGTAGACATGGAACAAGCCGGGTCAGTACCAAACAGACAGTACAAAATCAGGAACCAGGAGTGTAGGATAACAGGCCAGTCAGTACAGAATCAGAATCCAGATGAGTGGTCAATAACAGGCAAGGGTTGGTTCAGGCAGTGATGCAGCAAGGTCAAAACAGGCAAGGGTCAGGAACAAACAATTCAGTGCCGGTCTTAAGCACATTGGACCAATTTGGCCAAGGGGTAGACAGAGTAGGCACGTGCCTAGGGTGCAAAGATGGGGACACCAGGCATGTACCTCCTCTGTCACCTACCCCCAGTCCATTCCCCTCCCTAGCCGACTCTCTGCGCCTCTACTTCTTTTTACTTCTTCTACGCATGTGCGCATGAGCACACGTTCGCGAGAGCATACGTGCTTGCAAGAGCGCACTTTCGCATATGTGCAGGAGCGCTAAGCCGGTGCAGAAACTGTCCGGCTTGCATAGGGCGCTCTGGAACAATCAGACAAAGCATCGCACCCAGGAACTATCAGAAAATAGACCTACATTGAGTGCAGAGCAGGGGTTTTTATAGGCAGCCAAGTGGCTTACACCGATCACCTGTGACTAGATTGTTAACAGGTGAAACAAGCCACTCCTACTTGCAATTACAAGGATAGCAATAAGAGTAAACCAGGGCCTTAGCTGTCCGCCCATACAGAGCAGCAGCAATGCAGACAGCAGAGAAACACCAGGTCCCTGATTCAACTCCAAGCAGGATATTACATCCGCTATGCAATTCATTGTGCTAAACACTTATCACATTAATCAATATATCTTTCCATTACCTATGTTTTCGCTACCTAACGGCCCATTGAAAGTAGTGGAAGAGCTTACTTTTCACAAATAAATAAGTCTTTTGTGATACAGTAACTTCCTGTTTCCATTATGCCACTTTCGCTTATCGCTACAGACGTTTCGCTCTCTTTTCGTCTTCTATTCTCACATTATTTATCTTATCGCTTATTTTTATTAAAGCCACTTGCATCCTTACATCTACATTTATGTATAGTTAATTGTTTTTTTAAAAAAAAAATACATTTATTCAAAATATATGACCTATTTGTCTTAATTTTATTTCTTATATTTTTATTCATGCATTTTTTGTGTGTATAACACTCAACTAGTACTACAGCACTATTTGTTTTGGACACTAGCAAACATTCAGTGTTTGAAATAAAGAAGAGCAAGGAGACTTACCTTAAGATTGCAGGTTTGAAGGGCTGTTGCTTTCCCTGCTGCATCACAGCAGAGGATCCACAAGTAGCTGCTGTGGCACCTCCACCTGTCATCCTTAAATGTCCCCCAAGCCAGGGTTTTGCTGGCTAGCATAGGGAAGGCTGAAGTCATTGATCGATATTGACTTAATATCGACTGTCTCACAGATCTCTATGAGCTTTTTAAAATATTATATTGATCCTCTGGCATCTACAAATAGAGCAGTTCTGGGCTTCAGCAAATTATTGGTAACCTTCTGGCATGTGGCAGCTTTCAGTCATCAGAAGGTCTTGCCAGTGGCATGTTTCAATCCTCTTTCTCTCAGTCACTGACTCAAGCTCTTAAAGGGGACATGTCACTTTAATGAATAATTCCAAATATTACTTTATGATGTCAGGTAAGCAAAATAAACTTCACTTACAGTATAAAAATTACTTAAAGGGGAATGAAATCCCCAGGTGCAAACGCAATCCATCCATCCCCCCAAAGGCCCCCCCTCCCTCCTCCCCCCCGGCCTACCTCTTCCCTCGGGCTATTGCCCCTAAAGCTGGCCATAGACGTAACAATTACGATCTTTCTCGGAAAAGATCTTTCCAAGAAAGATCGTTCGTTTCAACACACATGTGTAGAGCTGAATCGTCAGATAAACGGGTAGAAACAATAGAATTCTACTTGTATCTGACGATTCAGCACTAACAATGGCCGATATTCAGGGAGCTTTCAAAGGCATCCGATCAAAATTTTCCGTCCAGTCCGATCAACCAGCCGACCGATATCTTAATCCTCTGACGATGTCGGTCGGCTCATTTCCCACCATACACGCACCGAATATCGTACGAAAATTCGTTTCGTACGATATTATCTGTGCGTCTATGGCCACCTTTAGTCCCTACTTACCCCTTAATGCTGGTCTCCTCCAGCGATGTTCATAGGGGCCATCTCCTCTTCAAACTGCATGCGCAGTAGTACCGGCTTCCTACTGCACATGTGCGCCCAGCTCCTTCAGATCCCAGAAGAAGAGAAGAAGAAGAAGAGAAGATTAGAAGAGAGAGAAGATGGCCCCTGTGAACATCGCTGAAGGGGACCGGCATGAAGGGGTAAGTAAGGACTTAGGGGCAATAGCCCGGGGGAGAGGTAGGCGGGTGGGTGGAGGATTTGTGTTAGTGCGGCAGGGGTTTCAGTCCCCTTTAAATATTAGTTACATAGTTAAATTGGGTTGAAAAAAGACCAAAATCCATCAAGTTCAACCCCTCCAAATGAAACCCAGCTTCCATACATACATACCCTCACACTGACTACACTAACATAAACTATATGTACCAATATCTATATTAACTGTAGATTTTAGTATCACAATAGCCTTGGATTTTATGCTTGTCCAGAGCTGGGCAGGCAGGCACCCTAGGCAACCTGGCCAGTTGTGGCGATGAACTGGGTGCGCGCACAAGCGAAAACACACTTGTTTGTTTCAGTGAAAACACGCTCATGTGTATCAGTGAAACCATGCTAATGCATAAGCGTGAAAACATTATTTTGTGCATGAACAAAATCAAGCCCGTGCACATGAATGAAAACACGCTCTTGTTACGCATGCATGAAAACATGCTCTAGTGGGCACGTGTAAAAGCACTTGCGCACATCACACAACAACATTGGGCAGGGCATTCCACAACCTCACTGTCCTCACTGTGAAGAACCACTTACGTTGATTCAAATGAAAGTTCTTTTCCTCTAGTCTAAAGGGGTGGCCTCTGGTCCGTTGATCCTCTTTATGGGTAAAATGAGCAGGTCCCCTGCTGTTTGTCTATAATGTCCCCTAAGTGGCAGCATCCTGTATGGGACCTATAATTCTGCACTATTTAGTATCATCAGCAAAAAAAGAAACAGTACTTTCAATGCCCACCTCTAGGTCATTAATAAACAAGTTGAAAAGGAAAGGACCTAGTACAGAGCCCTGCTATACTCCACTAACAGCACTGGTCCAATTAGAAAATGTTCAATTTACCACCTCTGTAATCTATCTTTTAGCCAATACTCTGTACAGGTACAAATACTATGTTCCAGGCCAACATTCCTTAATTTAACCAGTAACTGTCTGTTGCACTGTATCAAATACTTTTGCAAAGTCTAAGTAGATTTCATCTACTACTAAGGCCAGGATTTGGCATGTGGTTGATCGGGTAGACAAATTATTGGGTGGGGCTGGGCATGCCTTAGTATATATTGGTACTAATGATAAATGTAATGGTAGATGGAAGATCTTTAATAGTGAGTTGACCAATATAGGCTCTAAGATCTAAGGTCTTCCAATGTGATATTTTGGAAACTCTGCCCATGCTACTTGCAAGTTTAGGAAGACAGTGGGAACTTATGGAGTTAAATGCGTGGCTCAAGTCTTTGTGTGGAAAGGAAGGGTTTGGGTTCCTAGAGCTGGCCTGATTTTTCCTTGGGATACAACCTATATAGTCATGACATATTGAACCTCAATGGAAGGGGGTCCACTGTGGTCAGGAAAAGAATGGCTAAGAGGTTGGAGGAGTTTTTAAACTAGGCTGGGAGTGAGCTAAAGAATTATGGGGAAGCTAGGATAGACTGGGCAGTGGAATTAGTAAGGGGTCATGGGGAGGAGTGAGGGGGACATAGAGCTAACAAGGAGATCCCTCTGTTACATGAAAAAAACATGCTAATACTAACTTAATGTATAATTCTCCATTAAGTAATGTAAATTTCAAAAAGAAAATCAGTAACTATGCTGGCAAATGCACAGAGTTTGTCAGGTAAAATAGGAGGGCTAGAGTTAATTGCATGCACTACAAAATACAATGTAACTGGTATTACTAAGACTTAGTGGGATAAAACAAGTGACTTGGCTGTGAATTTAAATGGTTACACCCTTTTTAGGAGGGACAAATGGATTAAAAAGGGTGGAGGGTTGTGTTTATATGTAAAGCCTGAATTAAAACCATGCTCTAAAGAAATAACCATGGATGGCACTGTGGAGGGTGTGGAAATCCCTCTAGGTAGAGATTTTGACTGGGCAAAAGATTACAAAGAAAATTATCATTGGTGTATGCTACAAACCACCTCGTATAAGTGACGAGAATTAAGCCCAGCTACTTTTACAAATAGAAGCAGCTTCACAACTGGGTCAAGTTATTATTATGGGTAACTTCAATTATCAAGATATTGACTGGGGTAATGGGGTTGCCAAGTCAGAATAAACTAGCAGGTTTGTAAATATGCTGAATGACAACTTCTTATTTCAGCTTGTTCCAGAACCTACTAAGGATTACACTATCCACTTTTCTAATAATTGTATCCACTACAACCACAAATTGTTTAGGCCTGGCTCTGCTCTTCTCCCCACCACTACTAGAGAAACTGGTCTCCTGACTATTAGAGAGATCAGTCCCATCTAGAACTGCCAATCCAGAGTTCATGCTCCCATCTTCTTTACACAATATGGTGAATCTGTTAGGATGCATAAACCTTGAGCAAGTAAGCAAGAGACTCCTCTCAAGATTGTCAATTGACCACAGTATTGCAATTTGTTGCTCTAGGGCTCTAACACGAGCCTCTAAAGTGGCAATTTTCTTACAAATGACACAAACTCCGTTTGGAACACTTGCTCCAAATCTACATGCATATGAAAACTGTGCACTGGGTCAGAACTTTAATCTTGCTAGTACTCACAGCAAGCAGACAAATGCCATTTTGTAGACACTGTTATTAAGGCAAGCTTTGCATCATGCCAAAATCTTATTTTTTTGCTAGAATAGGGGACCTGATACCCCTGCCCATGTACTGACTATTCTATTAGACAAGGTCGGACTAGCCCGCGGGACACCGGGAAAAAACCTGGTGGGCCCCTCTCCCAATCTCCTGGACCTTCACGAAAAAAAATAATTTTACAGAGCTGCACAGCGCACTTCGCGCATGAGTGGCCCTGGTTGCGCATGCGCACCGTGCTGGCACAATTGCCCACATGCGCCCCACGGCTCCAGCTGCATTTGCACTCCGTCGGGACAGCCCTGCCACAGTAGTAGTGACGCCAGGGGGTCTGTAGGGGGCCCTGGACAGCAGTCCCAGTGGGCCCTGGGCCACCAGTCCGACCCTGCTATTAGATGGCAAGGAGGGAGAGGGAAAGTGAAGCATGCAGGAAGTGTTGAATGGAAAATTAAAGTAATGCCTAAGGCATGAAGGAGGGGCAGGCAATATATGATGGATAACTGAGACTTTTTTAAATGGGATTATATATATATATATATATATCTCAACTCACAATGGTAACAGCACTCTCCCAGTCTTGCAATTGTTCGTGGTGCACAGCCTC
>CM044448.1:22287978-22310602 GCA_024363595.1 Xenopus borealis
AGGAATGGCGCCAAACTGGACGCGATGACGTCACTGCGTCGACGCGCTGACGTTTCGACGTCGGCGACGAAGCCGACGCATAAGCGCCGGCATCAAAGTCGGCGCGCGCGCCTCGTTCCGTCGCGGGAGCGTTGATGCAGGAGTGGAAGCAGGGATGCGGCCATCTTGGGACGGCCGGTAAGATCTCCTCACATTACCATGCTGCAAAGCTACGCTAAAGGCAGCATTTTTTATGTAATTTCTGAAAATCGTCTAAAAATATTGCAATTGGCTACATTTATCTCACCCAATTTCATACATACAACTAGAAAACATCCTAAATATTGATGCAAGGGGTCTACGGAACAGTTTGATGGTCAATATGCATAGATGAACCAAAGCAGCTGGCATGTACGGAATAGTGATGTGAAGGCAGCTCTATACCCACGGGTTTACCCTCAGGTCGGGCGGGTTTGTACCAAGCTCGCACTCCTCTTCCCACCCGCCACCTTAAAATGGTGGTTTCCTGCTCACCATGCCCCTTTTGTGACGCAGTGGGGTGGTGCGGGTCTATAAAAGTAACCCAGAAGTTAGATGCGGGTTGATGGAGGGTGGGTTAGGGTCAAGTGTGGGTGTTTACCAACCCACACATCACTAGTATGGACCCCAAATAAAAATAGTGCACATGAATTTTTTCCGCAGCTCATTCGCCTTCTGTGAACAAAGACCCCTGACTGCATATTATGTGCCGCAATACCATCCTAACAGTACAAAGACCCCCAAACCATATATTTTTGGAAGGTACATATTCTGATGAATCCAACAAAGATAAATATGTCTTTCTACAACAAACTACCAAACAGCAAAGCTTTTCTAAACATAGAGGTTTTTACGAGATTTCTGAAGACTCCTAAAAATTTGTCACATTTATCTCAGACAATGTTTTCATGTACAAAGAAAAATCACCCTAAATATGGATGTCAGAGGTCTATTGAATAGTTTGATGCCCAATCTGCATAGATTTACTAAAGTACCCCAAATGAAAAACATGTATATATGAGTTTTCACACTGGCCAACTCAGCTGCTGAAAACAGTGCCCCAACTGTGCATTATGTGCCCCAGAAAACCATATATTTTTGGAAAGTACATATTCTGACAGATCAAACAAGGTAAAATACATCTTTATAAAAAAACTGTTTTTTGAACATGGTAATAGATGTGCCAGACACACAACGGGACACACAGCACACTTGACTACATAGATAACTGAAATCCTCTGAAATTACTATACAAAGTTATATCAGCTTCCAAACACCAACCTCTCTGACTCACAAAACACCCCTTGACTAGAAAACATCCGCACCTACTTAAAATAAGCAGGAATTACATAAGAACAGGCACATTAGAATCCCCCCTCACTACAATAGAATTCCTATGCGCTATAAAAGAAATAAAGACAGGGAAAGTACCAGGTCCTGACAGATTCACCATCTCATACTATAAGGAATTTGGGGACCTGATAACTCCTCATCTCACAAAAGCTGCCGACTCCATTTCATCAAAGCAACCCATTACCAAAGAAGCTTTAGAAGCACATATCACCATTATTCATAAAAAAAGTAAGGATCCACAAGACCCAGGAGGATACAGACCCATCTCCCTTTTAAACGAGATTTAAAATTTATACTGCAAAGTTATTGCACAAAGGCTTTCATGGCTTACTCCTGGTTCTTATTAACCTAGAACAATTGGTATTTATCCCAGGAAGGGAAACCAGAGACAACACAAATAGATTGTTCTCTCTTACACATTATTGTCAAAAATATCAGATACCATTTATGATACTATCAACGGATGCGGAAAAAATGTTTGATAGGGTAGATTGGACCTTCCTTAATAAATCACTAACAACATTTGGTTTAGGACCACAAATGGTGACCTGGATACTTACCTTATAAACAACCCCTTCAGCAAGGCTCAGAATTAATGGAACACTCTCCAACTCTTTTCAAAGTCGTAACGGTACACGTCAGGGATGCCCTCTGTCACCCCTCTTATTCGCTATTTTAATTAAAAGCTTTCTTAATTACATCAAAAATAATCCAAATATGGGGGGCGGAGCTAGCCTGTTACCAAGATGGACGCATTACACAGGTGCTCTGTCTGTAAGGAGGATGTAAAGAGAGAAATACTAAAGTTTATACCCTCTAAAGATGCAAAACCACAGCCTCAACTCGTGTCAATGAAGGGGAACAGGAAAACGCAGACAAAACAGAGAAAGCAGTAACTGCCTTCTTGAAACCGGCCGCAGCTCAAGCCGCTCACGCTGACACAACAACCAGCGCCATCTTAGAATCAGCGCGCAGTTCATCAAGTGCTACGCAGGAGATAATGGAAGCCAAGTCAACGGACCAGGCACCAGCCACGGCAGCACAAATTAAAGATATGCTCCTAGAAATGAAACATTCGCTGCACGGAGAAATAAAACAGCTCTCAGAGGACCTGAAAAAAGACATTGGAGAACTAGGAGATCGCACATCACATCTGAAAGAGAAACTGGGTGAGTTCACTGATGCACATAATGAACTAACAGAGTCTCAAAACAAAAACCAAGCAGAGATAGCACGCCTATCTGATAAGGTGACAGATCCGGAAGATAGATCCCATAGAAATAACCTGCAATTCAGGGGAATCTCAGAGACTGTCCTACCAAAAGATCTAGAAAGTCATATCAAAGATCTGCTTAAAGTGATACTCCCAGATTTACATGCACTGGAGTTAGCGATTGATCATATACACAGGGTTCCAAAACCCAGAGCAGCTCCAGATAATGTGCCACAAAATGTTCTCAACAGATTTGTATTCTAGCAAAGGATAAGCTTCTATCCCTGGCCAGGAAAAAAGATGGTTGACAAAAACAATATCAACACCTGGAAGAATATATGGACTTGGCCCCAGTAACCCTGCTTAAACGCAAGACATTTACTGAAATTACTAAAATATTGAGACACAATAATATCCCATATGGCTGGGGATTCCCAGTTAAATTAATCATCCACCGCAATGGGACACATACAGTACTGTCTACAGTTGATGAGGCCAAGATGCCAGATGGGACATACCAATAACACCAGATAAAGAAACCCCTCAAACACGCCTAGGAAACTATCAAAAGAATGGCAGAAAGGCTGACGCTCTTTCCTATATTTATAACTATTTCCCATATAAAGTTTGGCTTTAAATGCAAATATTCCTTCCTTTGAGGACGAGAAAATCTCAACTTTTTCAACCCCCCAAGATCTGATAAGGAGCTGATTTGTGGTCTCAAGTAGAAAGACCCAAACAGCCGCCTAGACCAGTCTCAAGGTGTCACGGTCGGCACCCAATACCAACCCTGTGCTTTGTCTTTACTGTGCATGCGCCTCCTTCATGGCCCCACACTGACTACAGACCTCAGTTTGAGAGACCCGATTGCTGGCTGCCTTCTTTTAAGCTTCCCTCCTCAGCTCCTGTGCTCGCTCACTGACAGACAGATTAAAAGCAGAGTGAGCACAGGCGCTTCAAAGGTTCTTCTAGTTTGCTAGCAACAGGGGAGCTGCATTGACTATTGGAGCTTGTAATTAATGAGGCAGGGGCAGGCCCGGATTTAGGGAGAGGCCCCCAAGACCCGGGCCTAGGGCGGCAAGATGTTAGGGGCGGCAAACAGGCACCAATAAAATCTATATAACTGTGGCATAAGCCCCCCTGAAAAAAGCAGCGTCAATGTAACAGTGACAGTGTTGCATACGTGCACTTGTACTTTATTAACAAGTACTTTGCTTGCGTTGCCCCCCCGGGAGGATTCTGAAAAGAGCAGGGGGAACCAGCAGGCAGAGTACAATCGTATTGTTCCTTCCTGGTCGCGCGGTGATGTCATCAAGTGGTGCACATGTGCACACGCGACATCGCAATGTCACTCTGCGCGCGCCCAGGCACCCCTGCTGCTTGTGACTGAGGAGGAGTGAGTGAGTGGCAAGCCTCAGCCACGGTCACGGATCTATGCACAGCGCTGCCTGCACACACGCACAGCCGATAATTCTGTGACTTTGCCTGGTGGCTGTGTTGCCTGGCTGCAAGTGCAGACAGTCAGGAATCTGCAAATTTTAAGTGCAACAAGCCACAACAGATTTTTTTTTTGAAGGGGGGGGGTGTTTTAAAGTAATGAAAATGTCATATAATGTAGCCCTGCACTGGTAAAACTGTTCTGTTTGCTTCAGAAACACTACTATAGTTCATACAAACAAGCTGCTGAGTATCAATGGTGGAAATTGAAAAAAGGCTAAATGGCACAGGATAAGTAATGGATAACAGATAAGATTATGTTCTACAGAGCTTATCTGCTATCTGCTGTGTAAGCCTTTTCTCCTTTGCATATCCGCCCCCATTGCTACACAGCAACTTATTTATATAAACAATAGAAGTGTTTCTGAAGCAAACACAGCAGTTTTACTAGTGCAGGGCAACATTGCATTATATTTTCATTACTTTAAAAAAATTTCATTTTTTGATGTTACTGGTCCTTTAACAATTTGACCCATCCATGCCCAACTCAATCTCAAATAGAAGAATTAGGGACACCGATATCACAAGAGGAAATTATAACAATTATAAAAACCTTAAAAATAAACAAAGCCCTGGGACCTGAGGGGTTTACCAATGCCTTCTACAAAACTTTTTCAAATATACTTGCCTCACATTTGTTGTGTTTATTTCAAAATATCAAGGACATGGGGAAGATAGATAAGGAATATCTCCAAGCTCAAATAGTCACAATCCCCAACCAGGGAAACCCCCTGACTCATGCCAAAATTATCCTCCGATAGCATTGCTAAACACAGTTAAGATCTACACAAAGCTCCTAGCCCTAAGACTTAACCGAGTCCTGCATTCTTTAATTGACCCAAACCAGGTGGGGTTTATACTTCACAGGCAAGGCTCAGACAGTACACGTAGATTCCACAATATCATACATATCCTCAAAAGGCAGGGGTCCCCGGTACTTTTATTATCTTTTGATGACAAGAAGGCGTTTGATAGAGTAAATTGAAAATACATGGAGGAGACCCTCAATCAATACGGCTTGGGTCCATACTCCCCTTATAGTGAGCACCTTTCTATCAACAATGGCACAAGACAGGGATGCCCCTTATTTGCGTTAATGGTAGAACCGCTAGCCAAAGGATTAGAGAAAATGCTGATATAATAGGTGTGGTTACTCATACAGAACAACATAAAATAGGGCTCTATGCAGATGACCTACTGTTATCCTCAAAAATATCACAGTCTCATTACCCAACCTGTTTAAAGAACTAGTAGAGTTCCAAACCATCTCCTGGTATAAAAAAAATCAGTCCAAAACACAGGCACTCCCCCCGTTTAATATACTACATCAAAGCCTTCAAGGGTATAAGCATGCATATAATTTTGATTGGAGGCACACCTATATAACATATCTTGGCCTTAAATTTTCCAGCAAAGACCCAGCTAAAATTTACAAACAGATAGAAACAGAATGTGCTAGATGGAAAATAACAGCAGTCTCTTTGTTCGGGAGAATTGTCTCGATTAAAATGAACCTTCTGCCGAAAATACTATGCCTTTTTATACACTACATATAGCATTACCCCCGCAATATTGCCCAGCAATGCAGAAAATTATAAATAGATTTATTTGGGCAAACAGACCCCCAAGAATAACCTTTTGCTGTGCACAAGTACCGAGGAGTTCTGGAGGGTTGGGGATCCCTAATGTAAGGATGTATTATTTTGCAACAATGTTAGAAATGGTTGTTTGGCTACACTCTCCACCATGTTATAGGGACTGGGTAGACCTTAGAGTCTGCTTTTGCAGAAGAAGGTAAATTGATCCAACCTTTCTGGCTTTCCAAACATCACAGACCTTCTACCACAAATTTGCTACCAACAACTAAGGTATTGCTACAAATATGGGATGCTGTGAACCAAAAACTCAAATTAATGACTTTCCGTGACCAATGAAACCTATTACAGCACTGAATCATATAATCCCAAACATCAACCTACGCATATGGGAGACCAAAGGAATCACCACAATTGGCCATATATATTTCTCAACCTATTTGAAGAGGTTTGAGGACCCGGTTGATAGATTTGGACTTCCAATTACTCAACATTATACATTTCTCCAAATAATTCACTTCCTACAATCCTATCTTACAAATTTGAAAATCATGAGACAAAATACCAGAATGTCGCACCTCTGCAACAAAGCAAGAGATGGCAAGGCAATTATCTCAGATTGCTATAGACAGTAACTACAATTACCAGAAGACTTAAATTTTTCATATATGCAGAGGTGGGAAGATGATTCAGTTCACAGCTGATCAATGGCAAAAGTGCCCTTCAGCCTCGAAAGCACTTTTGCCAGATGGCCAGATGGTAACTCACCCCTCAACGAATAGCCAAAATAAACCCCCAGCATTCTCAACGATGTTGGAGAGGATGTGGTACAGCTTGGTACAGCCATTCTGGACACAAGTATTTGACATGCTACAAACAAGGCTGGATTGTACATATCTTCAATGCAACAACCACATTTACAGCACAACATTGGAAACTAAATATAACTCCTAGCATGAACTGTCTAATTCAACAGATCAACATGAGGGAAAATATTGAAAGAATGACAGCAGGATCGTTGGAGGCTAAAACTAAATGTGCCCAGATATGGAACCCATGGCATCCCATACATGAAACATGAGACTTTACCCCAGGCTTTACTTCATATCAGCAATGCAGAAAGTGCAGATATTAGATAAGGGTATATTAATAAGATACATCAAACAAGGTATAAGCCATGTACTACCCCAATTTTATTTTATTTAACTTTTCCTTTACTTCTATATTTTTGTTTTGTGTTGTTCTGTGGTTAACAGGCTCTGTAATGAGCATCTATGACTGTTTATTTCACTTATATTAACTACACAGACAGCATGTTTGTTTTAAAGCAATTCAATAGGTTCAATCTGGTGAACTTTCCTATTGAATTTTTTTTTTAAAGGGGTAGTACTTCGACCATCGAATATTCGAATACAATAAATTTTAATATTTGAAAACAATTAAATTCCAAAATTCTAATTATTCGAATCGGTCAAATATTGAAAAGTTGCCTCATTTGCATATTCGAAAATTCAAATCTTTTTGAAATTCGATCGAACTTCGAATCCTTCATGTGAATTTAGTAAATTTGCCCCTTAGTATAATGTAGAGAGTGATATTCTGAGACAATTTTTTACTATTGGTTTTCATTTTTTATTGTTTGTGGTTTTATAGTTATTTAGCTTTTTATTCAGCAGCTCTCTAGTTTGCAGTGTCATCAATTTGGTTTCGAGGGTACAAATTACCCTAGCAACCCTGCATTGATTTGAATAAGAGACTGGAATATGAATAGGAGATGGACTGAATAGAATGATAAGTAATAAAAAGTAGCAATAACAATACATTTGTAGCCTTACAGAGCATTTGTTTTTAGATGGTGTCAGTGACCCCCATTTAAAAGCTGCAAATAAACAGAAGAAAATTGCAAATCATTAAAAAAAACTATGAAAAATAAATAATGAAGACCAATTGAAAAGTTTCTTGGAGTTGGCCCTTCTACAATATACTAAAAGTTAACTTGAAGGTGAACCACCCCTTTAATAACTATTATACATAGAAGCCAGCTTTACTTTTGCAGAAGTATAACCTTCCTGTTTATATTTTCAGTCTTTTTTAACTTCATTATTACTCAACATACCATTTGTATACTTGAATATATAGGGGCAAATGTACAAAATTCACATGAAATTCACATGAAGAATCGAAGTTCGATCGAATTTGTATTAAATTCGAATTCAAATCTTCAGATATGCAAATTAGGCAAATTCGACCATCAAATATTCGAATTAGAATGATTTCAATATTTGAATTAGAATGATTCGAATATTTGAATTGAATTTTATTCGAATATTCGAATATTTGATGGTCGAATACTTCCCCTTTAAATTTTAATTTGACCACCTACTTCGCCAGATCAAAGCTACCGAATTGGGCATCATTATCTTTGATAGAATATGAAAAATTTGATCGATCGCTTAAAATCGTTTGAATATTCGATTCGAATTCAATTTTCGATATTCGATTCGAATTCAATTTTCGATATTCGATCATTTGATTGATCGAATTGTGGTAAAATCCTTCGAATTCGAAGGATTTTACTTCCCCACTATTCCCATGGTCGAATTTTTTTAGCATTCGAAATTCGACCAATAGTAAATCTGTTCTATTTAAGTACAGGAGAAAGCAGAAACTGGTGGATAACAAAAAGAGTTAGGAGGGTGATGTCCAACCAGGATCACTGGGTCTATAACAGCTATTGGGTCTGGAGATCTGGAGATTTAGTACATGAGCATTGATTATTTTCTTTACTCGATTATCCTGGAATATGATTTTTTTGTTTATAGTTATTTGTTGCCTTATATATTCTTTGACATGTAGAAGGCTGACCTATATCACAGTTCTCTCATGTATTAATAATTAATAATAAAATATTAATAATTTATGTTATTAGATGAGGGATGAGGATTTACTTAAAAGTAGGGCCTCAATAAAGAATTCCGAAAATGCCTGATAACTACTTATAGGGGAAAATTTACAAAATTCACGTGAAGAGATCGAAGTTCGATGGAATTCCAATCGTACGATTTTTTCGTAGGATCAAATATGCAAATTTGGCCACTTCAATCATCGAATACCGAAAATTCGAATGATCAAATATTCGATCATTCGACCATTTGATGATTGAAGGATTTTAACTTTAAACCTACCGAATACCAATAGAAGCCTATGGGAATCCCCAATTTTGCAAACACCTGCTCGAATACCATTCGTATGATTGAACGCCTCAATCGTTTGAATCATACAAATTTTTCGAGCGCTCGAAGGAAGAAGTACGATTTTTCTGTGAAATCGAACGATCGGTGTTCGATCATACGATTTCATCGAGAAATCGAATATCGAGGAATAAATAGCCTAAAACTATTCGATAAGCATTCAATAGTCGAATGCTTATTAAATTTCGAGGGGATTCGAGGGGTTTTTGGGTGAATTTTTGTAAATTTGCCCCATAAAATCTGCACTAATGGTTTTCCAGTAAACTTAAACCCAAATACTTGCCCCAGTGTTTCAAGCACTGTACTTTTTAAGATTAGGGATGCTAAAAATATGGAATCCAGGGAGAGTGTGATCAATACATTGTGTTCATATAAATATTTAAATATCAATGGTATGAAAAGGCATACAAAAATATTAATAAAAATGTTTGAAATGGTAATTTTAATTGCAAATACATATTTTACTTTGATAGAGTACATATAGATTATATTTCCTGCATAAGAGCACTGATGTATTTGGTGGCTATATTTTCCTATCCTCTGGACTATATTTTACTTATGCAAATACATTGGATGACAAAGTGATTTATTTTAAAATAAATTACATTCACAGAACATTGTTGAGTGAAAGGTCATGTTTGGTTTATTCGCTGTAGGAATAGGACACATCTTATGAGAATCCAATTACTGAGAGGAATGGTTCTAAAGATTTAATGCAGAATATTGTCCATGGCCACCTGAAACACAACCCTTGGGTCATTTAAGTTATCTAAGGGTTGCCAGCTTTCTTGGCTTTCTAGCAATTAACATCTTTGTCACAAGGGTGTGGTGTTTGAGGCAGATCAAAATGGAGTTGGGGCCGGACCAGGGTAGTAACCAATCAGTGGAAACCAAGAACACTACAAAGCGGGAAGTAGTGTTCTGACTATTATGTTGCACAGCCTATTCATCCAGTTTTTATTTATATACTGAACAATTACTTTAAGGGGCACATTTACAAAATTCGTGTGAAGGATTCGAAGTTTGATTGAATTTGATCGAATACCGATCGTACGATTTTTTCGGATATTTGAATATTCAAATTTTGCCTCTTCGATCATCGAATACCGAATTATTGAATAGATCGAATGATCGGATATTCGATCATTCGATGATGCCTACTTCGTCAGATTGAACCTACTGAATACCAATAGAAGCCTATGGGAACCCCCCCATAGGCTTTTTTTTTGCTAAGTCCTGTTCGAATACCATTCGTACGATTGAACGCCTCAATCGTTCGAATCATACAAATTTTTCGGAGGCTCGAAGGCAATAGTATGATTTTTACGTGAAATCGAACGATCGGTATCTGATCGTACGATTTCATAGAGAAATCGAATATCGAGCAAAAAGATAGCCTAAAAGCATTCAATAGTCGAATGCTTATTGAATATCGAGGGAATTCGAGGGATTTTTGCCAATTTTAGTAAATTTGCTCCTAAGTGTACAGTCTCTGTTTTTATCATTACAATATCAGTTTCTTATCATATAACCCACCCAAACACAGGAGCCAGTTTGAGTAATGAGCTTGTATTGATAAATGCAGCTCCTGGAGTACCTTAGACCCTGGTCACACAGAGCTCTTCTGCAGCTCCATATGGCTGCATTGTCAGGCACTAGTGATGGGCGAATCTCCCGAGATTCACTTCGCCGAAAAATTAGCGTCGCGTCAAATTTGGTGCGTCACATCATTTCCGACGCGCGTCGCATCATTTTCGGCCTGGTTATTGTCAGTTGTATTTTGTGTATTAGCTGTGGCATGATCTGAGTTTCTTGTTCCTTGGATGGGCGCATTATCTCTCAGAAAAGATTATGATGTTTGCATCTGGTTGTCCTCACTATCTACTGACAACTGCCTATTTGTACTTTTGTAAATTTTCTTTTGCCTCTCATGCATCTTTTTATTCTGTTGTCTGTACCATTTATGTAGGATCATTGTGGTAAAACTTAAGCTCCCATGCAGGTAATGTTGTTTGTATTTGTCTTGAAAGGAAATCTCTGCTGGAGATTTGCCTCCTTCCAGGACTGTTGCTCTCTAATTTAAGAGTGCCACTTGGTCCAGACTGGAACGAACAGCTTTTTTCAACAACTGTTTTATAATCTTTACGCCACACTCTGCAAGTCCATTACTCTATGGGAATATTGGGCTTGAAGTGACATGCTTGAATGCAAATTATTCTGTGAATCTTACAATGTCTTTTCCTATAAATTGAGAACTATTATCTGTTCTTACTTCCCTTGGTATTCCATAGCTGCAGAAATGTGTTTTAAAGGGCATGTAAAGCCCAAATATGATAAGTATTTAAAACAGAGGCTGTCTTACTACAAGTCTTCTGGTGCTCTGTATGCAGCTTTCTGTGCTTTCATATAGCACCTCTGTTGATCCGGTTCCACAAATACTGTTCAGTAGGTGTGTTGATTTTCCCAGTGTGCCTTTCTTCCCATCACGACTCAGGACTTTGATTCTGCGCAGTTCGTCTCTCCAATACTCCTGAGCAGGCTCATATTGCTCTGTGTCTTCCCTACCTACGTCATTGTTAACCTCTGGTCTGCCCACCCTCTTTGCTACAGGAGCCAATCTCAATTTTGAAAACGGGTTGCCATAGCAATGCTCATTTTCAAATGGGAACGTTCGCATTGATGTCTACAGTGTAGTTCTGCAGCTTGCTGAGCAGATTATGTGAATATCGATTGTATTTCTATTGATTTTACTGCGCTGTTTTCAATTTTGTTCTATTAACTTTTTTGTACTGAGCTACCTCACTTTGCCAAAACCCCACACTGTTAATCGGGTGTCAGGGCTTACTAGTGTATAAGCTGTGGAAGGAGCGTGATTGCGTAATGCGGTCAAGTTGAAAAAAATATGCATGCGCATTTTGCAGAAACCTCAGGCGGAAGTGATGTCGGCGGATTTAAAATGGCCGCCGCAAACAAAGACATTCAGTCCGGACTTTGAAAGCCTGAACCTGGAATATGGTAGCGCATCCGGAAAAACTAATATAGCGGTTGGGGAGGCACAGATGTGGGTAATCGAATAAAGGTTAGAGCATTTGAAGCCTTTCCTTGTCCTTTAAGTATTATGCATACCTCAAATGATGTGCTATTTTTTAATTTTCAAACTTTTGGATAATAGGAGTATGCATCTAATATTGCCAAATACTCCTTTCCATTCAACATGAATATATCAACTCCAGTTGTATCACAGGGACCACATGGCATTTCTCTCTGTATTACGGGCTCCCTTGGAAGTGCTGGAGTAAAGGTTTGACAAGTGCAGCAATATCCTCATTTTGCCAGTTTTTTGCATTTTTTAATTCCAAGATGCCCGTCATGTATTATGGTTAGCATGTCATTTCACAGAGATGAAGGCACACAATTTCAGATCCTTTGAGCAATACTCCATCCCTTGTAGAAAGTTAATCACAATATTGATGATTTGACATTGGAAGATATTTTTTGGCATTGTTTGAATATAATGCAGTTAGTAGATGATCGTCAGAGGCAGTGCTTGTTTTAAATTTATCCCACATTTTTTCTGATACTGCTTTCCTAGCCATAGCACTATTAATATGTATTTCCACCCACACTTGATTCCTTTTCACTGTCTGATGCAACAGTGTCCTCATTCCATGTCCTAGATAATGCATCTGCTACTATAAGGAACCAGCCTGGTGTATATTTCTGTAATTTCAATTACAAATGTTGAATTTATGGAGGAGCTTTCCATAGTTATTTCTCTGTGATGGTAAGTAGTGGCTTGTCATCTGTTTCAACTATAAATTTTGTTCCATACACAAAGTTGTGGATTGCTTCACATCCAAAAGCAGTACCAAGAGTCTATTTTTCTATTTGTGCATATTTGCACTCTTTGTGTGTGTGTGTGTGAATGGGCATGATGCATAGGCAAATGGCTTTCCATTCCTTACCATATTGTTATAGTAGAACTGCACCTATTCCATCTTTTGATGCATCTGTTGATATTTTTGAAGACCAGTGTACAGTATGTCAAAATATTGCAGAGTCTGTGCACAACAAAAAATGTCTTGTAGTGGTTTGAACTCATTTTCCTGCTTCACTGTCCACTTCCACTCAGCGTGCTTTAGCAATAAGCTCCTCATTTGGGGAGTTGCAAATGTACTTGCCAAGATAGTTTAGCATACCCATTAATCTCTGCAGTTCTTTTTTTATTACTGGGACTCACCATTCTTTTAATTGCTAGAACTTTTGCAAGGTCTGGTTTCACTCCACTGTGTAGGTACACAATTTCTGCTTCTCTTAATCTGAATCTGATAACCCCATTTAAAGAGGTTGTTCACCTTTGGGACAATAAAGCTAGTTTAAAAGCCCATGTCATAAAAAACGTTTTTGTCATTTATCTTTATGCAAAATCTACCAGTTCTCTCTCCTATGAATCCGAGATTGTGGGACAGGCTCTGTGTAAAAACGACAGGTTGCCATATAAGGAAGTTGAGGATGGAACCTGCACAGAGCATGCTATCTCTCTCTTTGCTTAATTTGCATATTGTTGATCCGATTGGCTGAATCTTGCCAGCCAATGGAATTGAAGATATGCAAATGAAGCAGGAGAGAGAGCTAGCATGCTGTGTACAGAGTCAACTTCCTTATATGGCAACCTGTTGTTTTTTTTTTTTTTCACAGAGTGTCAGTGATCCCAAAACACAGAAGAGAACTGAGAGATATTTGGCAGAGATGATCCATAGCTTCTATGGTGTGTATCTCTGAAAGCAAACATTTTAGGTAATAAAGATAAATGACAAAAACGTTTTTTATGACATGGGCTTTTAAACTAGCTTTATTGTCCCAAAGGTGAACAACCCCTTTAAGGCATCTAAGATTGTAAATATTTTAGCATTTGCCATTTCACCCAGGATTTTATTCCGAGTATATTAAAATGTTCTCTTCTTATTTTTTCATTTAGCTCTTTGGGATCCAAGCACAATCTCAGGGATCCATCTTTTATCTCTACAATGACTAAAGAATGTAACCAAGCTGAAGCTTTAAGTCTTTCTCATTTAGCAGTATATCTATGTTTCTTTGTGGTGATTCTTCCACAAAAATTATTTGTTTACCAGTCCCAACTTCTCACATGGATGTGCACCTAATAGGTGGCAGTAATTGCAAGAGACTACTGCAAATTATAGTTTTTAATTTGCTTCCATTTGCAGGTTTCTCCAAATTTTAATGTGATAATGTTTGCTTCTGCCCGTGTCCACTTTATACTTAATCAGGGAGCCATTTGTATTAATGTCTATAGTCCATCTTTTACTGACAGCACTTACATTGATCTCCTCCTGACTCTCCTCACTGCTGCTGTGCATCACTTTTTTTCCTTTGCCTTTCTTAAAATCATATTTACTTGTGTAAGCCCTTGTTGTGGCCACTCTTCTCACTTGAGTAACCTTCTCTTCACTTCTAATTCCTGTTAGTACTTTGAGTTCAGCTGTTTGACAAATTCTTATAGTTTTTTTCTAATGTAAGATCCTGTTCCCTTAACAATCTTTCTTGCACTTTTTGATCATTACATCCAATTACAACTCTGTCTCTGATAAATGAATCTCTCAGATGACCAAAGATACATGTTCTACTTTTTAGCTTGAGGTCTGTTATGTGTTCCTCTATGTTTTCAATAGTAGGCTGCACTTTGGAGTTAAAGATAAATCTCTCATATGTCCCATTCACCATAGGGGTGCAGTAATCAAATTTTCATGTTCATCAAGTTGAAATGCATTTACTATTTGCAAAGCTTTTTTCCCCTGCCACTTTCTGCATACTGGGCTGTGTTATATTGTTAGTAACTTTCATGTATAGTTACAGTCTCTGCTTAAAGATTTTCCATGCTTCCCCAACATTTCCCACAAACTTAACTGGAGCAGGTAGATGTAGACTGTCTGTCCTTATTTGTGCAGAGACTTTGGACTTATCTGTTGGAATTTCTTATTGGACTTTTAATTGGTTCAGCAATTACTGGTTTAATTAATTGTTAATTGGTTCATGAGGGAGCACATTTAAATGTTTTCTGTACCACATATGCACTATGCCAGTGAAATTCTTCAAATTTACCAAGGAGGTTGCCGATTCCCCCATCACCAAACACCAAGAAGGAGGTCATTGGTAGTGTAAGGTGTGCGGTTCCCCCATTGCTTTGCTCCTTTTGCAGGTTCTGACATGATTCAGGTTCCATCTACTGAGTGGATCCACTTTTGGTAACGTGTTGTACTCCTTAATAATGAGATTCTGGGTTTTGCTATAGCAACTTATTTATCAAAATAAAGGGCAGGAAGAAGCATGGCTCTCTGACTCTAAAGCTCAGTATCTACTTGTTACTTTATTAATATCAACAAATATCAACACACTGGGCCCCCAACATATCCAGAGATTGTCCTGTTTTACCAATATATCTTGGACCGCAGGGTCTGCTCCCTCTGTAGTTATGATCCTGCGTAGATCGACTCAAAAAAGCATTTTTTGTCCCATTCTCCACTCCATATACTTGCATTCAGACTGTGTCTGACAGTAAGTCTATATGGAGCCTTGGAATATAAGCCTGTGGAGAGAAACAGAGCCAATGATATGTGTGACCTTACTGGATAGCTTTTAAGCACACTCAATTTTAAGGGATAGATTTCGAATAGACAAAAATTTGCCCATTTAATTTTTTCAGGGGGCCATTTTTGATCAAAAATGGACCTATTTCGATCTAATATGTCCATTTTCGATCGAATAAAAATAATTTAAATGCACCGTTTGATTAAAACTATTTGAATTTTTTTAAAAAACTTCGATTTTCCTGGACTTAGAAACATTTTCAGGAAAGCTTCCAGGAGGTCTCCCTTAGGCAATGACAATTCAGCAGCTTTAAGGTGGCGAAGTGTTGAATTCAACGTTTTTTTAAAGAGACAGTACTTTGAAATTAGAATTTTCTATTTTTTTCAATTCAAATCGAATTTTGGGCTATTCAATAGTCGAAGTATCCCAAAATTACGGCGAAATTTGAATTTTAAAAATTCTAATTTTATTAAAAAATTCACTTCGACCCTTACTAAATGTGCCCCTAAGTGTTTTAAGTGTAACAATTCACTTTCCACATGTATCCACAGCTATTTGAGCACAGCAGTGCTGGCTTCATACCATGTCTTAAGAGTTTTTAACTCTGAAGGACATCTGAGGGACATTTGTAAGGATAGAAATAGACCCGCCCATTCATATTGCGAAAGGTTTCCCACATGAATAAATGAAAAGCCCAACTGAAAGGGAATCCACGTGAGTTTTCTATAAGCACAGTAGATAGACTGGAAAGTCTGGATTTGCCCTGGAATTGATTTGAGAGCATTCTGTAATTTCATTTTATTCTTTATTCTTTGGCGTTTAAGAGAATGCAGCTCCAATGCTTAAAACCTTAAATAATTTGCAACCAAAATCAAGAGGAACCAAAAGTTATTTTGGCTTGGGTGCCCTTGCATCACTGTTGATTTATTTGTCATTCAACATATAGTTGCCCACAATGATTAAAAGGACATTGCACTGACCAATTAAGTATTTACAAAATGTTACACAGATTGTAGAACTCTTCTTTGTGAGTAAAACAAAGTAGATATTTGTATCTGTCGAAAATAGATAAGCATAGTCAATGTGCAATAAAATAAATGTTTTACCTAGTAAAACCAACCAACTAAGCCAGGCCTTGACTGGGATTCTAAATAGGCCCTGGCATTTCAAGTACGCAGAAGTCCAAAAGCCTTCCACTAGCTCACTAAATAGTGACTGTCTATGGCATCTTACAGCAGCCCCTCCATTTGTTGTTCACACCAAAACTGATAAACCAGAACATAAACATTGCCAAAAGATGATTCTAACATGCATATATGCATCATTATCTTTTATTTAGAAGAGCTGATGTTAACACAGTATCTGACTGGGATCCCAGGGGCCCACCAGAAACCCTTAGGCTGAGAGCCCACTTTCCAAACTATTATACCTCCTCTCCTCACTCAACCTTTATGTTCTCCTACTCTCTTTTCACTAAATACTGTACTAAACTCTATTCTTCCATTCAGCCTCTTTGTTCCCATAAATAGGGAATGACCATGAAATATGCAAAATGTTTAGAAGCAAGAGGCCCACTGACACCTGGGCCCACCGGGAGTTTTCCTGGTATCCCGGTGGGCCAGTCCCACACTGTGTTAACACAATGATTTACACTGCAAATCATTCACACAAGTTCCTGATCCAGTTCACATCCACTATAATCATTTTAATCAGGAGTCAGTTAATCTGCCTATATGTTAAGCAACCAGACTACATGAGTAAAAGTATATCTGTCCCATGTGCTTATAAATAATGCTGGCCACACATGTTTTCAACTGATATCCATGTGATATGGATGGATATCAGGCATGTTTAAATATCAAATCTACCCATTCACCATAGCTAACAGTGTGAGGCATGTTGGCAGATGATGAAGTGCTTCCCCTTTTGCTGTTCAGATCACTTGTGCTGTCTTCTGTGTAACCATGCATTGCATTGTGTATGGGTTTAAAACATTTGGCCCATGGACTTATTTTTTGGATCATACAAGGTCATATTTGGCTGCCTTTAGATTTTCCAGAAAGTAACCCACCAGCACACCCTGGCCTCTTGTGATAAGAAGAGGGAATGGCACCCTCCTAGAATACTAGAGACACAAAATAACGGCACACAAGACTCATGCAAGTGGGCATAACCTCACATTTCATTAAACACACAGGGGTCCACATTCATGGCCAACATATCAGGGAGTCCTTATATAGATGAAAAACACAGATATGTAGACAAATTAGACTCGCTGTGCTCAATAAATAGGTTTTAATGAATACTAATGGGAAAAAAAAAAAGAATGTATGTAAATCCTACCCATAATCATTTTATATTTCAGCTATTTATTTTCTTTTTAAATGCTTCCTTTTTTTACTTTTTAGCCCCCACTTTACAATCAGATGTGTGGTCAGTTACTGTTTGTAACAGATAAAAACAGGGACACACACAGTATGGTTGCTCAAGTCTCTTTTTCCCCTTGATTATGTCAGTTTTTATTTGATGCTATTTTTAGCTTCTAATTCTTGGCCTATAATAAATGTTGCAGGAAAGGCAAGAAGAGATGCCCAATCAGGTGCTCACGCTGAGCAAAATGGCAGTAAATTATGCCCTAATAAAGAGTTCACGTGGTCCAACATTTAAGCATTGTCTGTGTCAGTGCGAAACCAATTCACTGTGTTATTTTGTATGAGTTGTGAATGGGGACACTTAGCACTGCTTATTTCAGGATAAAAGAGGGATCAATCTGTAAATGATTCCAAATACTTAATTTTTTTTTCTGCTTGTCTTGGCCCACAATAATTTTCCAGCAATATTTCTGCATCTTGAGGTGGTATATTTTGGGTGTAAGAATACAAGCTGTATTAAATATGCATTGCTCTTTGGAAAATATTAGACATTCTGGTACAATATGGAATGTTAAAATAAGACAAAAAAGAACATTTTCTTGCAGACTTCATTATATGTGTCTTTAGTTATAACCTCTGTGGCTGTAAGTCCATACTTCCTGGTTATAAAGATAATAGGAAGTATAAGGTATGGTGAATATTGGGATTTGAAGGAGTTTACATATGTGTTTGTGTTAGGGGGATTCTGGTACATCCATAACAAATTGATGTATGGTGGGCATACATAGTTAGAACCACTCGTTTGGAAAGGTTGGCTAATGAGCAAGTCTAGGTCCAATTTGGCTACCTATTTCCTAGGGCATTCATGGGGGTGTCCAAATCAGACACATTTGACTTACTTGTTTGGATGTAGGTTGGTCCATGTAAGAATATGATGGCAGTGTAAGATTTTCCAGGGAAGATTTACAAGATGCTCATCAAATCTCACTGTAACTGACTAACTGTTACCACAGACCCCCTCTCCCCCTTTAGTGGTCCCTAATTCTTTCTCCCAATACAGTTCAAAGATTATTCTTGCTTGCTACAAAATTCCCTCTCTTGGCAATCTAATATCAAAGTTAAGAGGAGAGCAGCACATCACTCATAGTGTAAAACCTTTTATTTGTTAAAAATTATAAAATTAATGCTTAAATCACTTCAAAGTTAGACACTCTAATAATCTGCTTTAGATACAACAACATATTAATATTATTAATTATTATTATTAAAAATAATAATAATAACATGCATTTATATAGCACCTACATATTGTGTAGCGGAGACTGTATAGAGAGTAGCAGAAGGAAGAGGACAGGTAAGAGGGTTCCACAGAGGCAGAACTAGGTGCTGAATCCCCTTTTAATGAGTAGGAGCACCTTACAGTCCAGTCCTAATTCAATCCAAAAATTCTTAAAGAGGAACTCCAACCAAAAACTGAACTTTCTCATAATGAAAGAAAATTTCAAAGCAACTTTTCACAGATTCAGTGGTTTTAAAATTATTTGTAAATGTAATTGCTATTGAAAGCAGGATTTCTGTATTACTTTCTGCTCGCTCTACAGTTCTATTAAAAAATGGCAGATACTGCTTTCAATATCTTTCAATGTAACACTATTTTGGGCTATATTAAGCTATAATATGTTATGTCCATCTGAACACAGTAGAGCAAGAGTTACACTTGACTCATAGGTGGAAGGTATTATGGGAGGTGTAGTAGAACTGCAATTAACTTAGAATTTTGTGTTTAAAAATAAAATATGAACACCAAGAGGTTCATGCAGCATACAAACAAGTTTATTGTCAGAGACAATGGTCCACAGAGTTAAATACTCACACATCCACAGAGGCAAGATGGTAAATATCAAGACAGTCAAGTAGAGGCAGCACACTGTGGCAAGGGACATTTAAGGTAGGCTATAAAAACCCCTAGTGGTTTGGATTCCATACAGCAAAATGGATCAGGGATAACACTATGCACAGCTGCAGTTCCTTCACTTTAGGCAAATCAGAGCCTAGGGGAGAGCTACTCCCAGCTATCAATCCTTGTTGTAGCACAGGTTGCTCATTCTATCTAGATATGACTTACTTTCCTAAAAAATATTTAATGTGCCAATACTGATAAGTATATTTTAATTGAGATGTCTGACTTCTATAGATCAAAAAACCACAGCAGTAAATTACCACAGTGTCTAAGCACTTTAACATAATTTGGCTTTCCAAAGTAAAAAAAATGCTCAAACTTATTTGCCCTTGATGCTGCTGACTGGCATTGCTTGCTACAGCCAAGTTTTTTATCTTCAAGGACTCCAAGGTCCTTTTCCATTATGGATTTGCCTAGTGCAGTCCCATTAAGGGTATAAGTGGCTTGGATATTTTTACTCCCAGGTGCATGACTTTACATTTATCAACATTGAATCTCATTTGCCACTTAGCTGCCCAGATTGCCAGTTTGTCAAGATCCTGTTGCAAGGATGCCACATCCTGGATGGAATTAATTGGGCTGGATAGTTTTGTGGCATCTGCAAACACTGATACATTACTTACAATACCCTCCCCTAAGTCATTAATGAACAAATTAAATAAAAGTGGACCCAATACCAAGCCCTGTGGGACCCCACTAAGAACCTTACTCCAAGCAGAGAATGTACCATTAGCAACCACCCTCTGTACCCTATCCTGTAACCAGTTTCCTATCCATGTGCAAAGTCCAACAGATCTTAGTTTAGAAAGCAGTCATTTGTGGGGCACGGTACGAAACGCTTTGACAAAATCCAAATACATCACATCTACTGCCCCCCCGCTGTCCAGTATCTTACGTACCTCATCATAAAAGCAATCAAATCTGTCAGACATGACCTATCCTTCATAAAGTAATGATTTCTGCTCATAATGCCATTCACTTGGACAAAATTTTGAATGTGATCCCTTAACAAGCCTTCAAATAACTTGCTCAACACAGACATCAAACTTACTGGTTTATAATTGCCAGACTGAGATTGTAATCCCTTTTTAAATATTGGAATGACATCAGCTTTTCTCTAATTCATAGGTACTATATCACATGAAAGCGAATCTGAGAAAATCAGAAATAGGGGCCGGTTTAAAAAAGAGGGGAGGGTGTCAAGAGGCCTTTGTAGCCTTGCCACAAATCCGGCCCTTTATGGCACTGAAGATAGGAAGCCTCAGTAGGAGTAGTAGTCTGAGCATAGATCCTGTTATACAGAAGCTTACCTTAAAATGAACAACTTTTAGTATGATATAGAAAGTGATATTTTGAAACAAATT
The DNA here is from genome assembly GCA_024363595.1 of Xenopus borealis. NCBI lineage: Eukaryota > Metazoa > Chordata > Amphibia > Anura > Pipidae > Xenopus > Xenopus borealis. Next base: position 22,309,208 of record CM044448.1, read on the forward strand.
GCAACTGATTTTCATTTTATTATTTGTGTTTTTTTGTTATTTCACATTTTATTCAGCAGTTCTCCAGTTTGCAATATGAGCAATCTGGTTACTAGGGTCCACTAGCAGCCATGTACTGATTTGAATAAGAGACTGGAAGATGAATATGAGAGGGCCTGAGAAGAAAGGTGATTAGAAATGTAGCAGTAACAACAACAACAACAGGTTTTTAGCCTTATAAAGCATTTGTTTTTTTAGATGGGGTCAGTGACCCCCATCAAAAAGCTGAAAAGAGAATCCCTCAGATAAATTATGTTTTGGAGAAAGATTGAAGCGTAATAGTTTTGGGGCTGGTGGAGAACTTTTGGTAATTGATTTAAATTTTGAGGGGTGGATGAGGTAATTTTGTGATATATAAAGGGTTTTCAGCACACACATATTATACATTTGCATTTTCTAGTAAAGCTATGCTCAGTACAAATTCATGCTATGCTAACAAAGTTTTAAGGCAATGTAACCAGTCATATCAGTCCAATTGGCTTTTAGCTCTGACATCTAGCAGAGACATTATGGAGGTTGTAAGGGAGAGGGTGACCAGATGGTGTTGAATACAGCGAAAAAAGAAGGGTGTGTCAGTAACAATGCAAGAAGAAAATAATTATAGATTCACTGCTTAACGTTTCCCTTAGAAAATAGAGATAAAATAAAGGTTGTCCTTCCATTACATATACATAATATGTTGCTTCTTGCTTATGAAGAAATAATTTAGGAGCACAGGTCAAAGACAATCTGCCCAGTTATGTTTTTGTCTTTTGTGGTTTCCTAAGGAAGGCTTCAACTTCATCTATTTAATGATACTAGACACTAGACACTAGAACTGCTATGGAAGTTGTCAGTCCTTCTATGCAAGCATAGGCGTCTTTTATGTTTTCACCCTAGACTGATTGTTTTGCATGGTGCTCTGCTTCTTGCAACCTGAGGCAAAGCTCTTTGGGCACCTAGAAGGTCTGGACTGGAAATCTGTGCATTGTGGGAAATGCCAGAGGGACTTCTGTAAGATGTCATAGACAGTAATTATTAGGTGGGCTGGCAGGGCTGTTTGGGCCAGGGATGGAACTAGAGGTAGGTGTCAGGATCGCGCCGCCCGGAGGCTTACCTTAGCTCCGGGCGGCACGTCCTTCCTGCTCCGCGTCGCATCCACAATGGCGGCGCCCATAGCCGCCACGTGGATAGCGGCGCCAGATAGTGATGTCGTTGCGTCGCGCCTGACGCGATGACGTCACCGCGCTCGTTTTGGCGCTAAATTTAAGTATTTAAAGGGGTATTGGACGCCATTATGGCGCCCAATTATAGGACTTCATGCTGTGATCCTGGGTATGTTACTTTGATCCTGTTCCTGTCTTTTGACCATTGTTC
>CM044448.1:22313713-22327017 GCA_024363595.1 Xenopus borealis
GCCGGATAGTGACGTCATCGCGTCGCGCCTGACGCAATGACGTCACCGCGCTCGTTTTGGATCGAAATTTAAGTATTTAAAGGGGTATTGGACGCCATTATGGCGCCCAATTATAGGATTTCATGCTGTGATCCTGGGTATGTTACTTTGATCCTGTTCCTGTCTTTTGACCATTGTTCCTGTATTTTTTGACCTTTGCTTGGACTTTGTTTATTTTGTTCCTGTTAATACATCTTTTTGCCTGGACCTGTCTGACTCCTGTCTGATCCTTGCATTGCTGCGTTATTGGACCTTTGAACCCCTAAGCTTCCTCCTTGGTCCACTACTTCCCCTGGGCGCCTAACGAAGGCCAACCCGTGACAGTAGGCAGAAGAGGCACCTGCCTAGGGCTCAACGAAAGGGGGGCGCTGGGCAGGTACCTGTCTTCTGCCTACCCCTAGTTCATGTTTGCTGCTCTCCCCTCTGGTGCTGTCCCTTGCCTACCTCCCCATCCTTCCGATGCTCTCCCTTCCATCTGATGCTCTCCCCTCTCCTCTGATGCTCTCTCCTCCCCTCAGATGCTCTCTCCCCTGCCTCCCTCCCCTCAGGCGAATGCATGCGCACTGCGCACTCATGATTGGGGGCATGCACGTGAACAGTGGTGGGAAGAGCTGAGGCCAGCTGGGTCATCTAGGGAGCCCAATCAACTTGGTCCAGCGCTAATTTGGGCCTCAGTATACTTGAAATGCCAGAGCATATTTTGAATTCTAGTCAAGACCTGCACCCATACCATGAAATAAAGGGATAACCTGCCCAGGCCCATACTGACAATCTTTAGATTCTGCTTTCAAATTAAACTCAGTCTAATATTTATGTTTTGAAATGCAGAGAAGTTCAGTACTATAAACTCAGTGCTCAATTGTTGAGAAACAGAACAATTCCCACAAAATAAGGGCTATTTCCTATCTCTCTGCTGATCTTCAAGTCCTTGCTTTTGACAGGGTACAGTTACAGTGTTCTTAGTTTTGTACAAAACATTGCTGATCCAAGATATTACTGGGGACAGTAATAAATTAAAATCTTTCCATTGTCTACTACCAAATTCAAGGAGCAAACACAATATGCAATAAAGCCCAATATGTGCAAAGTAATGCCACAATGTTGTGACTTGTGAGGTATCTTAAAGCTTCCAGTGTCGGACTGGCCCACCGGAATACCAGGAAAACTCCCGGTGGGCCAAGGTGTCAGTGGGCCCTCATGCTGCAAAACTTTTGGCCTATTTAATGGCCATTCCCTATTTCTATGAGAACAAAGAGGCTAAACAGATGGATTAATTGATTATAGTATGTAAAGTAAACAAACTAGGAGAATATAGGTTGGTTGAGGAGATGAAGAATATTAGTACTGAGAGTGGGCCCCTGGTCTAAGGTTTTATGGTGGGCCCCTGGTCTAAGGTTTTTGGGGTGGGCCACTGGTGTCCCAGTCCGATACTGAAAGCTTCATATTCCTACCAAGATCCCAATAAATATCTACTGATTCCATCCCAAAATAACAGTTATTTGCAAAAGTTGCCACAAGAACTTGAACTGAATAAAGTAAGCACATATTTATAAACCCCCTACATAGCAATGTAGAATGAATGGATTTATACATTGAATATACAGATTTATATAAAAAGCAACAAATAACCAATAAAAAAGAGCTGTACCCAAACGGGCTTGTGATCTAAAAGATAGTTCCAAAATACAAGCAGAATTGATAAGAATTGTGAATTATTAATACTGTCATGGGAAAACATCTTTCTTTCAAAATGCACTATAATCCATTTCTCAAAAGAGCAAATAGATTTTTTTATGTTCAGTTTTGAAATCTGACATGGGGCTAGACATTTTGTCAATTTCCCAGCTTCCCCTGGTCATATGACTTGTACCTGCACTTTAGGAGGGAACTGCTTTCTGGCAGGCTGTTCTTTTTCCATCTCAATGTAACTGAATGGAACGCAGTGGGACATGGGTTTTTACTATTGAGCGCTGTTCTTAGATCTACCAGGCAGCTGTTATCTTGTGTTAGGGAGCTGTTATCTGGTTACCTTCCCATTGTTCTGTTGTTAGGCTGCTATGGGGCAAAAGGGAGGGGGTGATATCACTCCAACTTGCAGTACAGCAGTAAAGAGTGATTGAAGTTTTTCAGAGCACAAGTCACATGACTTGAGGAAGCTGGGAAATTGACAATGCCCCATGTCAGATTTCAAAATGAAATATAAAAAAATCTGTTTGGTCTTTTGAGAAATGGATTTCAATGCAGAATCCTGCTGGAGCAGCACTATTAACTGATGCATTTTGAAAAAAACATTTTTTTTTCATGAAAGTATCACTTTAATAACATTTTTTCATGAAAGTATCACTTTAATATAAACTGATTAAAGGGCACTGGTGAGACATACAAAAGTCAGTAAAGGAAGGAAAAAGAAAAAACTGAAAATACTACACTAAAAACATCACGAAAGTGGGATAAACCTTGATGAGTCTGCTGAATAGAAAATATAATGATTAATAATTAATTAAATAAGTTTGTTAATGGCAATTAATAATATAAATATAAATGGTAGTTGGAGTCCATTTTAAACAAATAATTACAGTTTTTTAAAAAATTATTTCCCTTTTCTCTATAATGATAAAACAGCACCTTGTATTTAAGGGTAATTAAGATAGAAATATCCATTATGGTAGCACATCTTATTGAGTTTATTTAATGCTTAAATGTTTTTTAGCAGGCTTAAGATATTATAGTATAAATTAGTGAAAGATCCCTTATCCAGAAAACCCCAGGTCCCATAATCTTACACTTGTACAAGCAGATCTTATTTGTGTCAAAGCTAGACAATAAACCCTGGATTCCTTTAGGTGAGCAGCTACAAATGATGTGGCAACCAGTAAAATGCATAAGCTAGTTTCTCGCACATTTGACATGCACATCAAGAAGATGTGAGTGTCATCTTTACATTAATCTCCCCAAGAGGGGCCACTGGACCCCTAGGCTTATCAGGGACATTTAAGACGGTCAGCATGAACATCAGAGGCTGGAACCCAAGATCTATCCTCGGGACCATATCCTTTCCAGTGTACTAGTTTTCCTCTGGAAAGATGGGAATTCAATAACCTTTGCACCAAATATTCTGGCTGACATTCAACAGAAATTGGAGGAGGAGAAGAACTCTGTCTCTGGCAGACTTTAATAAAGAAACATGAAAAGAGTTAAAAATTCTGAGTTCAGGAAGGAGTTCTGAGCAGACATTGCTGGGGTTAATAATTTCATATACTGAAAAGGGAGCAATTCATTTGGATCCTAGCTTAGCAGAAGGGACTTTCAATAGAATAATTCTGGATGATAGCCAGATCCTATCACCATCCTCTCTTTTGGGCAGCTACTGCTGAAGACGAGCAGGGCCGGGCCAAGGGGTAGGCAGAGTGGGCATTTGCCTAGAGCGCAAAGCTGGGAGGGGTGCCAGGCACGTACCTGCTCTTTTGCCTACCCCACGTCCGGTCTACTCATCCCCCGTCCTCTTCTGGTGCCTATGCGTATTTGCAAGCCGATTGGCACTTCTGCACATGCGCGCCAGCATTATCTCGCATGGAGTGCCGCTGGCGCGCATGCGCACTCAGCCGACGCTGCGCCCGGCCAGGTTGCCTAGGGTGCCTGTCCAGTGTGGCCCGGCTCTGAAGACGAGTCTTGGACCCCTTACCAAATCTTAGAAAAGTGGTCAACCAATAAGTTGGCAGCAGGAACATATGCGGAATGATCAGAAAATGAAAAGGCTCGAGGATGATAGCCAAAAACAGTACTATTGAGTGGCATTATTGAATGCAAACTCAGTCCACGTAAAAAAATCTGCCCAAAGTGATTGATTATTGGAGACATATCTGAGATATTGCTCCAATGATTGATTTTTACTTTTCGTCTGGCAATTAGTTTGCTGAAGGTACGCAGAGGAATAAGACAAATCAGTACCCATAAGGGAACAATCAGTCCACTACCACCCAATTAACAATATTCCCTATAGATTCCCTTTAGAGGAAGGTAATTTCACAATGAAATTCATGGAGAAACGGGTCCATGGCCTTTCTGGAATAGGAAGCAACTGTAGCAGCCCCTGAGTTAAAGACTTGGAAGGATTTGAATATTGACAAACTATGCAAGAATTAATATAATAACCAGTATTGTGTCTCAATGTTGGCCGCCAAAGAGTGCAGGACAAAAGAGAACAGTTTTAACTGTGGCACAGGTACCCGGCTATTTAAGAATTATGAGTCTCAACCAAAACCACCTCACAAAGGTTTTCAGGAACAAAGGGTTTGCCTGGAGGTATGTTAGGAGGTAAACTAACTTGGGCTTCAGACAAAGAGGCATACTGATCAGTGTCTTCTTCTTGGCATATAGACTCTTCCAACAATCCAATCACAACGGCACATTGTAACTCTTCAGAGAGGTGACATCTGAAATTCACAGAGGTGTTGATTCTGTGTAGTTACAGTGATAGGTTTACCACTGTGTCATGCAACTCCTACAAAACAGGTGTTACTTGTGAGAGTTGCATGAATGGATGTGTGGATAGTTCTGAAACCGCTGGGGAACAGCATTGCATGTAGCAGACAGGTGATGTCGAAGGCCCCCGCCTCTGTTCAGGAATGGTTTCTGACACTGAGTCCAAGGACAAGGAGCATAAACATTTCAGAGGAGCTTTAAAAGGGTGCGTCTACCCAGATTGGGCCTTTGTCAGAACAGCAGCAACCGAGCCCAACAGGAACAGCAAAAGAAATAACCACCTGGAGACACATAGTAAGCGAAACATAGTCTTTCCATATGTAGCTGGAGTGTCAGAGAAACTCAGGAAGATTTTCAACAAACACCACGTCCCTGTGTTTTTCAAACCTAGCAACACACTGAGACAAAAACTGGTACACCCAAAGGATCCAACTCCTAAAGGAAAATAAATTAATGTGGTATACGCAGTGCAGTGTAGTGATAAGTGCACTGATCTATACATTGGGGAGACAAAACAACTGCTGAGTAAGCTAATGGATCTGCATAGGAGGGCGAATGCCACAGGGCTGTCTTTCTACACCTAAAAGACAAGGGACACTCTTTTGAAGATAGCAATGTCCAAATCTTGGATAAAGAAGACTGCTGGTTTGAAAGAGGCGATTCATGTTAAGGTGGAGAAACCATCCCTGAACAGAGGCGGGGGGCTTCAACACCACCTGTTTGCTAAATACAATGCTATTCTAACATCTGTTCCCCGTCAGTTTCAGAACTATCCACACATCCATTCAGAGCCCGGGGGTGTATGCCATCTGGCCCTGGCACCTTATATTAATATTAAGGTGCCAGGGGTGCCATATTAATTTATATTAAAGCTAAATATAATTGCAAGACATCTGTAAAGATAAGTTCATTACATGTGGCCTTGAACTGAATCTCAACAGACAGTGAGTCATGTGACAAGACAACAATCCTAAATACACAAGTCGATCTACCAAAGATAAAAACCTAAAAACAAAAGAGAATGCTCTGGTTAGAATCAAACCTAGGACTGCAGCACTGTAAGGCAGAAAAGCTACCCATTGGCCAATCATCTAATACAAAAGATCCATTAAGTGGCAATTGAATGATCAGCATTGTGATGTTTTCCCCTTGCCCTATGACACACTATAAAAGAATGGTAGTATTTGAATGCTTCTCCCACAAGATGCATCACCATATACAAGGCCACGTATATTTCCAATTAAAACTCCTCTTTGTTTCCAGAGGAGCTGTATGAAATATGTAGACTCGGAGTGCTGTGACTGCAAGTTCCTTAGATGGTCATGGAAGCCTTGGGTCCCCTTTGGAGCCATAAAGTAGAAACCAGGTCTGGCAGAGAATTCCAGGTTTAATTTACACATTCTCTTCACAAGGCTTTATTATTTAAAATTATGTTTACAGAAGAAATGTGCATGAGCATGCCATGTGCATCTATTTGCATGTATTAGGTGGTGGTGGGAGTGCTTTTATTTTGTGCAGCAGACAATCTGTCACAGACTTGACTCCCACCCCCTGTTGCTAATTCACTTTAAGGCTGGATTAGTCATCAAGCAACGTTTCAACAATAATAAATCATCCACTAATTAAAATGTTATATGTTATTAAAATGGGACTCCAATGCATAATTGCAAAGCTGGTGGTTGTCGGCTCTGCTTCACATTCCGGGCACCAGCCATCTAGGGCATCTGATATTCAGCATAGGCTGGACACTGAAAGCAGTTTAACTCCTGATTTGTTGGAAGAACCTGACTTCAGGGGCAGAATAGCACTTCTGAATGGAGACGTGTAATGCCATAGGCGCCCTATACATGTATAATAACTACAGGGAGATAAGAGAAAACCTGAAAGGTGTGTTAATTCTCCAGGGATTTCTTTCATGTGGGCAATTAGACATGCTTCAGATTGTTTGGGGAATTCTTTCCCTTTGAATCAGTCATTTCATTTCATGGTTTGAGATTTAAGGTTGGAATAATTCACCTGCTGCAACAGATGTCAACCAAAAAATTGTATGAGGTGCAGGGGGTTAACAACTTTGTATATGTTTTGCCTTTTTCATAACTACTGTAATATATGAAGAGAGAGAGAAAGAGAGAGAGTGCAAAGCAATCCTTCGCAAGAGATGTGACGCCTGCGCCCGTTAGTAAATCGGCAAAGTGCCTGTGGGCGGTAACGCTAACGAATTAACTCTAGCATTAGCCACTTTGCCTCTCTCTATGAGGCAGATTGACTAAAGGGTGGAGTATTGCACACACTGGGACTTACTATAAAGAAAAAAAAATTACAAAAAAATCAACATTTTGAGCACAAACAGTGCTTTTCCTCAGGGATTAATGTAATAAAACTGTTTTGCTTTATATTAAGTCCCAGTGTATATACAGTATATAGAACATCCAGACAACACTTGATTTCCCTTTAACTGCCCTGGTGCACAGTAAAAGCTTGATTTATAAGACAAAAATGACCAGTAACCAAAGGTCTTGTGCATCAAAAATATTATATTAAGTGAACATATGTGTACAACCAACTTTCGGTTCCTGTTTGTACCCACTTCACATCATGTGCTAGTGACATCATAAAATGTTTTAACTCTTTTCGTGTTACCAGTCTATTAATAACAATACTGTTAAAACAAGTGCTAGTGTATACAGTGCAACAGTGAAAAGTGCAATAGTACTTGAAACTCTTACATAAAAAACACACATGATCCTAAACAACATAATAAAAACAAATGCCACTTAATTATTCACACTTTATGATATCATATACATCATACATGGCATAACACCTTATTTCTGTTGTAGGGGCCCCCATACTCTTACTCTAAATTTAATTTCCATATTTACTCATATTTCTACGATTGTACGATTTTACGGAAAAAAAATCGTAAAATTTGCTCCAAATGTTTGGAAAAAATCGTACGATTTGAATGATCGAACTGTTCGATCATAGGATTTCTATTTGAACATGAAAAAATAGAATTTTATACGATCTATTTGATTCACTCAAATTTTGCAAATTCGATAGTCAAAGTTACCTCATTTGCATATTTGAAGATTCTTGAATTTGAAAATTTTGAATTCGATCGAATTTCGAATCCTTCACACAAATTTAGTAAATCTGCCCCTTACAGTAAAAGATGATGCTGAATGTGCTCCCCCACCAGTTGTTGTGGAATATCTTATCTCTTATCCTTCTTATCATAGGTTGGATCAAGTTCTGCCATTATATGGATGGAAACACTTGTCCCACAATGTTAGAGTATTGCATGTGACACAAATTCCACACTCAAAAACTGGGAGTCAAAATCTCTTTTAAATTCCTGTTCTCCTATATCCAAATCAGATCTTATAAATTGTTTTAGAGAGTTCCATATCCGTGTGTACTATTGACCAGTTCTGTGCGGATTTCTTTATTAGTGGGGCACTGGGACCATATGTGGTGATATAAAATAATGCATCCTCATATGTAAATTTCTGTACTTTCTCACTCCTAAGCAAAGATCCTATATCAATGTCAGTGCCCACTGTTCAATTAACTGATCATGATACCCCCTTTCTAAAAATCTTGTGGTAATTTTTTCCAATTCAATCTTCCTTTCATTTTCCTCAGTAGCGATCCTTGCCACAAGGATGATTTTGGTGTGATTTTGGCAACGAATACAGGAGATGTTTTGGATAGTTATTATTAAAGGAGAAGATTCTGACACCTGAAATTAAACTCTTTTTTACATCTATTATCACATTGGCTTTGAAAAATTTTTTTGTATGGGGCCCTGTGATTTCTAATGATGGCCCTGTCCATAGCTTTTTCCATTAATTGCAAGTAGAACTGGTTCTCAAACTGAAAATAGTTCTTGTACAGTATAAATTGTAACAGTAAAAGAATAAATTGAATTGGAGATCCCCTAACAATGCTGAAACCCCACCAGTGATACCTTAACAGCTTTTAATCCATGCTCATGGGGTATACAAACTCTGTCCATTGTAACAAATATAAAATCCATATTATCATATTGTATAAGCACTGCGTATCTTGTCGGCACTATATAAATAAATGATGATGATGATGATTGGATACTGTAAATGCTGTAAATACTTTTTACTACATCAGTAGTAATAAGGTATCAATAACCTTTTAATATACCCTTTGCACCATTATAAGTCTGCCCAGTGAGTGTGTGAGGTTTTTGTGTATCTTTGGTAACGTATATATGACAGGTCTTTCCGGTTGTTCCATAGACAGGTTGTCCTTCAATTCCTCAGTTATCCAGCCATGTAATGTAGTTTAATGCAGCGTCTCCTTTAACTGCATTTGGAATATAAAGTGGACCCGTCACCCCAAAAAAATATTTTAAAATCCTATTTTATCACATTAGTCAAGCAAAATGAACATTAATTACACTATATAAATTATTTTAATCTTGTTTTCTTCAGTCTGGGAATTCATAATTATAGCAAGAAGGCAGGAGCCATTTTGTGGACACTGTTATTAAGACAAGCCTTGCATCATCTCAGAATCTTGTTTGTGCACCAGAATGGGGGACCCGATGTCTATCCCCATGTCCTGGCTACACAATTAAATGGTTAAGAGAACTGGGGGAATGTGTGGGGAGCAGTGGCATGTAGGAAGTGCTGAATGGAAAGTGAAAGTAATTATATTAATGCCCCGCCTCTATGCCTAAGGCATAGAGGAGTGGCAGACAATATTTGATTGACAGCTGAGATTTTTAAATGAGCTTAAAACAGCTATGAATGCTTTAATAAAAAATTGAAATGGGATTTCATGTTTAATTTGAAAAGGACTTTTATTATACAGATTTTTGTGTCTGGGTGACGGGTCCACTTTAAGAGTTGGATTAAAGATCAATTTTAATAACAAATATTGTGGGATAATTGCGATAAAATGTCAGATCTATAGTATCCACAATCCAGAAAAAGTACAGCTCCTCCCTTATCAGCCAGTTTGATTATTATATTAAAGTTTTTACACAAATCCTGTTCTGCTTGATCAATAGTGTCTCTATATTTCATCCTATCTGGAAGAACTGTTTAACTTGCACTTCACAGAATGTAGTTTATGTAATTAAATGCCCTTGTGGCCTATTATATTGCAGAAAAACCACTAGACAGTTGAAAGAACATGCATAGGGCAACTATAAGGGCAGCACTTGATTCTGCCTATGGTAAGAAGGACAAGATACAAGATATTTCAATACAACCGGTGGCTCAGCACTGGTTAGCTGCATAACATCCAGCATCAACATCTTTTAAATGTATGCGCACTGACTGTATCATGGTCCCTAAGGGAAGGGGTGATATTAATCAATTGTTATTACAGAGAGAAGCATTTTGGACTTCAGAAGGGACATGTCTGCTGGCCCTCTAGGGTAGCCCTGCATAAAGCTGCCCAGGGACACCTAGGTTAACAAAAATCATCTGTGTGGTTCTAGCATAAAAACAAAGAACGACTTGCAGTATACTCCTTTGTTCAACATGAGCTTAAAAAAAAAAAAACTTAAAAAAAAAAAACAACGTACCTCCCTACCCTGCATAGACCCTCCTTCCCCCAGCCTAGCTGCTACCCCAGGCAAATGTCCCTAACGTTTTACTTACCCCTCTGTGAAGATTCAGGCATCGGAGCTCACAGGTGCCATCTTCTTCAGGTAGTGAGCGACATAGTTGCACAGTTGGAGCAATCTTCCTGTTCGCGACAACTGCGCATGTGCCAAAAGTCATGGAGATTGCGGAAGGGAAGGAAGAAGACCCAAGGATTTCAGAAGAGTCAGATGAACCCAAATGATTAGGGTTTGTGTGAATATATTTTTTTCTTTAATCATGAAATTAATCTAGGTTTTTTGTTATTTTTTGGGCTAAATATGGAGATTGAAACTACTCCATGTTTGTTCCTTGTGAGGTAGATAATTAAAATTAGATTACCAGTGGATAGGTAATACTTCTGTATAATGGACTCATGGGGGAGGTGAGAGGGTTTTATACTGGCAATATAATTATAGGTATGGGACCTATTACTCAGAATGCTTGGGACCTGGGATTTTCTGGATAAGGGTTTTTTTTTCTGTAATCTGGATCCCCTTTTGTCTACTAAAAAATCTTTAAAACAAGTCAATAGGATTGTTTTGCCTCCATAAGGATTACATGTTAGCTGAGATCAAGTACAAGGTACAGATTTATTATTAAAGAGAAAACATATAATTAAAAAAAGGTGTGAATTATTTAATTAAAGTAGAAACAATGGGAGATGGCCTTCCTTTAATTGTTTTCTGGATAACAGGTTTTTGGATAATGGATTACATATCAAAGGTTAAACATAGATTAGCTTCAGTTTACCAGTTTGCCCTGTTGAGAAATAACAAAAATGATAGTTAGTTGTTAAATAGGCATAAATAGGCAAAAAGTTTGTTTAGCTCAAGCCTATCGTGTTGAATGGGGGGGTATATGGAGCAAAATTTGTGGGTATGGCATATAATCTTTATATATTTCTATGTATAAACTATGTGCTAGGAGGCATATGAGTGATAATAAGGAAGCTAATGGAGGAGTAGATAAGCTTTTCCAGTATTAGGGCTAGAGCAGACGGGGAGATTCGGGGGCATTTTGTCGCCTGGCGACTTGTAGCCGCGACTTGTAGCCCCCGAACCTCCCCGAATAGCCAGGTCCTGGGGCGCACCGGCGTTACTTGAAACCGCCTGCGCCTATTCACACGCAGCGGCGCGATTTGTAGCCCCCGAACCTCCCCGAATAGCCAGGTCCTGGGGCGCACCGGCGTTACTTGAAACCGCCTGCGCCTATTCACACGCAGCGGCGCGATTTGTGGAATCGCTCCAAATTGACTCGCGAGGGCTTCAAGTCGCGGCTACAAGTCGCCAGGCGACAAAATGCCCCCGAATCTCCCCGTCTGCTCTAGCCCTTAGCTAGGAAAACAAAGCAAAAGTGCAATAGTTGGATATTCACCCATTAGTTTTGTTGGTATAATGGCCCTTTAAGTGGGATAAGTTAGCCTGTGTTGAACAATAAAAGAGATCCAGTGCTCTGTGGCACGTTAGCAGGCCGAAGAAATGTTTCCCATATCAAGCTCTATGGATCATTATTCATTGGTTTTGAGAATGGTGTGTTTGCCACCTGTGAAAAAATTACTTGCTCATGTTGCAAAAAGAATCTTGTAACATAACCACTTTGTAATATTCTTGGCATTATTATTATTATACTGTTCCCTCTATAATATTCTTGGCATTATTCATTTTGTAGAATTCCCACTTTGTAATATTCTTGGCCTTTTTCATCTCTGTAACATATCCACTTTGTAATATAATCAAGGTATCTGTGGTGTCATTCACTTGACTCAAAACAGCACTGGAGAAATTGCTTCCACCAGGTTTCTGCACAAATGGAATATATGGAATTTCTATTTCCAAATCTTATTGTCTCCAAGTTAGTGTTAATATTGGAGAGTGACTATGTTTGAGTATTCTCACTACTGCCTTATATAACTTTATCAGTTCTGATAAAGGAAGGTTTCTATTGCTAGAGTTTTGCCATTAGATGCCAATTGTATCTCCTCCAAAATTGATTTGCTTTTATGAGAGGTGGAAATTCTGGTGAGACTAGAATGCCAGCAGGGTGTAAATGGAGTATAATGGGCCTCACAGCAAGAATAATGTCCCATTCCAACTACACACAAATTAGCAAAAGATGTCATCCATACATTTAAAATGATAATCAGGCAGTTTCGACAGCTTTTGGTCTATTGCCCAATAATACTATAGGTCCCTTGGTTATAATGAACAATCCTGCAATCCAAATGGATCGTAGTCAGTCTGTCTGAAAAGAAAACCATATCTAATAATACCTCCCATATGGAAGACCAAATTAGATGCTACCAGGTTGCTCATACCCTGGGTAAAACCGACAGCAACCTGGTTGTACACTCATTCTATATTATGCAGTGTCCACACATTTAAAAAAGTGGAACATGGCATGCATTGAAGACTTTGCTGCTTACTTGCTGACCTGGAATTTACACAGGCAGCAAATGTGCACAAATTTGCTTCTTTGTAGACTTACGTGGGTCTACCTGGACAGGTCAGTGAACTGTAACTGCTTATCTGTGTAGAAGCACATTCTGTTGTGTTTACTCCTTTTTAAGCAGGCAGGGCTGGCATCAGGAATCTACTTTATTTTAGTGATATTCTGCCCTGGTGTTACATTTGGGGCATCCTACTCCATAGTGAACATTACTAAATATTTGTTTAAAGTTTTGGCAATGTCTGGTCCCCGTATTGCTGTACCCTTGAACCTATAGTGACTATCCTGTTGTTTTACTAAATAGTAATTCTAAATCAGGACAAATCTTTCAGGCCTTGACACTTATAATATTAGTATTAAGTAAGTGAGAGAGATGTGGAACTGTAGTTTGCTGCAATGGTCCCCAACATTATTGAGTAAATTCTTATTTATGACATTTGTGCAAATCGCTGTTTCTGTGCTTTTACATCACCCCAGCAAAAGACTTGCATTATGTAGTGCCATCGTATTGGTAACTTACAATGGTTGTTTACAAAGGGAAGTAAGTGGAATCAGACGAGGAGAAGTGCAGTGCTTTGCTGCGAATGTTCCTTTATTAGACACTACATGTTTCGAGCAGATTGCCCTTTATCAAGTGTTACAATGTGTGACAGCCTGGTGGCTTGAACACTTAAATTTGGGGGAAATTAGCAAATGGTAGGG